>OY804553.1:9887025-10487025 GCA_963680865.1 Spergularia marina
CCCTTCAACTTATTGGGCATTCCTCGATCACACAGGAGCCCTGTGGCATTCTTCCACTTCACCCCAACCTGATCTGATTCTATGGGTCACATCTCCATCTAATTCTCCATCCTTTTGAAGAATCGATCCCAAATATCGAAAGAAATCTGATCCCTGAACAATCTTCCCATCCAACTTGTAAAATTCTCAACAGAAGAAAAAATGTATATGATGCTCACTGGTAATAGGGTCGAAAAAAGCCGTAATTTTTTGAAAACAAACCGTAAATAACTAGGCAAATACATCAGGAAAACTAGTGGTTCGTACTAGCATCACCCACGACTAAAATATGTTTAGGAAGAAGAATTGTTTGTGTATACTCATCAAGTAATTGAATTGGTTATAATAATCTGGTTTCATCATGTTATTCCAGTTGGGATGATACTGCAACCAGACAATGGCCTGATCGCCTATGCTTTGGCTCAACATGGAATAAGTTTGTGAAATTCAAGTTTGAGGGGGGCTCAACCCAACAAAGAACACGTGCAATGTCCTTCTCCACAACGAGTCGGGTTCAATCTGACATGTCCTTCATTTTTGGGAATTTCAAGTCACTGACCATGTTGGACTTGGAAAACATTGAGATGGGCAGTGAATTTTCTGCAAGTGTTGGAGGACTAAAATCATTGAGGTTTTTATTTTTTAAAAGTGAGGGGTTTGATGGAAACCATCCCATCATCAATTGGTGAGCTCTTCAACCTTGAAACATTCATCGTGAGAGGAATGCGAGGGGACATACATGTTCCAGATACAATTTTCAGTCTGCGCAAGTTAAGGCATCTCCTAGTGAATAAACGTGCACAGGTTAGTGTCAATAACAACAGCACTTCTTTAAGTTGTCTGTGAAACTGTCACCCCTGTTCTTTCATGGAACACTGCTGCTAAGCAGACAATTGAGCGGTTGCCAGCTCTTCGAAAGCTCAAATGCATTTTTTTGGATGAGTCCTTCAACTTATCTACTCTGGATCGTCTCTGTTACCTCGAATCTTTAAATGCCATCTACTATGGTTTGGCGTCATTTCCGTGGCAAAATTAGCTTTCCCTCAAACATCATCAAGCTGACTCTTTCCAATTTCCAGCTACCTTGGTTGGATATTGAAAAGATTGTGGGTTTGCTGCCTTTGCTCGTGATCCTCAAGTTATTGTTCAGAGCCTGTGAAGGACCTAAATGGACAACAAATGTAACCTTCGAAAATCTCAAGTACTTGAGGATGGAGGAGCTTGATATTCATAACTGGCAAGCATAACTTTCCCAGGTTCGAGGGTTTGATTGCGCGAAGATGCAAGCAACTTAAGGAAATTCCAGAATATTTCGGCTACATCAGAGAATTGATGGGCATTGAGGCTTACTGGTGTGGTATCTCTGTTGTCAAGTCGTTCCACAACATCAAGCGGAAGCAGCTTGATGGCGGAAACATGAAGTTCGAGACCCTCACCTACCCTACTGTGCGCGACCATGATGACGAACTCCGTGATTAGGTAACTCTCTAGAACCCTGTTCATAATATTATTTGTTACCACATCATTCACCAATCGATCCACATGTCCTCAAGCAGTATGAGTTGAATGATTTCATGCTCTGGTCGTAATTTTGCTTTAGACAATAATTTAAGTCGTATTAGTGACTCCTTGTGACATACGGAGTGAACTTTTGGTATATTCTTCGGGTATTCTGATGCGTTCTCTATAAATTATGATTCGACAAACAGACTGATTCAATCAAGAAGAAAAAAGACCATATGCTCCAGAAGTTCAAGCAACCATGTTCTTACATTATAGCAAAAAGTTTGTCACTATGTTTCCCTTCAAACAAGTGTTATTTGCTACAGTAAAAAGTCATGTTACCCTGACAATAATTCTTTCATTTGATTTCCAGTGCTCAAAAATCTGGTGGAGGCCAAGTAGTTTGATGAGATAGATCTGACCAAGTCCCTTGCATGTAAGTTCTTCCCTCATACCTTTCATTTACCTGATTATTCAGCTGCATTGGCAAACCCATGGTTAGCCCCACCCCTGCACCTTCTCCCATTGTGATGTCCTGCTGCTGCTGATGCTGCAGATTGTGCTGTGTGACCATAACCGGCATGACAGACGGCCCAGCTGGTACTACAATTGGCTTTTCCCTTGGTACAATGTCTACCAGAAAATCAAACAAATCAGTCATCGAAAGCGCAGCTGATATATCAGCCCTCTGAAGTGTCCTCCTCTTGCTTTCCTCTGTACACACCCATGACCTGAGAGTCAAGTCCTGTATAAACATCTCGCAGGCTTTCGACAGCAGTACAGGAGCTTCTGCTGATATCATCCTCACATCTTCATCAGACTTCATTATCTTCTTGATCCTGGCTAGTGGCAAGCTATGATTTCTGTAGTCATTAGCCTGGTCGCTTTCGGCACGCTGTCTCTGCCAGAAGTTTCTCATCTGCTGCTGCAGCAGATCATTGCTTTCTGAAGCTGAGTTTACAACTGGGTTTTGTTCATGGAACTGAGTAGTACAGTTAATAAATGGTATTATTTGCTGGTTTTGCTGCTGCTGATTATGGCAGTGAAGATTAGGCCAATGGGGATCCATGAATAGAATTTTGTTTGGTTTTTTAGAGTAAAGTTGTGTTTTTGTGATGGGACATGCTTGCAGGAGATTTGGCTGTTAATTTATGGGGTTAAAAAGTGCAGAAAGAGAAAAGAGGAGAATGATGAAATTTGACACTTCAGTTGTACTATAGATGTTACAGAAAAGAGCTTACTAATAATGATCATAAGAAGGGACCTGAGGAAAGGGAGATTGACACCTGAAAGTTTCAACAACTCTACAATCTTTTGGTCCAAAGTAGAAATTAGTACAATTAATTAACCTGGTACTAAGATCTGTTTCAGTGATAATCATGTTTAAATTGCTTTATATATTATGGACAAGGTAACAAATAGTATTAGACAAGATACTCGATAGTACTTGTAACTTGTAGGTGTACGTATACATGCCTTGGTTTGGACGACGCTTAAGGTCATGAGTTTAGTTCAAGAAAAATATATGTTTAGGAATTAATGCTTCAAATTTTGTTACATTATCTTGGTTAAATGAAACATAATAATAGATTCAACATCAAGGTCTAGTGAAATATCATTATAACAACAAAATCTTAGTTCCTAACTGAGTAACTGATCTGAGATAAGCTAACACTATCTATTAAAGGGAACATAAAGACAATTTTATAGAAATTAGAAATCAAATAAAAGAACATTACAAGCAAGAAAGAAAAAAAAAAAAAAATTAAAGGCAAAGAGAGCACGCCAACAAGACAAAAAGAAAAAAAGCAATCATAATGTGAGTATCAAGAGTTTAGACATATTAAGTTAATTAAGTGACAAAACACATACAACTAAATTTTAGTGAAAGAATCTTCCTAAAATTGGAGTTGAACCAATAAGCCAAGGTCGAGCTTGAACATCGGATTAACGCCTAGTGTCGAGCTTGATTATTCATAAAGGATCATCCGAAGTATTTGAGTTGGAGGAGATAGTAGTTAGACCTGGCCAACGGGTTATTTGGGTCGGGTCCGGGTTGGGGTTATTCGGGTTTAGTTCGGGTGTGCCAATTAGAGGTCAAATTCTGGTCGGGTCGGAATCGGGTTGGGTTAAATTCGGATCAATCTGATCATATTAATGTTAGATTTCTCCGCCCGTGAGTGTTCTTTTTGGCATTCACTGCCGGTCTCAAGTCCGGATAAAGGAGGAGAGTTGCGGTAGGTTTGTGCCGGCTAACGTAAAACAAGCTAAGCCACATTCTATGGACATGAATCAAAATTTAATAACCGTGGGGGCGTCCCCTTCATATACGCGCTACACTTCCTAGACCCGGGTGTGGTGATAAGTATGCAAGGGTCTCTAGGTCGTCACCCCGAAGTGACGCGCCACTCCGACGCCTGGGGGTGGTGTCAAATATGCAAGGTCGCTAGGGGTGAGCAAAAAAAGCGGGTACCCGGAACCGGAACCGGACCCGGACCTGCTTAGGACCCAGCGGGTCCAGAACCGGACCCGTTGTGGACGGGTACGGGTCCGGGTCCGGGTCCTAAAATTTTGGACCCGTTACCCGCCGGGTACCCGTTGCTCAACGGGTTCAAACGGGTACCCGTTGCTCAACGGGTCTAAACGGGTACCCGTACCCGTATAAGTCAACGACTTGAAAAAAAAAACTTAATAAAAAAAAGGAAAAATTTCTAACTCCTACCTTTTATATACAAAAACTTCCAAACTCCTACCTTAATTTTAAAAACTTTCCAAATCCTACCTTATAAAACAATTTTTTATCAAACTCCGACCAAAACTTTGTCTCCGGCGGGTTTGACTGTTTTCCGGCGGACATTGACCTTATCACAGGTCTTGCACGTGATCATTTGATCACCTCTCTCATCTTCCTCACCCGCGTAACTCCTCCACCCTCCCCCCATTTCATTCCACCCTTTTTTTTTTCCTTTCCTTCACAATTTCTCCGTTTCTCCTCAACAATCCCCACCCACGTAACTCGAAATTCATCTTCTCCTAACTTTTCCTGACCCAGCCTCTCCTTCACGTTAAAAAGACCATCTTCTCCTCATCTCATCTGGAACGGTAATGACGGAGTGGGATCAATTAGTACTTCCGATCAATACACAACTACTCTAAAAAGTTTGTTTGCCACTGGGTCGAATCCTCATCATACCATTTGAAAAAGTTGCAGCTACGCCTTTGGGTTCGCGAACAATAGAACTTGCAGCCCCAAAATCTTCTACCGAGGTTATCACAGGTCGTTGCCGTGCGAAACGCAGCAGGTATGGAGCAGTTGCACTTGATTCCTTTGGTTGAAGGGGAGTATGAGCATATTGTGCTCTCTGACATTGCAAAATGAAAAATTAAGCAAATGAGAGGAGAGAGAATAGAGAGTGTAAGATGTGAGAAAGATGAGAGAGAAGATGAAATTAGAGTGCAATTTGATATAGTGTGGGAAATAGGAGAGAGAAGGTGAAATTGGAGGGAAAAATTAGAGGGAAAACGAAGGAAATCGTGCCAGAATTTGGAGGGAAAACGAGGGAGAAAGGTCAAACCCGCCGGAAAACAGTCAAACCCGCCGGAGACAAAGTTTTGGTAGAAGTTTGATAAAAAATTGTTTTATAAGGTAGGATTTGAAAAGTTTTTAAAATTAAGGTAGGAGTTTGGAAGTTTTTGTACATAAAAGGTAGGAGTTAGAAATTTTTCCTAAAAAAAACTATAGAATTCAAGTAAAAAATCAATTCAAAGATAACCATGCAAATGCATAGTCTAATAACATTGACCAAACTTGAAGTCCATGAACTACATCTACCACTCAAAGGGGTCTATTTATAAGTGAAAACTTTGATCACTCTTACTTCCATGACCAATGTGGGACAAAGTCTTAATTTTTCTTATAAACTTTGTCAACCTACATAGTTTGACAATAAATTTCGACTAGTTATTTGTGTTATTTGAGAAATATCTCGGAAATAACTTTTGTAGATCGTGTTGCTAGCTTTCCATGAACGCTTGTTTCGACAATTTTCGAATTTGTATGTGAAAGTTACGATGAACACGAGAACACTACTTACACATAAAATGGATGGCTATGTTACTTAATAATCACTTATCAATGAGTTATGACTAAAATTGAGAAAATAATATAAATCAATAATAAAAACCTAATGATCACTTCGTGATTTTGTTAAGTTACCCAAGTGATTAGTATATATAGATTTCTATATGCTATAATAATTACAATGTCACTTATGACGATCATTACAAATTACAAAAGACGAGATAGCTTAAAAATTAGTATATATAAGAGTTTATAATGTTATTGAGTGTACCATAGTCAATAAAAATGTAAACATAATGTGTAATTCATATTCCATTCTATACATTGACACTAGTAGGCACCATTTCCGACACATAACACATTGACCATGACCCGTAACGACATCGATCCTCATTGAGTTAAGTGCAAATCGCTTCTCGACGAATATATTCATAACACCAACAAATACATACAATATATAGAAATGGATTCTACACATTGCTAATTACTTTGACATTCTAATGAAACTATTAATACATACTGCACCATGTATATTATGTGATTGCAAAAAACTATTACTTAGCTAATAAGATAAAATACTCCAACCTAGTAAACATAATCCAAATCACCAATTATTTAAGCTAATATAATAAAATTACTAACTATTTGGATATTGGTAAGTGATTATTAGCTTTTATATAGCTCATGTATATAATTTTCTCAATTTTTATCATAGCTAATGGAGAAGTGATTGTTAATTAAGATGTCCATTATTTGTGTAACTAGTGTTCTTGTTTCGATCATAAATTTGACATACGAAGTCAAAAATGGTTGCAACTAGCGTCTACGGAAAGCTAGCAACATGATATACAAGAGTTATTTGATGACATTTTCTCAAATAATACACTTACGTAGTCCGAATTCATGGTCGAATTAAGTAAGTTGATAAAGCTTATAAGAGTGGAAAAAAAAAAAATTTGTCCCACATTGGTCATGGAGGAAAGAGTGGACAAACCCTTCACTTATAAATATACACTCTTGCTTCACTCTTCTAGTATTTGGGCCTCAAAGTTGGTCTAAACTTAATGAACCATTGCATTTTCATGGTTACCTTTAAGTTACCTTAAAATTAAACGGGTACCCGCTACCCGTTGTGACTATAAACGGGTCCGGGTCCTAATTTCTAGGACCCGTTGTCAACGGGTCCGGGTACGGGTCCTAATTTTTAGGACCCGTTAGAAACGGGTCCGGGTCCGGGTCCATGATTTTGGAGCGGGTACCCGTTCATGCTCACCCCTAAAGGTCGCGCTACAATTCCTAGACCTGGGTGTAGTGAAAAATATGCAAGGGTTGCTAGGTTGTCACCCCGAAGTTACGCGCCACTCCGGCTCGCAGGGGTAGTGTCAAATGTGCAAAGGTTCTCAGACCATGGACGGGATGTAGCCTATAGGATCAAATCAGGTTGGGTGAAGTGAAAGAATGACACATGCCTTCTGTGTGATCGAGGAATGCCCAATAAGTTGAAGGGTAAGTTTTATCGTACGACAATCAGGCCACTGTTATATGGCACGGAATGTTGGGCCGTGAAACAGTGTCATGTTAGTAAGATGAGTGTGACGGAGATGCGCATGATACGGTGGATGTGTGGACATACAAGACATGATCGGTTAAGAAATGAAGTTATTAGGGAGAAATTAGGGGTTGCGCCCATCGCGGACAAGATGATAGAGAACCGACTGAGATGGTATGACCATGTGAGGATGAGGCCTGGTGACGACGCGCCGGTTAGAAGAATAGAATGGTGGGGGAAGTGATAATATTAGTAGGGGTCGGGTAAGAGCCAAAATGACTTGGATGAGGGTGATTAGAAGTGATATGAGCTTCCTAGGGCTTGATGAGAGCATGGTGTTGGATAGGGCGGTGTGGAGAGACGCTATCCATGCAGAGGACTTAATTTGACTCTTTTTGGGTTCTTTGTTTGGTTTTTCTAACTTGTTCCAAAACTTCTCCTTACTTGGTGTTCAAAGTTCATATGTTTTTTACTAATTTTCAAACTTTTTATTTATTTTGATGACTTTCTAAAACTCATTTTGAAAGTGTTTCAACATTTCTAAATGGTTCACAACGTTATTGAAATTTTATGGCGCGCATAAGACAGTTACCGGATGATGATTCATGTTAGCTGACCCCAAATCATATTGGGAATAATGCTTGGATATTGTTGTTATTGTTGTTGTTGTTGTTGTTGTTTAGGGCGTCCGCTTCACAACGACACACTACAGTTCCTAGACCCGGGGTGTGGTGATAAGTATGCAAGGGTCTCTAGGTCGTCGCCCCGAAGCGACGCGCCACTTCAACGCCCGGTAGTGGTGTCAAATATGTAAAGTCGTGCTACACTTCCTAAACCTAGGCGTAGTGAAAAATATGCAAGGGTTGTTAGGTCGTCACCCGAAGTGACGCGCCACTCCGGCTCCCAGAAGTGGTGTCAAATGTGCAAAGGTTCTCAGATCATGGACGGGAGCGAGTAAGGAAGCTTATTCATAACGATAAGCGTAGTAGGCTTAGGTTTGGAACGTGGAACATCGGTTCTTTGACGGGGTGATCTTCGGAGGTTGTGAAGGTTATGAGGAGGAGAAGGATTCGCATTATGATTTGGTACTATGGAAAGGATAAAAGTAGGAATGGAGTTGGGATCATTATTGATAAGGAGTACATAGATGATGTGGTGGAGGTTTCGAGGAAGAGCGATCACATTATGACAGTGAAGTTGGTGATTGGGAATGAGATTATGACTATTGTAAGTGCTTATGCACCTCAAATTGGATTGGATGCATCTATTCGTCAGGATTTCTGGGAGGACGTAGAAGATGTGGTGGAAGGGATTCCTAGTGGGGAGAAGTTAATCATTGGTGGGAACCTTAATGGGCATGTGGGATCAGCGCGACACGGTTTTAAAAGCGTGCATGGAGGTTTTGGCTATAGGTCGAAAAATGAAGGAGGAACTACCATTTTGGATTTTACATTGGCATATGATTTGGCAAATGAGGACTCGAGATATTGGTAGGGTGAAATGCGTTAAAAATGTCGATCAAAGAGTCCTTATTGATGATAAGGAGATTACGGAGAGATAGAGATCGTACTTTGATACCTTATTCAATGGTGATCGAGTGAATGATATTGGAAATGTGAACATTCATCCAAGTATTGCTAATCGGGAGTTTATGCGGAGATTTCAGAAGGCAGAGGTTAGCATGACCTTGAAGAAGATAGGACGGAAGAAAGCAGTGGGGCCAGACGACATACCTATTGAGGTTTGGAGGTGTCTAGGAGACAAAGGTGTGGAATGGTTGACGACGGTTTTCAATATGATTTGGAGAGGCATTAAGATGCCGGTGGAGTTGGGGAAGAGCACTTCGGTCCCTTTGTATAAAAACAAAGGGGATGTTCAGGAGTGTGCCAACTATCGCAGGAACAAGTTGATGAGTCATACAATGAAACTTTGGAAACGGGTGATTGAGCATAGATTAAGAAGAAGTGTGAAGATTTCGGAAAACCAATCTGGATTCATGCGAAGGCAATTCATCTTATAAGACAGACAATGGAAACGTATCAGGATAAGAAGAAAGACCTACATATGGTGTTCATTGATATGGAGAAGGCCTATGATAAGGTACCAAGGGAAGTGCTTTGGTGGGATCTAACTAAAAAAGGAGTTCCGCAAAAATATATTGACATCATTATGGACATGTAGAGGGAGCTAGCACGAATGTACGGACTAGTGTAGGGAAGTCAGAAGAGTTCCCTATTACAAATGGAGTGCACCAAGGGTCCGCACTTAGTCCGTTTCTCTTTGCTATAATCATGGACTAATTGATGAGATCAATCCAGGATGATTTACCATGGTGCATGATGTTTGCAGATGATATAGTGTTTACCTCAGAAACGAAAGAAGATTTGAATAGTAGGTTGGAACTATGGAGTCACACTTTGGAGTCTAGAGGGTTTCGATTGAGCCGGAGCAAGACCGAGTATTTGGAGTGTAAGTTCAACAGCACTAGGCGAACGGAGACAGAGACGATCAGGTTGGATGAAAAGATTGTTCAGGGATCAGATTTCTTTCGATATTTGGGATCGATTTTTCAAATGAATGGAGAATTAGATGGAGATGTGGCCCATAGGATCAAATAATGTTGGTTGAAGTGGAAGAATGCCACACGGTTTCTATGTGATCGAGGAATGCCCAATAAGTTGAAGGGTAAATTTTATCGTACGACAATCAGACCGGCACTTTTATATGGAACAGAATGTTGGGCCGTGAAATAGTGTCACGTTCATAAGATGAGTGTGACGAAGATGTTGGAAAATGTGACTTGGCTCATGGTTTTGCCAACGGAATCGATACAAGACAAGATGAGGCAAACCTTGAAAATGGGCACCATATAGGTGTGGTATCTGGTGGTCGGAGAGCCACCATGGAAACCACCGTGAGGGCCGGGGAGAAGCATAGAAGCCTCGTGATCTTCGCCCAGATCAAGAACGGCAAGGCGGTCCGCCGTGATGTGGAGCGCGGCCCGCGGCGGAGGGCACGCGACTCATGACATATGGAAGGCGGAGCGCAATGATTCACGTCGTGGTTTACGGATCTGGGGGCAGAGAGTTCACGCGGCCCGCGGGATGTCCGGGTGCGAAGCGCAGTGATCAGGCGCGGTCCGCCGGCACTGGTGCGCGGCCCGCGGTTTCTGTCGGTATGCTTCACTCGTTTTCGCTTGAGGTTGATTTGGGCAGCTATTTTGGTTTGTATGTCTTATGGACTTTCCTTATTTAATTCAATTAATTAATTAGGTCTTTGTTAGGAGAGTGAATATATAAAAAGTCCTCGTACTTAGCTTAATTTCTTGATGGGACAAAATTAGGGAGAGCCAACCAGGCTTCTCAAGAAGGGCAGATCTTGAGAACCCAGATCATCTTTTGTATCTGTAAACTCCCATCATCATAGTGAGATTGATTCTAGACCCCGGAGGATGTAGCTATCACATTGATAGTGAACCTCGTTAAATTCATGTGTTCTTTATTGTTGTTTTTACCATCGATTATCTTAGTGCATACACGCTTCCGCACAATAGGAAATGCGCATGATACGGTGGATGTGTGGACATACAAGACATGATCGGTTAGGACTAAAGTTATTAGGGAGAAAGTAGGGGTTACGCCTATCGAGAACAAGATGATGTATAACCGACTAAGGTGGTATGGCCATGTGAGGAGGAGACCTAGTGACGCGCGCCCCGGTTTGAAGAGTAGAAGCGTGGGGAAGTTATAATATTAGTAGGGGGCGGGGAACACCCAAGATGACTTGGATGAGGGTGATTAGAAGTGATATGGGGTTTCTAGGCTTGAAGAGAGTATGGTGTTGGATAGGGCGGTGTGGAGAGACGCTATCCATGCGGAGGACTTAATTTGACTCTTTTGGTTCCTTTCTTTGGTTTTTTCTAACTTGTTCCAAAACTTTTCTTTGTGTTCAAAGTTTATATGTTTTTCACTAATTTTCAAACTTTTTATTTATTTTGATGTCTTTCTAAAACTCATTTTGAAAGTGTTTCAATATTTCTAAATGGTTCACAACGTTTTTGTAATTTTATGGCGCACACAAGACGGTTATTGTTTGACGATTCATGTTAGCCGACCCCAAAGCATTTTGGGAATAAAGCTTGGATGTTGTTGGTGTATTATCTTAATTTGAAGTTTTATTGGTAATTTGAGTGATTGAAAATGTGATATATCTAATCTAAATCATTTTTGCTCAACCGAATCATTAAAGCGTTTGGTTATTTGGGTATGGGTCATTTCAATTCGGGTCATGTGCGGATCTGTTCAATATCGGGTCAAATAGAATTCAGGTCATTTGCAGATTCGGGTTTCGGGTGAATTCAGATTAGAAATTCGGGTCAATTTCGAATATTCGGGTCTGAATCAATTTTGCCAGGTCTAATAGTAATGGCACCAAAAAGCCAAGATCAATTCCTCTAGTACTAACATGTAATATGCCTATTCGTCTCAAAAAAATAAAATAAAATAAAATAAAATAAAATAAAATAAAAAGAAAGATGTCATGTCACTTATAATTCTAAGGTAGATTCAGTACGTGGTAGTAAACTAGCTAGATAAACTTGCACCAAAAAATGTTTGCAAAAATATTGATAGTTTTGGTTTTAAGTTCGTGTATGCTAGTAAAATCCATGTAAATATAGAAAAGCGTCAAGACATGAAGTAATACAACTATAGAATTTTTTACAATACAAGTGAACATGATTTGTTGCGACAGATTTGCTAAAAATTGACAAGGAAAGAACAAGTAGCTCGTGCTTAAAATGGTAAGAAAAATGAGTTTGACTCGATATGATCCGCCTATACAATTGCAGATTGCTGGTAGTGTAAGGAACACTATACATGATTAACAGCAGATAATGTTATGTGGGGAGAACATATGATGATTGACTGCACTTGCTTCTCAAAGTATTCACCAAGATACTCGAACCAATTGGAACATCTGTCGACTGTCGCTCTAAAGTTATACTATGGCTTAAACGGAAATCATATGAACTTACTAATTTTCAAAAGTTTGTTCTTAGAAAATTTCGAATTATGATCGTGGAGCACATGAATTTCACTCATCATGAAAGTTAAAGTAAACAAATGAAAAGTTTATAACGCGCAAGGTGACTTGTGAGTTGTGTGTTGTGATTTAACCCACCTTTTTCTTTAGGTTTTTGGCAACAATTTTTAAATCGTTGTCACGGTTTTCAATGAGCATACTATCATCTACTACGTTATTTGGGGAAGCCTTGTGAGTTGTGACGATGCTCAATTCTCCACAAACAAAAACCTAGAATAGGTATTGTATGAGACAATTTTATAATAACATACTGTATTATGAGATTATCTTAGATCGTGTTTGATAAGACTTAATAAAATTAGTTTTCGGATCAGTTCAGAGTCATTCGAATCAGGTCAGATCAGTTCAGAGTTATTCAAATCAGATCAGATCAGAGTCATTCAAATCAGATCAGATCAGAATTACTCAAATAACGATTAACGAATTTGGTCCATTATTGATACTAATTCGTTGAAATTCAATCAAATTTTCAACAAATTCAGATGAGATCAAATTAGATCGGGAGCAATCAAATCAGATCAGATTAGAAGATGAAATCCTATCAAACACGGCTTTACTTCCTTATATAGTGTCCAATTTAGCACATTAGTAACTATGTATGCTAAATTTTTTTGTAGTTAGTTTTTTTTTTTTTTTAATGGGGTACTATATAAATTATGACTACTTTACATTACTTGACTGTTTAAAGTCAAAAGTGACATGGTTTATAACAATTAGTAGAATTTGCTCTTGAAAAAAAAAAAAAACCAATCAATAGAAGACGCTAGTAGGAAAAAAAGTTACATTTAGCAATCATGATAAAATATTAAAATGATCACAAACAAAATTTTACTATTAAGATAATTTCATATGAGATTCTATGTAAAGCCCAATCATGGAAAGCACAGCATGGCCCAACTTCGTAATATGATCGTGACTCTCTAACACAAAGTCCACAAACAGGTTATTGCTAAATGTAACCCGAAAAATACTAGCGTAACCTATTTTTTCCATTTTTCTTTTAATATTACCCTTAATAATATCCCCCTCCATACAACTTCTCAAAGTAAACGTATAACACACTTCTTCAACCAACCCTAAATAATCATAATATCAAACACTAGATTGCATTGCAAGTAAAGAAAATGTTTCAATGCTATCATGAAATGTTCGAAATCGACGGAATCGAGCCAAAATAACGTTAAAATTGAGGTATGTACGAAGTAATAGAGTATTATATGTCGCGCAAAATTCCGCTTGTTTTTTTTTAATGATGGAAAGACAATCTGTATAACTTAAGGTGATCTGATTGTAATTTATGGTGTGTCTTGTTAGGCCCTGTTTGATAGGACTGCATCTTTCTGAATTGATTTGATCTGATATGAATGATACTCATCTGATCTGGATGACTCTGAACTGATCTGGTCTGAACTGAATGTGTTCAAATTTTGATTGAATTTCAACGAATTAGTATCAATTATGGACCAAATACATTGATAGAAATTTAAACATTTCTGATCTGACCCAATCTGATTTGAATGACTCTGATCTCATCTGATCTGATTTAAATGATTCTTAACTGATCTGAATACTACTTATATTAAATCCTATCAAACAGGGCCTTAGTAGTTAGGGTAACTTCGTGAGTTTGGAAGAATAAAATGTGAGTCGTAAAATAAGAGTGGTGTAACACAACGAAAACCATTATCGATCATATATACTTGAGTAGAGCTGGCAAAATGTCGCGATCGTGTCGTGCTTGTGTCTGTGTCAAAGATAAACGGGTTATAAAACCTTTGACACTAACCCGACCCGATTATTAAAAGTGTAACCCTTGACACTAAACCGGCCCATTTATTAAACGTGTAACACGTTAACAACCCACCTAACCCGTTTAAAAGAAAAGTTCACAAAAATTACATTTTATTTAAGAAAAATGGTAGAATTAAGGCTATTGTGCCTATGTAATACAGACTTAATAATTATGACTAAATAAACTGTAAAAAGAGGGGAGAAGACATAGAAGAAATACAGAGAAGACGATTGAAAGATTGAGATAGAAGTTCAGAGATGTATTACAATAATCATGATACGCTCCTCTCTTGTCCTTGCCTTATTTATACTACTCTTCTTACTCTTATCTAACGGTTAGAATTGCCATCGTACAGCAGTGAGCTGTCCTACTGACAAATCCTATGAAAAGGACTGGTTACGAATATTCTAAAGTGGGTAGTGGACTGGTGCACCAGATCCCATGATGATGCTTGTGCTGCTGGCATAATCATTAGTGGCCCTCATCTCATCATTAGCTGTTAGACTCACAGAAGCTTCTAGAGCATTCTCTGCTTCGTCCACCTGTAATGATTGACTGCTCTGCCCCTTTCCAGTATTGCCAGCCCTGTCATTTCTCCCCGTCGGCATTTCTTGGCCAGCTAGATCATAATTTGTATCATTACCCCTCTCTTCAGTAGATTCTTGACCCCAAGAATCAATTCTAGGAAATTGATAGATCAACACATCGTACTCTTCCCAAGTTGCATCTTCCATAGGGTAATCCTTCCATTTAATCAGCACCATAGTGACAGCCTTGTTTCTTCTCTTAGATATCTTCCTGTCCACGATGGCTTCCGGTATTTTGACCAGGTTAGGGTTGTCCATCCTCGAGGGCATATAGGTAGATGCAGTTAAAGCTCCTATGTGCTTCTTGAGCATGGAAACGTGCCAAGTATGGTATATCTGTGACCCAGGGGGCAAAGCCAGCTTATAGGCCACATGTGCAACCTTGTCCAGCACCTTGTATGGTCCATAGTATCTTGGGGATAGCTTCTGGTTCTTCCTGGTCTCTACTGATGACTACCTGTAAGGTTGTAGTTTGAGGTACACGAAGTATCCCTTCTCAAACACTCTTTCGCTTCTGTGCTTATCAGCTAGCTGTTTCATCCTATTCTGAGCTCTGTTCAAGTGATGTTTCAGCAGTACAATTGCAGCTTCCCGAGCTTGTAAGCTCCTGTCCACCATGTCATTAGATGATTCCCCCGGAATGTAGGGTATATGTAAGGGAGGGGGATGGCCATACATCACCTCAAATGGAGTAGTTTGTATTGCAGTGTGATAATTGGTATTGTACCAGAACTCTGCCAATGGCAACCACTTAGCCCAGTCTTTAGTGTTCTCTGCAGCAACACACCTCAAGTAGGTCTCCAGGCATCTGTTAAGTACTTCACTCTGCCCATCGCTTTGTGGATGGTAAGTTGTACTCATGTTGAGGCTAACTCCATGAATGCTGAACAATGCTCGCCAAAAATTGCTGATGAACACTGGATCTCTGTCAGATACAATGTTCTCAGGCATTCCATAGCTTATACACATTGTCCAAGAAGGCTTGGGCTACTGTTATGGCAGTGTAAGGGTGAGCTAATGGAATAAAGTGAGCATATTTGCTCAGCCTGTCTATAACCACCATTACCACATCCTTCCCCATGGACTTGGGTAATCCATCTATAAAGTCCATAGCTATGCTTGTCCAAACTGTGGTAGGTATTGGTAATGGCTGCAACAACCCTGGATAAGCGGATGTGTCATACTTGTTCTTCTGGCAGATGTGACAAACTCTGACATATTCCTTAACATCCCTCCTTAACCCCTTCCAATAGAACAGAGCTTGCACCCTTTTGATTGTGGCATCAATACCAAAATGCCCACCAGTGGGTGTATCATGCCAGATTTTGATGATTTCTTGCCTTAACCCTTGGTGGTTTCCAATGACTAACTTCCCTTTTCTTCTCAATTGGTCATTGCTCTAAGAATAGTGTGGATGGGAACCAGGGTGAGCTACTAATTCCTAAATTAGTTGAGCTAGGGTTAATTCGTGAGTCCAGGATTGTTGAATCTAGAGGATCAAATCAGATTGTGCAGTCGAGACAGCCATAGCTAGCAATTGTTGACCATGCATTCTAGAGAGAGCATCTGCTACCTTATTTTGCACCCCCTTTTTATACTCAATGGAGAAGTTGTACCCCAGAAGTTTGGTCACCCATTTCTGTTGGAAAGGAGTAGCCATTTTCCCCTCCAATATGTACTTAATACTCTGCTGATCCGTTCTAATGGTGAAGTGCTTGGTAATGAGGTAGTGATGCCATTTGTTTACAACAAACAAGATGGCTAGCAATTCCCTATCATATGTTGACAGATGTTGGTTTCTTGGGGACAATGCTCTACTCACATATGCCACTGGGTGTCCTTCTTGCATTAACACAGCTCCAATACCTAATTGTGATGCATCTGATTCAATGACAAACTCTTTGCCAAAGTCTGGTAAAGTCAGTACTGCTGCACTTAGAAGAGCTTCCTTGAGGTTTTGAAACGAATGAATGGCTACTTCATTCCATAAAAATCCTTTCTTCTTAAGTAGTTGGGTGAGAGGCTTAGCTAATTCCCCAAAGCCCTTGATGAATCTTCTGTAATAACCAGCTAACCCAAAAACCCCCTCAACTGTTTAGTTGTAGTAGGTATTTGTCATTCCTTAATGGCTTGGATTTCACTTGGATCAGTAGAAACCCCTTGTTGTGAAATGATGTACCCTAAATATTCCACAGATATAGCCCCAAAGTTGCATTTACTCCTTTTCACAAACAATTCCTCCTCTCTTAATATCTGTAGAACTGTGCTCACATGATCTAAGTGGCTGTCCCAATCCTTGCTGTAAATAAGAATGTCATCAAGGAAGACTAAAACACTCTTCCTCAACAATGTCTTAAACACTGTTCATCAAGCCCTGAAAAGTTGCAGGGGCATTAGTGAGCCCAAAAGGCATAACCAAGAACTCCAAATGTCCATGGTGAGTCCTGAATGCAGTTTTATGAACATCCTCCTTAAACATCCTTATCTAGTGATACCCCGACCTCAAATCCAGTTTGGTGAAGTATTTGGCTCCCTGCAATTCATCCAAAAGCTCTTCAATCAGAGGAATAGGAAATTTGTCCTTAATCGTGTAGTTGTTGAGCTCCCTGTAATCAATACACATCCTCCAACTACCATGTTTTTTCTTAACCAACACCACAGGTGAGGCAAACGGGCTATTACTGTGCTGGATTACTCCAACAACCATGTTGTGTGGCTTAGAGAATATTAACTATATAAACTCATATAAGTAAAGGAAAAATAAAAGAAGTCGGCCACATATTTCAGTAAAGGTCAAGTTCTAGAAGAAGTCCATTTCCGTCGGCGACTACATCCTATAATCGCCGTCCCTCCTCTCCTATATGTTGCCCCATCCATGGATCTCCGTTTATCAGCGAATGACACGGAGGAGGGGACGAAACCTTAACGGAAAACCGGCAACTATGGGTGGCAGATGGCCGGAGTTTGACTACAGCTATGTCGGCCGGCGAGCATCCGCCCGGTAGTTATTGCCGGTGAGGTGGTGAGAGGAGAAGATGGGGAGAGGGAAGTGAGAGAAATATGTAAAAAAAAAAAAAAACAAACTTTATATTACTAATTTCTAATTATATATTTTCAGAAAAATATGAAAAAATATTTAAAACTTATTTACTACGGTACCTTGCGGTGCACGTCGTGCACCATAGAATTCCTCATTTCTCTCGTGTTTGTAGGAGTTGAAATAAGGGAGCTCATGAGCTTGTCCAACTTAGTAGATCTTTTGAGGGGGAAATGATTTGGATTGAAAATCATCCTCCTCAAATCCAATTTGGGATGATCCAAATCGGGATTTTCCTTGGGAGGTCTCGGGAAGGAATTGGAATGTAATCGATTCATGCAGAAGAAAAGGTTCGGTTTCTATTTCTAACCCCCTTTTGGTAGTTCGATCGCGGAATTTACTTATTTCTGTATTTCTGGAATATGAGTGTGTGACTTGTTATAATTGATCCTATTGATAGTACAGAGAACTAGTCTGTCATCTTATCCTGAGAGAGATGGTTGTTATATTCTCCCTCCATTTCAGTGAATTGTTTACGTAAGGGTTAGCCTTAAAAACCAAGGAGAGAGCTAATTAGTTTTCTTAATTACAAATTATGTCCTTAATCTTTCTATTACTATTCTTCTTTTCCCACTGATTTTCATCCCCCTTTCTTTGTTCTTACTAGGGATGGGCATGGACCCACGACCCGACCCAGACCCGCCGGACCCGACCCGCTCGGGTCGGGTTTGGGTCTTAAAAATTAGAACCCGACGGGTCTAGACCCGACCCAGACCCGAGCATATAAATAACGGGTCGGGTTCGGGTCCAGCTTTTGAGACCCGGACCCGACCCAGACCCGCCTAATTTAAAAAAAAAAAAAAAATCTCTAATGTTGTTAGCGTATTATATTCCGCGACTGCCTCTCCAGTCTCCACTTTTAACACATTCATGCCTACGCTCTTCATTTCATTCATGAAAATTTGACTTCATATACTGTCGTTGGTTGCTACCGATTTTTATCGCCGTCAACTTACACATGACTTGGTCTACGTTATAATTAAGGCCGATGGGAAATCATTAATTTAAGGTACAAATCAGTAAAAAAAAGCTTGAAAATTGATTGTTAAACATTATATTTTGTATGTTCTCAATTACATAATTTAAATCATTTTGTTTGTATTCAATTGTTATGTTGAGCAATAGTAATTTTAAATTATTATTTGGTTTTGGTTTTCAATTGGTAGGTCTGAGTGTTTTCGACATCTCCTATAGTATAGGTGTTGGGATCCTCTAGAGTTGCAAATCAACTCTATTTGGTAGAGTTTGTCTAAAAAGGCAAGAAGAAATTTTTTAACAATTTATTTGTGACCCTCAAAATTCTTTTTATTTTGTTTTATTACTTGTTTTGGCAAACTCTACCAATTCTACCAAAATCGAACTCTAAAGGATCCTCACCCATAGTATAGGTATGTATTCAATTATCATCACCTTCTAAGTTCATCTTTTGAGTTCGGTTTACCAACATATTTAATTATTGTTGGGTTTGATTATTATTTGTGTTTGGTTTACTTATTACACATGTTCAACATATGCGAATTTCTTTTCGCGTATAATATGTGACGGAATATCGAAAGTAAATTGCATTCCTACTCAAAAATATCGTTTCTTATACGTATTAAGGCATTCGTATATGGGACCCGCACGAGACCCGACTAGAAAATTAGGACCCGTTGGGTACGGGTCGGGTCCGGGTCTACACAAAATATCACGGGTCCGGGTCCGGGTCTTAGCGGACCCGACCCAAACCCGACCCATGCCCATCCCTAGTTCTTACCCAACGACACATACCAACCTCCTATCATCATCATCATCAAATCATACTACTCCTACCATCTTTAAAAAAAAAAAAAAAAAATTGATTTAAAACCCAACTCATATTTCTTAATTTTTAACTCTTCGTTTTGATTTATTCAATAACAAAAAAAAAAATATTAACTTCTTCCTTCAAAAACAAATCGAACATAAATTTGTTACTTTCAATTTTTTGTTCATAATTTTACTTTACAACATTTTCTTATTTTTGAAGTAATTGTAAATTAATTTAAAAAATATAAATAATTAAAAATTAATGAACGTTGTAGATATTCATCTAACATGATGTACTGTAGATCTAACCTTTGTTACGGTACCTTGCGGTGCACGTCGTGCACCATAGAATTCCTCTTATTCAAATATGGAAATAAACCCAGCATATAGATGCTCATTCAACCGAGAAAAACCCCAACTTCTTCCTTAAAAAAACAAATTAAACACCGAATTTTATTTAGATACAAAAGGAAAAAAAATAAACCCAGATTTTTAGATGCTCATTTAACCAAAAAAGCCCCAATTTCTTCCATTGAAAAAACCCAGATTTTTTTTTTTTTTTTTTTTTTTGTATTCAAATGGAAAAAGCCATATTTGCTTTTATTTCGTTTTGTAGGGTGTTCGTATGTGTGAGGTTTAAAGGAGCGAGATGGGAGCCGGAGATTTTCAGAGGAGAGAGTATAGATTCATTCTTCAGATTAGAGGAGAGGCTAAAATTTTGGGGAAGTTTAGAGGAGAGAGAAAGAGCACAGAGAAAATGATGAACTGGATGAATGTGAGGGAGAGGGTGGGTGTAAATGGGTTGGGAATGAGTATTTTTGTTGGGTGGGTGAAATAATTTGGTTGTTGGAGTAACAAGGGAGGGAAATGTTAGTAGTAATTGAGTTAAATTAGTGACTTTATTAGACTAAGTGGTTTAGGTTAGTAAGGGGTTAAGGGGTTAAGGGGTTAAGGGGTTAGCAAGGGTATATTTGGAATTTCAAATGACTTAAACTGTCCTAAAATGGAAACGTAAACAACTGACTGAAATTGCCGAAAACGGAATACGTAAACAATTCATTGAAATTGAGGGAGTACTTATAAACGATGCTCGTAATGAAAGATGTTCGTAATGAAAGTTAAGATGTGTTGACCGTTGAAAAACACTATTGAGGTATCGAACTATGTTGCAAACCTGACTAATAAGTTGGCTTCGGGACTCTAGTATATTCATGTTTGCAGGCTCTATATAACAGGAAAATTAGAAAAACTAAAATCACAAATTGGAGAATTGAACCAACCGAATTATTAATTAGCTCAATTACAGTGCTGCGGAATACTAGTAAAAGATTGGATGATTATGGGACTGAGGTCTTGTTGTTGTCGTCATCGTTGGATGGGTGTGGGAGGTCTTCCATATTGATCCAAAAATACCGGAACTTCAAAAAGGCATTTGTTGAGCATATGAAGTATCTTTCTAAGTTTTTTTTTTTTTTTTTTTGGTGGATCCGATTCTCATCCCTAAGTTTGGAGCAAGGACTGTGACAGAAAATACTCTCTCTGAGAAGTTCATTTGAGGGTTCAACAGTGGGCGACCTAATCTTGGGTATGGCAGTGTGGGCGTCGGGTTGTCGAGTGGTCACCGGACCTTGTACTGTTGTCGAATTGGTGAGCTCAGGAAACGATTTGCAATGACTTCAGAAATACAGTACAATTCACCAAAATTCACATTTTTTTTTACAACATCCAAAATAGTAGTGAAATAACAAAACAAAACACAAGAATAAACACGGAATTAGAACAAAAGAGACTTCCTAAGTTCCTAGCACGAATAGCTAAAAGATGCGCTGTGTGACCTCCTTTCTATCAACTATCATGACAGCTCAATGTTGTAGCTGTCTACCCATGTCTACCCAAGTCTCTGATCCAGCTCCCATTTGCACAAGATGTCCACGGTAGTACTGCCCGGAAGTAGAGCAACACATCTGGTTTTTATTTATTTAACGCATACAGCACAACCGTACATACATAGATACAACAGCTTGATGTAATGGACACCCAAAAGTTCATCTCAACAACTAAGTGTACAAGACAGGAAAAGAATAGATCGATTTCATAGAAACACAATACAATCCTACATTATTTTCGCAATTATGCGCCACGCCACGGATATATAAATCAATCATAAGCTGGCGAAGTCTATGCGTCATCATCATCAACTCTGTACACAGGCATGCCTATGAGTTCTGTAACCACACATTACAGCTATGAACAAATCTTCCAGAATCCATGATAATGATAAAGTAGGTGACTTATTTTGTGGCAGCTAATACTGATGGCCCTTCCACCTGAAACAAACAAATATAAACCAATCATACAATAAGCTACCTATTTGTGACTAGATTTATCCTCTAAGTTGCTTTCGAGGTGACATTATTGGCGTCATATAATAGTGTGAACGAATACAATATCTCCAATAATTACAAGTCGTTTTCGAGCTATAGGCCAGGATGATGTATGTAATTAATACTAGATAATAGAAATGGGGGACCAATTATCTATTGTATATGCCATATCATGTTGTTAATATCTCCACCAAAAGAATTTTTTTTTTCAAATGGAGATGATTACAAAAATATAATGTGGTTCCTTTTAGTGTATGGCCACGCTAACTGAAGTGCACATTTGTTGGAACAGACAAATTGTTTTGTCATTAGATAAGGGTCACTTTGACAATATGTGATAATGCTATGACTTCTTTCGATTCGTAGGATGTCGTATCTTTGATTTTAAGGTACATATATCGATTGTGCTAGTAAAATTGTCATACTATATGTGTAGTTTTCCAGCAATACTGATGTCAAACTTTGAGTTCCTCATCAGTAAACAAGATACTACTCAAATAAACTTTCCATTTATTATCAGTAAATACGATATCTATATGTGAACCGAAAGCGGCTATAGGTCATATCTTAGTGTCGCTCCTTATGATGAAGCTCTGGTCACAATCTCACATAAGTGAGACTGTTACTTGCAATGTGGACGAAAAGCTAAAAAATAAGCATTTTAATTCATGAGGCTTCTCCATCTACTTCACCAACCTATATGGTCTACCGCATATATATTTGATTTAAAGTCGTCTAATAAGTTATCAAGAAAACAAACATCTTACGATCTAAACCATGGATTAAAATTTTCAGAAACGCAAGTCGTTTATTTCAATGTCAAATGTCAAATGATAAACAATGGCGTATTATTACCTTAAATGTAGCACCCCAGATTTCTTCATCAGTGGCAGGAACAGCAGTAATTATGTTCTTAGGATTCTCATAGCTCCTTAGTTCTCCAACTGTTGTAGAGAAATAGCATCCTACAAGACAACATAGCCATTCTTCCATTAGAAAGTGGTTTGGCAAGGAAGCAAAACCGCAAAAATGAAGGCTACTTATTTGTGTGTAATACTGTAATTTAAAGCCTTCGGAAGCAATGACACAATTTACAGTGAGACCACTTTACATGTTTATGAATCATTTTACCGCGCCCCACTTTAAGGTTTAAAAAGGGGCTACTGTATGGAATGAGAAAATTCGAACCTTAGACGTCTTACAACTTCTGAAAACCCATGCGTACAATTTAGCATTGGAGTACTCAAGGTTGATGATATTAACTCAAAATAATCCATTAAATAGTCTTAGAATGGTTAGGACCCCTTACCATCACCCTAAGCTCCTCGAGCATGCCGAAATTATGCACATAATGTATTATTGTTTACAAAATAATAGTGTCATGACAACCCACCTTGAGGAAAAGAGGCAAGGGACTTGCCACAAGATCCCTTGAGCAAGTCTGCGTCATCAGCAAAGGCAACATTACCATCTGCAGTGATTCCCCAGTATAAAGGTATCTTGCCATATTGATCCTATATGCAGACACCAAGGAGTACACTTGTTAATGAGAGTTATATATATAAAAATATAAAAAAGTTTGGAAGGTGAAAGTTCAGCATTTATAGTTATAGTTATTTTATATATACGCACCGAAGCGACAAACAAGGTGGATGTAGACTTGTCAAAAACTACAAAAGAAAATTCGCCATCAAGGTGGCCGATAACATGGTTAGGTGGGTATGGAGCTCGATCCCGGAGTGCCTTGTAAGCTTCAATGATTAAAACTGACTCGTTGGCCGACTTTGCCAGCCCATATTGTTGGTTTAGACTTCCTAAGTTGTGAAGCGCTCCTTCAAACAAGCAGAATATCTCATCTTTCACACCAAATGACCTATAGTAATAACATTATTACAACACATGTTAGATGTTTAATTCTCATCTACTCTTGATTCAGGGCTAGTTGCGATTGCCACAATTGTACAAAGTATATAGTATACTTTCAACAAAATTAAGAGGCTCTCTATACAAGCAACGTAAAGTGACTATACTTTGTGTTTATAGAAGACAATGATCCGAGTTTCAAGCAACCAAAACAGAGAGCATGCACCACTTTATTAGAATGTAAAATAAAATCAATTACACGTATGTATGTACTCAGTTTAGGTAAACTAGTTTGCATTCTACACCAAAAGCGAATAGTGGCAACAATTACATGTGTGCATTTTACGTGCGATTATATTACTTTGAATCAATGAATCTCTATTAAAAAGAGTACCGTGATTCAGGAAAAATTTCACGGTATACATTGTATAATGTCTAGATTTGGAGGCGGCTTAATTGACTAAAGCATGATACACAGTACATCAAATGTTAAATACTCCGCAAAAAACATGAAGATGATGAACTTTCAAACAAGATAAAGTGAGTTGAGAAGTATGAGAACATTCTTTCTTATTATACAAGGGTCTTCAACTGTTTAACCATACGAGACATAAAATAAACAAAGATTGAAAGCGAAATAACGAAAGAATTACTATTCCTTTGTGAAGTCATAAAAGAAAAAAGCAGGAGGGCATAACTCTCCTTCAGTCCTTTGTGATGTAAAAAGGTGTAGTCAGTGCATTTCAAAGGCCTATCAATATCTTACCTAACAATACTGTAACATACTAACATTATTATGGGCTTAATGTAATTGTCAATTGGTCATTAAGGTATTGCTTGGGCAACACTCAACACTATAGCGTATCACAAAATGACTTTTGCTATACGCATTTTATGCTCAATTTGAGCAATGCCATTGGAAGTTGTTTGCTTGATGTATGTGGTGGGGAACAACATTCGCTAATCAAAATTACTCAAATTAAAGTATACATGCCTACACCAAACATTTGATTACCAATTAAATTAATTAATGAACATCTCCTCAAACTAATATTTTATATTCTCTTCATTTTTTTAGGGTGCATTGGAGGAACTAATGGTGCACTGTGGCTGGGGAGAGAGGATATGATGATTTGAACTCGAAACAACGCCTAGGCAAATTTACTTTCCAATAATTAACCCTTTGGCCAACCTTGGTCCTCATTGTTCCTCTAGTTGTGAGGGGAAGATCATTGTTCTAAGGAAACTTGATCTTCTTGTTCTGTAACTAGTGGGCAGCGATCCATGAAGGGGTGAGGGGGTCCTATAATTTTTATTTTTATTTTTGAAAATGAAATTTTTTGTACTAGAAATTATAAAAAAAAAAGTCCAAAAAAAAAACAAGAGAGGGACACTGATAAATATTGTTAAAACACTAGATTTTTTTTTTCTCGATCCGCCACTGTTTATAACTAGTAATTAGATAAGAAAATGGCGACTTTTCTTGCTACGAAGATTCCCCGGCCCATAGGTCACCTACAACTTCAAATTGATTCTAATCATAATTTCTATTCTACATACAATATTGTAATGTATGTCATGATACATTGCTAAATTCTTTTACGAACATTAATTTGCCTTGTGCCCCCACCCCCATTCAATTCTCTTAAAAAAAACAGCCGAAATGTAGATCCATTAAAAAATTTAAAATCATTCCTAATGTTATAACATCATAAATGAGAGACATTAAACTAAATCCACTCGATTTCGAGTTAGGATTCCGTAGAGTTGAATAACCACATGCATGATCATATGAAGTTTTAATACTAATCTTTGTTTCATACAAGAAAAATTTATGATTATGGTGATCAAAGTGGGCCTACTGGTTAGAAAATCAACCTGTCTAAGGGTTGTTCCGGATTCGGATCCTCATATTCCCACCCTCAACAACATTAGCGGCTCATTTAGCCATTCGTACCAAAAAAAAAAAAAATATGATTTTTATCCGAATGATGGGAAAGTCTGTCAGTAATAATATTAAGGTTGTACGACCTTAAAATTACTATAATGACATGAAATCTGAGTGACGGAGTTCCACATCAGATATATACTGACACGTTACCAAAATGCAAGACGACATAAAATAAAAGTGGCATGTATGTATGGCCAACAGAATCAAGGACGCCGTGGTTTCATGGAACATGATTCTCGTGAAGCCGCCATCTATCTTATATTATCCATTTTGATTGCCATTTGGCACGCACCACTCATTTTTTTTATAATTCATCGCAAGATCAGAGAGCACTTTTAACTTCAAGTATAAGCTGATGATCGAAACTCGACTAATGTCTTACAAAGTTGCAAGTTAACATACACTCACACGGATGACCTTTGGACGTGAATCATGGATAATGAACGCGTTATTAGTGCATAAGATCAGATCCGACTTGAAATAGAAGAAGGCCCCCATGATTTGAATCAAAGTTAAGGCTTCATTGTTACGAGGTCCTATGGTCTGTTTGGATAACATTTTAGGAGGGAAAGGAAGGGGAGGGAGAGAGAGAGAAGGGGTGGGAAGGGAAAGGGAGGGAAAAGTTAATCAAATCACCTTGTTTGGATAGGTGAGGAAATGGAGAGAAAGGAGAGGACAATGGTACAAAAAATATTAACAAAAAATTAAAATAGATCAAATAATAATAATAATAATAATAATAATAATAATAATAATAATAATGTAATTAAAATAAAAAATATATAAAGCAACAACCATACCCAACACTTCTATTTTCTCTCTCCGCCTTGCGCCGCCACACCGCCACCGCGCCCCGACACCGGCGACAACCAACTCCTGCATCGACGCCACCACCCGAAGCGCCAAGGTACGGGGACCCATCCTCGGCCTTCCACGATCACCGTATCCCTTTCCTATTGCGCGCGCGAAGCCTTCTCTTTATTTTCCTTCTCCCTCATTTTACCCAGCTCCGCCCACGACCCACCCTCATCCCTCTCCCTCAAAGTCCCAGCCACCTCTCCTAGTGGTCCTATACCCGGAAACGGCCTTCATTGGCCGGAAAAAAGTCTTTTTATTTTTATTCTCGAAAAAAGTCCTAGGGTGGTGGTCGAAAATTGTTGTTAAGGGGGAAGTGTTCGCCGGCGTCTTGTGGTGGCATTGGTGGTGACGACGGCGGATGAGGTGATGGCGACGGGGGGAAAGGGGAGAGGAGAGAAAATATTGGGGATTAGTTGTGCTATATTTTAATAAAGTATAATTGTAAATTAATTAAATCAATGAGTTTGTGCCTTAACATACATAGATTACTCATGCATTAAAGGTCTAAGGAACAAAGCTATGCATATTTATAAATAGTAATTTACTAATAATCACTAATAAGTATAACTCCATCTCAAATTAAACTTTCCATAAAATTTAAAATCCTATGGGAAATTTAATATGGAATGGAGTTATAATAAAAACCAATAAAATGTTCGCAATTAGCAAATCAATTATGGTCTTTCCCCTTCAAAAAAAAAAAAAAAAAAAGCAAAATTATCTATTGTCTGTTTGTCAAATAATTATGTAACAATTCTAAAAATAATAAAAACATAATACACTATCATATTCATTAAAAAATGACGACTCAAAACGGTAAAAAGTAAGAGAAAAATCTAACGGAGGAATTATATAATACGATATTAAAACTTTACGTACGTTTAAAAAAAAAAATTTACCTAGGCCGTAGAGGGGATTCACCCTCATGAGAAATGGCAAGCTGAGCATCATCTCCAAGTTTTACGGACACCGCGGAGCTGTTACCGGCGAGGAACCGGTTCATAAGCTCGGACGCCTTCGTTTTCGGCGAAGGCGTCCGGCTTCCTGCGGCCACTAACTCCTCCGGCGGAGAAACGACTGAGCTACTGAATACTCCCAACATTATTTCTCACTTTTAATTTATCTCTCCTAATTATTTCTCAAAAGATTGGGTGTTGGAAGCTCGGAAATAATGGGAGTGGAAATGATCATCCAAATTATCTTGGCTTTTATAAGGCAAATGAAGGGGTATTATGGTCATTTCACAAGACATTTGATGGATACTTGTTTTTTTTCTTTTTCCTTGAGGGGTTGATTGATACTTGATAACACTGATTATACTACTCCCTCCGTTTCTTTTGTTTCTTTACGTTTCGTTTGAATATGTGAGAGGAATTCAAACGAAACGTAAAGAAACAAAAGAAACGGAGGGAGTATTTTATATTTTTGATTCCTACGCCTTGGCATTTTATTCTCAACGTTTCCATTATTGGTACATCGTGTTTTCTTATTATGTGTTAGTTCTAAAAGCGCATGTAAAAAGTCCATTTACCTAAATTATCTGATTAATTAATGTGTTTTGATATCATAGATTGATTTGCTAGATATAAATCTACCTAAATGAGAAAGGCAATGTGAGACACTAAGACCGTCTCACAAGATACGTGTTTTGATACTTTCGTTCAATTAATGTGGAAGTTTAGAGGTAACAAAACTTTTTATATTCTATTTTCAACAATACTTATACCATGCTCGCGGGTGCGAAAAAATTATTTTTCAATTTTTATTTCATGGGTCAATTGTTGGGGAGAGCCGCCAAGAAGGAGTAGCGGCTCATGTCCATAAGTCAAGTGAGGTTCCATCCTAAAACCAATTGGCAATAGAGGGAGTAACCCACTACCTTATAAACATGTTCCATCGACTTCAATTTTCCAATGTGGGACAACCGCTCACACATAAATTCCCAACATCAATCCTTTTATTGTGAGTGTGAGCACATGGTCCTTGTGCTCCCGTCACCATGGTATAGTTTATCTATTTCCAAAGCTAATATATGGTTCGTTTGGATACCCTTTATTTCCACAGGAAGTTCATTTTCCTGGGAAAATGTTTTGTTTGGATATCACTTTTTTTATCCAAAGTGTGGGTATTGGAAAATCCTTGGGTATTTCTAATTCATATCCACCATAGGAATTTAATTACCCCCCTGTCATTCCAAATTCCTGTGCTTTCAGCTTTAGAAAATTATTCTTTTGCCCTCAAAATTTTAATTATTCCCCTTACATTTGTGTTGACAATAAAAAAAAGTAAAGGGTAAAATAGTCTTCTTAATAATTAACATGAGAATTGAAGTAGTGTATCCAAACAACTCATGGGGAAAAAATGCTAGGGAATTCTAAATTTCTACATGATATCCAAACACACTTAGACAAATTCCTAGGAATTTAACTCCTGTTAATTCATACTTCCCACGGTATTTTAATTCTCGCGCTATCCAAACGATACCTACGATTATAGTTACCTTAGGAATTATTTTTTTCACTTGTGTATGTGCTCCTAAAATAGAAAGTGGTGTAATGAGTTATTTTGTGTCGAAAATACTGGAATGCACACATGAAAATGACAAATCTAAACATTATCTACGAAATGGAGGGGTGAATTAAGTTTAATGAATATAGCGAAGTACGGAGTAATATAAATGAGAGGTCCATATTTTGGAAAGGGTAAAATGGCCAACAAATTAAAAGGCGACTGATATACGTTCGGTCGGACCCAAGGGAAGGGCGATAACACTTATGAGTGCCCTTTTGCGGGGCCGTGGTGGGTTTGTTTGGATAAGAATTTCGCGAAAATATTCTTATAGGTTTTGATTGCAATGCAATTCAACTACTTAATCCTTCTTTGATCAAATCCTCCTTCGTCTCATCTTGGTTTAACAAGTTATATTTATATGTTTTCTTTTCGATCATCGATCAAGAAATTATATTGTGCGGTAAAAAAAAAAAAAAAAAAAAAGAGAATTTCAACTGTGTGAACCGTATGATTCACCGTATTGTCTTATTACGTAAATGTCAAGGTTCTAATACATACCATATGTGACTATAAGAGAAAACGATTTCAACCAAAAATCTATACTAATAGTTAAGAATTTAAGATACATATACGATCTTATAATTATAATAATCTAATGCAAACAACCTTACTTCAAAATAAAGGAACGATTTTTTTAAATACTGCCCTAAAATAAATTAATTCAAAATTTGGGTGCGGAATCAAACAATTTACGCACAATGGGTCCACGTAGGATCGACATTCCCTAACCTACCTTCAGTTTTTTTTTTTTTTAAACAAACCAAAACCGTCACGGCGCGTGACGGTTCTACCCATAACCGCTGAGAATTGGGGCGGTTTTGGTCAATCTTACAATTTTGACGCAAAAAGAACCCATCAAAACCGTCTGAAAACTGAGCGGTTATGGCCATAACCATCACGCGCCATAGCGATTTTGGTACAAATTTCGTTTTGTGGTATCCGATCCTACGTGAATCCATTCTACGTAAATATTTTCATTTTACACCCAAAACTTGAATTATTTTAATTTAGATCATTATTTAAAAAAAAAGTTTATAAAGGCCTAGGCATCGGAGTTGTATAATAATGGTGGACGAAAGCAAAGCGTAATGAGTACAGTATGCCTGTACAAGTACAATGCACTGTCTAGAGAATCTAGTAATAAATTGTTCAGTGTTTCTGGGCTAAAGATCAGAGTGGTTGAGTATCTTTGATCTCAGAAAGTTAGAATGCCACTGTGTCTTGTTGTGCCACATCAGAGATTCAGTAGCCAACTAGGAATTTCAAAGTGGAGAATTACGTAGGACTACCTCTATTATGAATCTTATTCTTAAGGTGGAGGAATATCAAATTGTCATTATCTGCCAACCAAAGGTAGCCCACAGTTTATGGAACATTTTTGTCACCACTACTGATAGGGATTTCTGCTCGTATCATGGTCTTCACTACTTTCTTTATACACGACTACTAACATACTAAAGTGTTTCGTTTCAAATTCGTTTTTACATTCTCCGAATCTATCTCTACGCTCCTCTATTTGACCTAGAGTCTATTTTGTAGGGCTATAGCTTAGCCAAGCAACTGTGGTACTCCGTAATAATATCTAATTGACTGTACTTATTTGGAATGATACGCAAGAGCGGTTTATCTAACTTAAAAGGCTATATGCATCGACTTATTAACCATGTAGATTAAAAACATGCACTCATTCTGTTAATTCTGGTTTAAGGTACGATAAAAGGTTAAGTTAGACCAAAACGATAGACCACACTAATTTGAGATAAATTTGATTCAATTAGCACTAGTGAAGACGGGATAGAAGTAATCCACTACCTTACCATAACACAATTCGTTAACTTCTATTTTCGCAAATGTGACGAAGGTCAGCAACACATGGCACAAAAGATGGCCAGTTAAACCGGAGCAGCACCCACGGTATCGTTTTAGGGACCATAGTTTCAGCATTCGTGGAATAGGAGACAGCCTCACTAGAGAATTAGATTCTTTTGGTCTAACTTTCTGGTGCTTCTCGTTATTACACTAATCTGGTCAATTTTTTTATTTTTTTATTGCACCTCGCCAGAGAGGAAGAACTCCCTACAACACGCTTCTTCGTGGATCAAATGCTCATACTGTCATAAGCCATCAAAGCTAATCAAACTGACATGATTGTTCGTGTTATGGACTGAAGGGCCATTCGTTTTGTGAAATTACAACTCTTACAAGTTACAAGAGTACATTGAGAGATAAAAAAGAAATTTAGGTGTTTGAATTTTATAAGAAATAGATTTCAATTTGTCTAAAATTTAAAATAAAAAACAAAAAAGTTGAATGAATATGCTTTTAGATGGAGAACCAATAGTATGTGCCATCTTTTTAATGTATGATTATTCCACGTACATTAAGTGTATGTGTAGAGTTTTTCGAGTAGATTCTTTAAAGTGATTAACATTTCAGGGAAATATAAAAAAGGTGGGGAAATCGTAGAAATCTCCGCCAATTACTCAATCCTCTTTAATTTTAAGGCGGGTTTTAAGCTATTCAAAAGTTCAATGAGAGAGCTAATGTTTTAGCTTGAACAAGGAACGTGTAACTATAGACGATAGTTGCTTGAGTAGAGATGACTACCTAAAAGAGACTTTGTATAGCGCTTTAACTCTTGCTCACAGCCCATTACAATGGAGCAAACGTAAGGGGCAACTGTCCGAGCTGAGTTTCCGGCACAAAAAGATGAGCAAAGAAGCGGAAGACTTGACCGTTCTGTAATTATTTATAATGGAGGGTTGAAAAGATGGGGATTGAATGGAGCGAGCCAGATAACTTGTTTCCGTTCTGTAACCTAAAACTTTAGTGGAAGTGGCAATGAGATCAAACCCATATTTGACCCAAAGAATAACCTTACATTCAAAGGTAATCTGTAATTTAACAACATTAGAGTTCATGGAACTTTTCTGAACTTTAGTCTAACTCTGAACAAAGGGGCTGGCAAATCAAATGTATTGTTGTGGAAACTGATATCCTGTCAGTACTCTTTTGCCTGTAAACATCATTCCAGTCTTGGGCATGACATGCCAGTGCAATGTCAAGTTGAACTTCTTCCCTTGCAAGTTGCTACCCTGGAACATATTAAAGAACCTCGTCATTCAAACTTGATGCTTGAATAAAGTTATTAATCCCTGGCCGAGATACCTTTGAGAAGTTTGAAAACAGGTCTCGGAAGCAGATATATACATAAGTGATGCAGAGTACAAGTGAAATGTATGAAGGTGAGCGGGGTGACCATGTTACAAGTTACGGTAATATTGATTTCAGATCAAATTAGACTTGACCATGTCATTATATAATAAAACAGTGACTTCAAGTCTTCAACACTAACATCGCAGCCATCAAGAGACCCATTATTCTAATCCAAAGTGAGCAGAATTTAAGAGACAGTAAGTCAGTAATGCAACGAAATTTGTTGTAATGGCTTACCTGGTCAAATAACGCGTACTTGTTTCTGAAAGTTGCCTGAATCACCGCATCGTCTCGTGACTGTATTATAACGTCCCAAAGAGAAATCTGTTTACAAAAGAGATTGATAACAGATTAAAAACACAAAATATGAACTTGAGACATGGTTTTGTAGGCGAGAAGTAGAAAACAATGTTTTAAGCAGCTCATGATGATTGAACAGACACCTGTTTGATAATTTGTATACAGTCTAGGTGTCAAGTCGTAGAGAGGACATAAAAAAGCTGAAGGGGCTTTGAACTACAACTCATTTAGGTTGGTTAGCTTTTTTTTTTTTCCCTCTCTCTCTCTCTCTCTCTCTCTCTCTCTCCATTTTGATCATTTCTCTTTTAGGCCAGTCATGTTACTATAACTGCCTATGCTCTCCCATGCCAATGCAAGGAGAATATGTAACGTAGATTGTGACAGTCCAGACTACATATTTTTAAAAAGCCAAGGTCTATAAATCATATAATTAGATTTAGTACTATTCCAGAATTTCTACACTGATGCAAACATGAAATATGTTAGAATAGGCCCTATAACTATCTACATACAAGTTTGGCACTTTCAAACATCATAACAAAGATGTCAACTAAGATGTTACATGTTCAAGGTAAGTTTGATTGGACCCGGAAACCAAATCCCAGTACTCAACGAAATACCTGATTGAGTGCATTTTGAGGGCTTGCGTACTCTGCAGCAACAAAGGCAAACACCTGCAGGGAACAATGATAGAAGCATACAGGTTAATATAAGAATTTGCTCGCTCTTGTAATGATGAACATATCAGTAGCCTCATACGTCAAAAAGTTGGCATTCTTGATTTCAAATACAAGTATAGTCCAAGAATGAAATTTTAGGTTAAAAAAAACGGGAGACATATCAAGTAACATCATCTTTGAGGAAAGGATCATAAGATTAGCAGAAGTAGAGTGCAGGGCAAACACATTTTGGGAGCTTTTTGTTTGATCCAAATAGAGACTTATATTTTTTTTTTTCGACATCACAAAAGACTTATGTTAGTCATCACTCATGACTCATGACTCATGACACATACTCCCTCCGTCCCAGCTCAAACGCCCCATATTCCATTTCGGGACATCCCACCTCAAACACCCCATCTATTTTGGGACATATTTCTCTCTCCTACTTTTATTAAATTATTACATCCTCTCTCACATTATCTCTCCTACTTTGATTAATCCTCACATTCTCTCTCCTCCTTTTTCATAATATTACCCCACTCAACTTACTATATCAATTTTTCTTATTCCACTACAAAAACACCTTGGGGCGTTTGAGTTGGGACGGAGGGAATAATTGACATTTATAAGAAAAAAGTGAAAACTATGTCTCAAATTCAACGATTTCGGTCTACCAGACTACCAGACATGAATTGCGGCAGATAATTGCAGATATTTAAACTATATAATTCTATGCAAGGCAATTGAAAATACTCTGAAAAAGAACCATGCATCACAAGCTCATACGGTATTCAAAAATAGAACAATAGAAAACTAGAGGCTTTAAGAAACTGTACCTGCTTGGTGTTCCACGTAAACAATGACTGCAAATCTGCATCTACTTTTAGCTTCATTCTAGCCTGCAATTACGGGAAGTAGACACTTACAACTTTCGCAAGTACAATCACACAGGAAGTAGCAAGAGGGTGAGATGAATAGGAATTCCTCTTCCAATGTTCAAATAAGCTTAAATAGAAAAGACAATTCCAAAATCATTCAAAATTGACAATTCCCGGCCAGTTTGTGTACTGTACTATGGTACAACTCGAACTGCTAACCTGATGGCATTCCTATCACTTTAGGTCTCTACTACACTTCACTCCTAGAAGCTAGGACACTATTAGATTATATTCCGCACAAAAATCTTTATCCTCATTACATACCAGTAGATAACCCCATCTACCAAAAGATAAATATAAACTCATCCAAAAACATATAGACAAGTGTTTTTTTTTTTTTTTTTTTTTTTTTTGATGTCTAAATCATGGAGATACTAGAATACTATGATGTAGTGCTATACACAAGAACTTGCTGTGTTACTTGGACTCCTCATATTTTCTCAAAGTATACATGTTCGATACTAGATACACGGACATGGAAACGGAGAATTTGCACTTCCTTTTCGGCAATAAAACATGGAGACTTCAAAACTACCGAATTCCAACACTTGGATGCATACCAGGATATATACAGTTATCCAACATGAAGAAATTATTCATAGTTTGATTTGCAGAATGCACAGGAAGAAGATAGAAAAGGGTATCGGAAGAACAGCTATGCCATTTTCAAAGGTATGATCTAGTCTTGAAGCAAGCGAAAACACCTCTTTTCTTGAAACGATTCCACGCAGAAGTCTATGACTTTCCCCCTGATGGGAGAAAATAAAGATGAAATAGGCCACAATGAGGAGCAACATGCTAGCCCCTATTGTAGGGGGTGGACAACACAGAAATTCCAGAAATAAAAATTCAATACAGGTAGGAGCGCTATTGATGTCAGGTTACTCAGGCACCCATCAGTGGTTACATCAAATCCAGTTGGAAGATTTACTATTGACAAATTCCGAGTGAGTATGAGAAACCACGCCTCTCATTTTTTTTTTTTTTAAACAGTGGCCATGTAGGCCGGGGAGAGAAAAACTGCAGAGACAAGGGTAAGTGACAAAGCAAGAGATTGGCTAAAAACATCAGGAAGCTGTCCAGAAAGTTTTTTATCACATAAGCAGACCCATAAATACAAGTGCAGGTCAAAAAAAAAAAAAAAAAAAAAAGAAAAGAAAAGAAAACAAAGTGCAGAAAAAAAGGGGAAGCTGAGACAAAAAAAGGAAATTACCAACATTACCAAATAAGTATGAAGTCTTCAAATGTCTCAACTTTGAATATTGAATGAGCTATAACAATTCTACAGCAGTGTGAAGGGACAGGAAACACATTAAAAAAATATTGACCTTACTAGCTTTAAATAGGGCTGAGCATCGGTCCGGGACCGGACCGGACTGAGACTCAAACCGGACTGAACCGAACCGAGTTTCTGCTCTCCCCTAGCTTTGAAATCTTAAAGTTAAGAAAAAATTGCTCGAGTGATGATAATATTTACATATAAAGACAAAAGACCAACTAAATTTTGCCCCAACATCACCTGAGAACATCCCATCACTTTCCCAACCTATAATCCAAGGCCTCTGATCCCTACCAGCCCACTATGTTTACTACTCCCAAATAAAAGGAATGCCCCTGATATGCAAAAGTAGAGGGAGCTTTTCATACTGGAACACCCATCCCACCCACAATTCGTCAAACCTGAGCAATACATGTGAACCAAGCTACCACATCTGCCCCGGCAACGTATCACCAGAGAGGCAGAGACCATACAACCCCAGAATAACTTGAAGCCACACCATTTAAGTTACACAGATACTATTTTTTATTCAAAAGCCCACTTTATTTCAAATAAAAAAATAATATCTTGAACAGCAGAAAGCAAACCATCTGCCAAGCATGGATAAACCCTTATACAGGGAAGAGGAGTGGGATATGGATGATATGATAGAGAATGTCCCAAACAGCACAGAAGTTACAAACCTTGAAACAATAAAAAAGAAGACGAAATGATCAGTGATGCAGAGAACATCAAGGAGTGGTCGAGCATGGACACATCCAGATCCATGATAGCCATGAAAAATCATAGCATGGAAATGCCGAAGGAGTGCTGACTCTCAAACAGAATGTATTCTCTGAGATTGGGACTGAGGGAAAGGCCAACCATTGTGTTGGTTACAGATAGAATGATATAGTGCAGGTGTGTGACACTAGCTTCCTTATGGTTCATGAGTGCATACAACAAAGCCTTGGTCCAAAACTTTTGCGGTTGGCTAACATGAACAGTTGCAGAGTTCAGGTGATGTGCGGTAGGAATCCACTAAAGAGGTGTAGGGAGGGGAAAACAAGATAATATAACAGAATAACTTAGCTGGGGTAAAGTGTGCGTCGGTAATGTAAGGAAATTTAAGTAGCATGTGTTCTTTCAAAGGGAGCAATTAGTGTGAACAGTTACTAAACACCTTCAAGTCGTCAAATACTACCCAAGGGATTTCAAAGAAATGGTTCAAAAATAGTGACACTGTTTTCATAGTTCAAGTCACTCCCACTACACAGCAGCAAGTCTTAATACCAAGATAGCAGCCCCCAATGCAGGGACTCAGGGAGTCAGTAAACTCAACAGACGCAGCTATTTGTGAAAGACAAGGTAAAACATAGTAATTTCAAGGTCAAGTAAAGAGAGAAACGTCCTAGTAAAGAGCCCATAGATAGTATCAAGCTGAACTGAGAAAAAACATCCTAGTGACGAAAAAACACACTCAAAAAAATAAAAATAAAAAATTCAAGTAGAAACACAACAATTCCGAGTTCCTAATTCCTGCCCAAATTGTGCAAAGTTTTGCGCACTAAAATACTCGCATTCCGAATCCGGGATACAAACAGATAGATACCCTCGCAACATACAAAATCTACGAAACAGTTTCAAAACTCAGCTAAATTCCCAGATTTTAACCATAAGTTCAATGTCATAATCTCATATTCTAAACTAAACTGCATCAACCAATTAGCATGAATCTCAGCAGCAAGACTTAGACTTTACTCAACCCAATTACCAATAAACACAATAAATTGAAACCCCAGAAAAACCCAAATTGAATTAATTGAAAAAAAGCAGAAAAATGATTGATTTACCGCTTCATTGCCGTCTTTTGTTTTCATAAACCCATCAAAGCTTACAACCTGATCAACAATCAATACACAAAAAAAAACCAGATCAGACCCAAAAAAATAATTAAAGTTGAATTATAATGAATCAGAGAAGAAGAAGACCTTAATGTCAACAGTGGGATGAGGGTGAGTGAAAGTATCAGAGAAAGAAGCAACAGCGCACATAAACGCAAGAATTGTTACTCCTAATGTTAGCACTGCATTTGCTCTGTACCCAAATGAATGCATCTTTTTTTAGCTTCTTCTTCACTCTTGTTTCCTCCACAGGATTTTTGAGATGTCAATTGTGTGAGAGAAGATTCATTGACTGTTCCGACCAGGGAATTGAATTGATTATTATTATGGATTTGTAGTACACTACGCGTAAGAAATTACTAGTTTTTCAGGAATTTTTAGGTAAGTAACTGAAATTATTTATGACGTGTTTGCTGGATGGTGAGTGGTTTGTGTTACGTTTTTTTTTTTTTTTTTTGGCTGGATGGTGGGTACTCGTTCGAGTTTAATCTGCGTTTGCCGCTTGACACTACTAATTGATTAATTAAAGTTCCAACTTGAATGAAGTTTGGATTAACCAATTAGTAGGCACATCCTCCTCACTAAGTATACCGAATGGCCCTATGGCCTACGCAGCTGAACGGAGGTACGGTAACTTGGTACTACCAACACATGCCCACTAATTTAGAGCTTACAAAACATATTCGAACCAAGAAGCATAACCCGTGAACGTGAGAACCTAACCCGATAGAAAACAAAATGGTGATTGATTAAACCTAACCCGATTATGCTTCAATATCCAATGTAAATCTACAATGTCAATTCGAACCCGCACCTGACCACAAATTACCGATTAATAAACTGTATGATACCATGTAATAGGAGACTTTGTGTGTTAGGTGAACAATGACTAGGCACATCGGTTTTGGATTGGGTCTAAACAGGTCGGGTTCTTACATTAGGATTCAGGTGTTCTCACATCAATATAGTTCACTTCATTTTTTTCAGGTTTGGTCAGGTGAGATAAAAGAGAGATGCTTGATATTGGTCAAACGCGATACCGCCCCCTATGCTCTTATGGTACGATCATTGAGGAATCTACCGGTTCTGTTAGTTTTTGCCGTTTAAAACTCGTTTAATAAGCGTATTGCGTCTTTTAAAAAAACGCGTGAAAAAACGAATTAGAAGGTGATACCCGATTAAAAAGGAAAAAAAACTCCACCCTCCCGTTTAAAACGCGAATAATACGTTTATCACGAATTATTGGTCAAAAAAACTTTGACTTTCTAATAGTCAACTTCTATTCTGGTAAGTTTCGCAACACCAAATTTTCTACGTTCGCCATTGTTTCCTACTGTCAGATAGTAAAATGCATCGTAGAAAGATTTACAAACCTATTTTGAGTTCAAGTGGCTTTATTTTACCCTGTTTAGGAAAGATTCTGTTTCGATTGTTTTGCCGAATGTTTCAAAGCGAAACCAAATTTACGAATTACACGGATTTTTCCTTTTTTTAAAAGTCAATGATTTTTTCAATGGATTTTTTACCGTCTTTTTTTAAAAACTTTGCCGTTTAATACTCTCCGTATTAAACTCTTTTTAATACCCGTACCGTTTTAAATTAACTAGGTCTAACGGTAGGACCTGGAGACAGAGCAAGTTGGGTATTGAGCCGTATAAGCACGGTGGGAGAGATACAAGACGTCCTTGTATGGTTCATATTAGGTTATGATCAACTCGTTGATTTTTTGTAACTTCTAGTTGACATACTTTGATGTACGAGTGAGTTTCAGTTCATTTCCATAAAAAGGGCCGGTGCTAAACTCCTAATGGGGCATGATGTTTCTCATTGTGGTTCACCCTCGTATTTTTTTAGGTGTATATCATGCGAGTTATAAGACGGTTACTAGACGACGATTCATGTTAGCCGACCCCAAATCATTTTGGAAATAAGGCTTGGATGTTGTTGTTGTTGTTGTTGTATCATGCGAGTTATAGCAGTCCGAGCAAATTGCAGTTGGATCTCATGGTTTAGTGACTTGCTGCCGAGTTACCACGGTCCACCCCCTGACCTTTTGGTAGGCTACGGTAAGTTTTTGTTCAGTCGCAATTGAGTTGGGTTCAATGGGAAAATTTTGTTGGTTTTTTTTTTTTTTTTTTTTTTTTTTTTTTTTGGCGTATCCAGGTAAAGTTATTTTGACATCATGTTAAAACAATAATTACCGTAGGTCCGTAGTAAATCGATCGATCACCTTAGATTCGAGTTGATTTAGCATGAGAATTCTTGCCTACAATTGCTCCGATAGGAAAATTAAGCTTGATAATTGAGTATTCGCGTAAGTACTACACAAATGCTTGCATATGTATTCCTCTGCATTGTCATAAGTACAAGTAATGATCATCATAAACATATGTCATATAGAGTTCGTCGTTGCCAAAGTATTAGGACTTTGTTGTGACTCTTTAGTACACAAAGCATGAACCATTAGGACTCCTAGAATTGAACCACCAATTGGCGCAAGAATATAGATCCAAATGTAGCTAAAGCTCCATGAAAGAATTGCTGGTCCTAGTGATCTTGCTGGGTTCAATGATCCCCCGGACACCGGTCTGCAACCAAAAAGATATTTTTTTATTACACCGCCACTCTGACAATTTGAATATCGCGGTACTACGTACGATAAGATGATGCGAAGAGCTAAGGGTTTAACATTTTTTAAGTTTGAAACATTGCATCAAAACCTTAAAACTTCGCTTCATTTTATCGCTTTCAAAACTACGAGAATTGTAGTTATGATATACTAGTATATGCAAGATGTACCCTGTAATCAAGACTGCAAGTGCGATGGTTATTCCCATTGCAAAAGGAGCTAAGTGGCCAATCTGCAAAATATTTGGTTCGTTTCAACTTATCAGGCAAATTATGTATGAGTCCATGACTCTTATTCACCAATGAAGTCAAAAGTTGAAGAACTCAATACTTCAAAATTGAACTATATTCCTTTATACGTTTACGTACCGATTTTGCATCTTTTGCTAGTGATGCAGCAAGGAATGTGACCATAAACGTTGCGATCAATTCAGCGAAAAAAGCCTCAAAACCGCCGTCTTTCACTGGGAGAGTCATCACGAGCTCAGGTTTTACGCCGAAGACAAGCTTCCCGGAATATGACGCCAATATGGAGCCCAACATTTGCGCGCTTATATAAAATGGCACCTTCATTACAAGGAAGTTTCATTACTTCCTCTGCTAGCTAGTAGAATAGGCCAATAGCATGGCTTCTTGAATAGCTACTCAAAATTAATGCCACTAACATAGTCTAATTAAGGATTTAGAAATGACTCAAATTAAACCTCTCTAACAAAAATTGCGTCTTGTTATTTGGATTTGAAGAGAGGAGCAAACCGCAAATGTACATAATTATAATAATAAGAACAAGCAAATTGCTAGAAGTCTACATTGTAGACACAATTAATTTGTCAACAATGTAAAATTAAGTTAGTAGTAGTAAAATTGAGGTCGGAGTAGTAAAATTAATTGTAATGAAAAATTTATGTAGTAAAATTAATTGTGTGAGTAGTAAAATTTTGATAGTGTATGGAAATTATTGGTGATTGTAGATACTTTTGGGTGTCTACACTGTAGACCTCTAACCGTATCCTAAAAACAACAACTAGGATAACAACAAAACTTTAGTAATCACTATTGTTCAACGTCCTTGTGCTATGTATATATGCATGGCAGGGCTTGGCCGAGTTTTAAACTTAAAAAAACGCGAAGAAGGAGAAGTTGTATTCCAAAAACAAAAACAAAAAAAAAAAAGGAAAAAGGGCACAAGAAAAAGCACCTTGGACCATGGAAAATGACCAAAGACGGCAAAGGCAATGGTGACTGCCGGATTGACATGTGCACCGGAGATACTTCCGACCGTGAAAACAATAAGTGTAATCGACGAACCTGCTGTGATCGCATACTCCGTAAGACCGACTTGGCTCCCTAGCAATCTCATACTTCCCATTATCCCAAACACGCTGAATATCAATATGAATGTACCTAGAACTTCTGCTACAACCTGCACAAATAATTATGGTATGATCTTGAATTAGCACGCATAAAACTTTCGAGCACCATTGAGTAACACTATCTCATTTTCCTGAAATAGCGCACATATATATGAAAAGACACGTAAAGTATATGCTTTTAAGAACATAATAAGACGTACAACACGAGCATCGTTCAGCTTGACTCGACCAAGCAAGCAGTTTGATCTCGGATTGGTAGCGTATTGATCGGACATTGAATCATGAAGAGTCCCCATTAGGTGATCAATTGGAGATTGCCTGGTGAATGAAGATAATTTTCCATTTGGGGAGCGATCGGAAGAAGATGAAGCTTCTTCTAACATGAGATTAATTATGTTTCGAAGAAGATTAATTAGTTAAACGTTAGCTGTGACCTTTAAATATTAATGAGTATTCTAGCGAGGTGTTAGGAAGAACATCAGAGCACCCCAAATTATTTGCATGCTCATTATAAAGATAAGTCACTAGTTTATCATATACTTAATTATTTTTCTGTTTGTCACACGTATTTTGCTTTATTCAGTGTAACCAAGAAGTTGTTTGCCAAAAAATTTGGCATGCAAAGATAGCGACTCATGCTGCCAAGGTGTGCGCAAATGTTGGCAAACATGTTTGTTTTTTTTTTTTTTTTTTTTTTTTTACATACAAGTAAAAAGAAAGATCTAACATCAGTCTGTTACCGTGTTTCGAGCTAGACGTTTAGATTGTGAGAAATGAAACTAGCTAAACAGCAAACACACATTGAAAAAAAAAATGTTGGATTTTCTCGAGTATGTGCATGATTGGCACATCGATAGGGTAATGTGGTATATAAGTCTAGTGGACTACTCCAGTTTTGACAATCCTACGATGATACAGCTCCCATATATTTTGTTTATGTCTATTGTTACGGAAAAGATATTAATGTATAGAAAGTTGTTTATTTGTTCACAATGTACATGGAATTACTTAGCTTGTTACCTTTGAGTTTAGGAATAGGCTTTGGTACGTATACTTTCCTTTGGTTTTGTAAAGTGTGTCTAGGTTTTCCTTGTTGTCGTGCTATGATGTCTTGCTTACCAAGACTCATCAGTTGTATATATACCCTTGTGAATATCAATGAGAAGACACGAATTCTCAAACATATAAACACGTTTAATTTACCGTTTTATCTATCAAATGCAACCTATCAAATGCAACCGAACTTATGCCTCGAATGGTACCCCACCTCTAACCACACACTTATTCTTCAACAAGTTTCATCGCGGTCATGGGTAGATTATCCCAGGGTTCAAGTCTGAAATTTTTAACATTATATTTCTCATCCCAAGCTCCATCAATCGTAATATTTAGTAGTACAGAAATATTGTTCGACAAATCACTAAAAGGTTGGGAGAACACAAAGTACACTGGCTTTACATTTTACATTCCATTCTCTGCTCTTCAAGGGCCATAAATAATATCTTATATCACAAATTACTCCCTCCATTTCATTAAGATTTTCGCGTAGTTCTTTTTCGCCAATATCACAGGATTTTGTTGACTTTGTTGAGAGCTTTTTCCTCCCAGAGACAGAGAGTAGGGAGGGAGTGACACTGGCCTTTCTTATCTAAAATGAAGGTTTTCCTTAGAGCTTTAGGCGGATGGATACGATACAAGATAGGTTTGGCTTGCTGGCTGGGTTAGTTGCCCTTGTCTCATCTTCCCAAAGACTCTAGGGGTTAAGGGCACTTCTACTAAGACTATTGAACAAGATAGTAAAAGATCAATATGTGAACCCTTAGGGACTCTATGGTGAACCTAACCTCTCCTCTGCGAGGAGTAAGGCTATGAACTTTTCTTTTGCATGTTGCGTGGAAAGTTAAAATCCAATGGCTCAGGTGTACTGTGTTTGTCTTATTTACTTTTCACACTTCAAGGGACCCACACTTTCTCAATAGTTTTTTTCAGACCAAGCAGAGCCACCTAAACAATTTGCAATAAATAGAAAGAATTGAGTAGGAGGTCCTCATTCGATATTAGTTCCACCATTGGTGACTTCCTACTATAGTAGTCTACTTCAAATTAGAGGATGACACTTCTTTATGAACTCGCAGTCACGGAATCGACTCGATCAGCCTTCTCAATTCCAGGAGAGATTCCCGAAAGTAAATGAATGGGCTAGCGGGGCCACCTATAGAAATGAATCAGAGACAGTTGACTCGGTTTTTCTTTAGTCAGGCATTGGGTATTTCTTGGTCATGCTCTTTTGGGGGTATATTCCACCTCCGTACTACCCACCACCTTTTGCTTCTTACCCTTTGGTGGCACCGAGTCCTCCTTTCTATCAAATAGTGTTCATTCACCAGAAAAAGTGAGATGAAACTTTCATTTCGCCTAGCTAGTACAATTTATAGATATACATCTCTATCATACATAACACCGCCCTAGAAAAGTGAAGTCTCATAACATTACTACTGCATTTCTATATCAGGTAAGTTTCACTTAAATTTCCCATTTTACCCTTACTTATTTCCCCAACATACAATTAACCCTACTCAACATTAACAAACCAATATACTAATCCATTCACTAAACCTAATTAAAATGATAAACCACTCTACTATTAACCTCACCACCACCACCACCACCGCCACAATCACCTAACAACTACTAAAACGACCATCACCAACATCACAACCACCCGCTATCATTGCCAGCGAGATCTGTTTGATCTGGAGAAACAGGATCGAGAGAGATCGAGAGAGATCGAGAGAGAGAGAGAGAGAGAGAGAAGAGAGAGAGAGAGAGAGAGAGAGGGGTGAACGAAGAGAGGTCAAGTTGAAAGGTAGATTGTAAGAGGAGAGAGAAGACTCGACGCCGAATCAATGGTGGCAACGGACACCGGATCGGCGGGCAGGAGGGTGATATGGGCAATCCCGGACGAGGATTCTTTGGGAATGTGAGATCTTTGAGGAGATTTTGCGCAAAGAGGTAATGTGCGAAAACCTGCGAGAGGAGAGAGAAGATGGCTGACGAAGGCAACCAGGTCACGGCAAGAAGACGCGTGTCGACGACGGCGACTTCATCGGCAAGAAAACTACGGCGGGTATGGTGAATCGGGTGGTTGGTCGGGTGGTGAGGAAGCAATCCGTCTATGGTACCCTGGGGGTACCATTCTATCCGTACCCCCGGCCCAATCCAAGGCGCAGCTGGGCCAGTCCAATCAAACCAGCCCAATCAAAAAATAAAAATAAAACAAAAAGAAACATAAAAACTAAAAAAATGACAATCTCACTTTCTCTCTCCTCCCTCTCCTCCACCCACGACCCAGCTCCGTCCCCGGCGCCACCGCCACGGCTGCTGCTCCGGCGAGGAACACATGCCGGTAAAGTCTCCGGAAACCACCTCCTCCCTTTTGCCCCGTCCACTCTTCCCCGCGCGCGCATCCCTTTCTCTCTTTCTCTCTCCTCCCCTCTCCTCCACCCACGACCCACCCCACCATCCCCGCTCCGTCCCCGCCTCCGGCAGACCGGACCCGACCACCAGTCGGCCGGGACAACCACTGCGCCTCATCGCTGATCGTCTCCGACCACCACCTACATGGTGGGGAATGATCCAACTTCGCCCCGCTACTCGCTCCCGGAAACAAGAAGAAAAGAAAGGAGTGATCGTGGAGGATGAAGGAGGCGACGCCGGCGACTGGTGATAGTCCAGGAGTGATCGCCGGCGACTGGTGAGGGCCAGGAGTGCTCCCCGGCGAGGGGTGGGTCGGGTGGGTTTTGCGGAGGATGTGTTTCCCTTTTTTTTTTTTTTTTTTTTTTCTCTTTTATGTTTTATCATTTCATAATAGAACTAAATCATTTTATAACAAAATTAGGTCATTATAGAACAATGTTTAGTTTTGTTTTGAGATAATGATTTTTGTTTAGAAATGGTTGGTTTTTGTCCTGGGATTGTTAGTTTTTGTTCTGAGATGGTTAGTTTTTATCCGAAAATGAATGATTTTTATTCTAGAATGAATGGTTTTGAACATGAATAAATCATTATAGAACATAAATGTGTCATCCTTTAACAAAAACCGATCATTATAGATCGTAAATGCATCATTATAGAACAAAAACTGATTATTATAGAACATAAATGCATCATTATAAAACAAAAACTGATCATTATAGAACAAAAATATATCATTCTGGAACAAAAACTGATCATTATAGATCATAAATACATCATTATAAAACAAAAACTGATCTTAAATACATCATTGTAGAACAAAAATTGATCATTATAGAACATAAATACATCATTACAGAACAAAAACTGATCATTATAGAACATAAATTTATCATTATAGAACAAAAATATGTCATTCTGGAACAAAAACTGATCATTATAGATCATAAATACATCATTATAGAACAAAAAATGATCTTAAATACATCATTGTAGAACAAAAAATGATCATTATAGAACATAAATACATCATTATAAAACATAAATACATCATTATAGAACAAAAACTGATCATTAAGAATCAATCATTATGAAATAAAAACAGGTCATTATACAACATATATTAATCATTATGAAACAAAAACTGATCATTATAGAACATAAATACATCATTATAAAACAAAAACTGATCATATAAACATAAATACATCATTATAAAACAAAAAATGATCATTATAGAACATAAATACATCATTATAGAACAAAAACTGATCATTAAAAATCAATTATTATGAAACAAAAACAGATCATTATAGAACATATATTAATCATTATGAAACAAAAACAGATCATTATAGAACATATATTAATAATTTTAGAACAAAAACTGATCATTATAGATCATAAATACATCATTATAAAACAAAAACTAATCATTAAAAATCAATGAAACAAAAACACATCATTATAGAACATATATTAATCATTATAGAACATAAATTAGTCTCTCATTCTCGAATATAAATTGATCATATAAACATAAATTAGTCTCTCATTGTCGAATATAAATTGATCATATAAACATAAATTAGTCTCTCATTGTCGAATATAAATTGAACATAATGATCTATAATGATCAGTTTTTGTTCTATAATGATGTATTTACGTTCTATAATGATTAGTTTTGTCACGGAATGACATATTTATGTTCTATAATGATCAAATTTTGTTCCAGAATGACATATTTATGTTCTATAATGATTAATATATGTTTAATAATGATCTGTTTTTGTTTCATAATGATTGATTTTTAATGATCCATTTTTGTTCTATAATGATGTATTTATGATCTATAATGACCAGTTTTTGTTCTATAATGATGTATTTACGTTCCATAATGATCAGTTTTTGTTACGCAATGGCATATTTATGTTCAATAATTATCAGTTTTTGTTACAGAATGACATATTTGTGTTCTATAATGATCAGTTTTTGTTCCATAATGACATATTTATGTTCTATAATGATAAGTTTTTGTTCCAGAATGATATATTTATGTTTATATGATCAATTTATATTTGAGAATGAGAGACTAATTTATGTTCTATAATGACTAATATATGTTTAATAATGATCTGTTTTTGTTTCATAATTATTGATTTTTAATGATCCGTTTTTGTTCTATAATGATGTATTTATGATCTAAAATGATCAGTTTTTGTTCTATAATGATGTAATTATGTTTGTAGGAGGCAAAAAATTCACAACCTATCAAAATGCGCCACGTGGAGGTTGAAAAGTCTACGTTGACAAGTTGACCGGCCAATTATAAAAGGCCACGTGTCATTTTTATATTAGATGACTGTTGAATAAAATACCGTCACATGTCACCTACGACTCACAGTTGGAAGCGAATTGCAAGAAGTTGATTCCAAATTAGACTGGAATTAATTAACTCAGAAGATGAAGTTTATCGGAAGACAGTGACCTCCACCAGTCAACTTCCTTCTAAGATAGAGTCCTAACTCAATCTTAACTCAATCTCTTGAGTTATCCTACATTCCATCAAACTCTCACCTCCTCCACTATAAATAGAGGATAACCCCCACCTCACAATTGTCTTCCAGATTCCTGGAGATCAAGTCTTCCAGATTCATGGAGATCAAGTCTAGAAAATCCCTGAAAACTATCTTGGAGAAAGCTCTCAAGCACCAAGATCAAATCAAGCAACCCTCAAGATCCGGAGAAAGCTCACAAGCACCAGAAAGTCGCTGACAACAATCAACCTACAACAATCAACTTACAAGATCTGGAGAAAGCTTCCAAGCACCAGAGATCCAAAGAAGTTCAACAATCATTCAGTTCAAGATCACGCCTAGGCCCTTGAACACGAAATTCGGAGTACCATCAAGGAGACTCTCAAATCAAGATTGTCAAAACCCTAAATTCAAATCCAAGTATAGTTCGAGATCAAGTCATCACGACCCTCGAATTGAAGATCAAAGTGGAGATTGAATCAGAGGATTTATTTCTATTTTAATAGAAATCACAGAGATTGTACACGAAATTCTGATAAATATTAAATTTATTTGAAACTCATATTTTGTTGTCTTATTCAGATCAATACAAAATTTGTGTCTACAATGTTCTATAATGATCAGTTTTTGTTTTATAATGATATATTTATGATCTATAATGATCAGTTTTTGTTCCAGAATGACATATTTATGTTCTATGATCAATTTATATTCGAAAATAAAAGACTAATTTATGTTATAGTGAAACAAAAACTAATCATCTCAGAACAAAACCTAACCATCCCGAAACAAAATTTATTCATCTCAGAACAAAACCTAACCATCCCGAAACAAAAGCCGTTCATCGCGAAACAAAAAGAATGTTTATGTAATGAATGATTTTTTGTTCTAGAATGAATGGTATTTATTTTAAAATGAATGGTTATATAATGAATGATTTTTTGTTCTGAAATGAATGATATTTGATTTAAAATGAATGTTTTTTGTTATTAAATGAATGGTTATTGTTCTAAAATGAATTATATTTGTTTTAGAATGAATTCTTTTTGTCTTGAGTTATTTAATCTGAAATATGTAGTTTCTGTTCTAAAATGAACGATATTTGTGTTAAAATGAACGATTTTTGTTTTAAAATGAATAATTTAGATCAATGGTCAAGATCAATGGTCAAGATTAAATCAAATAAACAAAAACAAAAAACAAAAAAAAAACTCCCCTTCCCTTTCCTTTTTCTCTCTCCTCCCCCAACCCCCCCACCCCACCCGACCACCCCAGCCCCGCCGGCGGCCGTCGCCGACCACCCCTAACACCGGCCCCGACCCAGCCATCCTAACCGCCTCCCTGCCGCGACCCTCCCTCCGCCTCCACGCGATGTCGTCGCTTCTTCCTTCTCCCCCATTTCCTCCTTTTTCCACTTCGAAAATTGGGGGAGAGGTGGAACCTAGGGCAAGGTGGGGCGGCGAACGTCGGGGGAGGGGCGGCAAGATTCAGGGGAGGGGTGGCGGTCGAGAAAAGGGGCTGGGGAAGGGAGTGAGAGAGGAGAGAGAAAATGAGAAAAAAAGGGACTTGGAGGACGATGGAGTAGGTGGCGCGGGCTCAGGGGTGCCTCCGTGGGGTCGCCGGAGCGGCGCCCATCGAATGGTGGTGGTTGCGTCGAGTGGGATGGTGGTCGGCGCATGGGGGCGGCGGTGGTCAGGTGGTGCGTGGTGGTGGTGGTAGGTGGCTATGAGAGGAGAGAGAAAATAAAGGGGGAAGGGGAGAGAATATGGTTTGGGTTTTAATTGAAGTATTGAGTCAAGTTAGACTTAGGCCCAACTCAAATTGCAAGCCCAGGTAAATGAGCCCAAGAGGTACCATTCTCTTGGTACCCCCGGGGTACGGTAGTATTTGCGGTGAGGAAGGAAAGAAGGTGGATGAATATGTTAGTTAATTGGACTTAATTAACCCACTCCCTCCATTCCTTGGTTCTTGCGCTTAAATGAAATGCCAAGATCCTAATGAAATGGAGGGAGTATATACTCGAAATGTCTTTGGAAAACTCTATTTGATTACTAAACTGCGGATTGATCTGGATGTAATAAACCTCGGAACAATGCTACAATTGGCACAATAGATGAACTCGCTCTCTCGTACTATATCAGAGTAAGGTACTAAAGGCAACTGTCGTGTCTCTCTAGAGATTACTTCCACAGATGTTTCATTCACATGGAATTCATAGCAGAATAAGACTCGAGAGGATTGTGTTGGCTTGGTTGGAGTAGGATTGTATGGCCATAAACAAGATTGGGCAGTGATTGCTCTATTCTTCCTCAAACCCGGACGAAGAGGACTAAACAGGAAGAGGATTCACATTACACGCATAATAACTAGGGGTGGGTATAAGACCTAAGAAGGGATTCAAGAATAGATGTGGTGGAAGGAGTTATCTGCAAAATAACATAGTTACAGAACAACTCAAACCAATCTTCCATTTGTTGCTAAGGATGAGACAATGGAAACGCATTTTATTCGGAATGCTATACGAAAGAAAACTGTCGAGCATCAGGCACAAACTCTAAAATCAGAAAATGTTACCTGAGAGCGCATTGGACATACTGGATAGTTAGCAAATATGTCAAATGGTATTAGAGGAAATTTCTGATGCAGATGTTCAATACATAGAGAGTGTGAAGTCATCTTCTCTTTGATGGACAATTCAGCAGATAGTACTTTGATACTAGAGAGGATCCATCCTAAGCCATCTCATAAGCATTGCAAGACTTTCTTGGCGCTTGTATTCTGGAGCAGTATGTCCTGCTCCCTGCAATATAGGGAGTATAAGATATTAAGCTATATGCCTTCTCACCGAACCCCTAAATGGTACTTTTAAGAATATACGAGGAAACCCCCTCATTGTAACCAAAAAAAAAAAAAAAAAAAAAAAAAAAAAAGAATAAACGAGGAAATTAGTCAAGTGAGCTTTTATAACCTTCAAAGTAGCAAATGTCAGATCGTAGCGACCATTTGAGAACTTCATGGTATATCTGCACATGGTACTGCAAATGTGAGAGAAACAAGGGAGAAGAAAAAAGGAACAAGAGATGACAATGACCAAGAAAGGTACTCACCCAGCGACTTGATTTTGCACAAACCACGGCCGCCAATCATCGACGACCTTGATGCATAGATTCTTAATCCAATCTAGTGTTCCCACATATGATATTTTCATGTCTTGGTCACCACTGGCATTGGAGAAAATAAAAAGTTTCAGAGCGAATGAAAATGAGAATCTGAATCTAAATGTCTAATATGGGCATCTCATTGCAAGAACTTCTGTGACGAAAGATATTGACGAAGGCTGCTGAACGATTTGCCTGCAGAAATGTTTAGGACTTGGCCAGTAATGGCACAGGTATGCTCTACAAAGTGAACATAAAAAGAGATTAACTTTTTCAAATTTACTATATGTACATCCAAACTAGGTAAACATCCCACTGACGACAAAAGGGAGGCCTGTTATTTGTAATTTCATCATCTATTCAGGTACTTCGTCACTTACAGACTTTATACAGTGAAGGGAAGTAATTCATTTGGATGGATTAGAACTTTAGAAGTAATGATATGTATATCTAACAACAAAAATACACCTATGGTGTAGTCGTTCTGCCACATTTGCATAATTGATTTAACTTTTTGGTTCATCACTGTGTACTGTTACGCACACAGCAGAATTTTCAACAAATGATCTTCGCCATGATGTGAGAGGATGAAACATAAAATAAAATAAAAGAGAGAGAGAGAGAGAGAGAGAGAGAAGAATGACTACCTATATATAAGAGCGCGGAGGAGCTCATTCGTGAAATTCTGATGGTAACCAAAGGTGCTGACAATATTATATGCATATCCTAAAGTCCCATTACACCTAATCCATTGACTTTTAGTGCCCTAATCACAAATGAAATGTACGAGCTTCAGTAGTAGTTAAAATCATTAGAAAGTTAAGTAATTCATCAGTGCATAATATATCAATGTTACAGGAGCACATAAACATGTATATCATTCATCCCTACTCACAAAAGCATGTTGACGATATTGGGAAGTCATATCATATGATGAGCAAGAAGAGAAACTAAGAACCTGCCAACACAGTTCTAGGGAGGCCTAGATATTTACTCCTGTAACTTTGGCAAGTCAGAAAATTAAATATGTAACGGAGTCAATAAATGAATTGATAGCTGAAAAAGATTACTATGCGTGTGAGAGGCTTCAAGGGCAAAAAAACACATGTAATTAGTGAGCCCTACATGTTATTTGATCATACCTCCAGCTCTAACACTGAGAATTCACTATCTAGGATGCCGGTTTCTGGTTAACCCATGAGAAGGGATGCATGGAAACACAAGTGGGAACCATTTCACATCAGTACTTTTACATCTTAGTTTTGACATACTCAGCATATACAACATCTCTTTATCTACAATAAAACACGTTCTAAAGGATTTTGCAGGAAGATACTGCGCAGCCGAAGCTGCTCCTTTGACAACAACCAGCTTGCCAGGACTTTCTGTTCCGGCGTCTTTTCTAAATTCCATAAACTTCTCTATAAACAAAATGTTTTGTAGTTAACTCTCCCTTCAAAGCTCAAACATCAATCTAAGAGTAGAGTGGTATTTTACGCAAATATGCCAATCATGAAGGTACAAGAAAACATAACAATCGTGTTTGAAATACCTCACGAATTTGAAGAGTTTTTTGAACCTCTGCATTATTGGCCCAAGTGAAAAGCAGCTGGTAGCTGGTCTCCTGCAACATATTGGAGAGAGATAGAAATCACAGAGTGAGGTGCAAAGTCCGAAGGAAATAATTTGAAGAATTGCAATAGAAATCTAGTTGAACTGGCATAGAATTTCGTAGTTATACAATTTGATGAGATCAAACCAAATGAATGATGACTGTATGATTTCACGTTGCACTTATTAAGTTCTAGCTTAATTTCAAACTTAAATTCAACTAGTTAGTAGAGGCTTATATTACTCAAAGTCTCGAACATAGCTAAAAGTATCTGAAACCCTAAGAGGATAGTGAGTCCACTTCATAAACCAAAAGATGTTCTATCCTTAAACCAATTGGCAATAGGAGTAACTCCTTGGTTTATATACAAATCAACTTTCTCCTCTTTCTTCAACGTGGGACACTCAAATGTGGAGCTCACTTTCAACAGAAACAATTCGTGTCCAAGAGTCCCACTCAGCTATATTATGAAAAACCTCTTGTTTTGGCGTAAAGTGAAAGATCCAAGTGTCATACTTCACATTTCCGACTGTCAAGTGGCCAACACCGCTATGTGAAATTGTGAAGTACTATGAAGAGTCCGAGTAACACAGTAGCTAGGTACATCTGCTCTTCCTTGTTCAGGGATTCTAGTATTCTACAAACAAAGCAGAAGGGTAAAATAAAGAACAGATAGGAAGGAACCAAGGGTAACTTATTTTCTTTAGATAAGAAAAATGTATTAACTATCATAAGAAAGATACTAGAGTGGAGGATAAGGAATTCTCCAAAATCATAGAAAAAACTTTGGTTCCTCAGTTTATGTTCCAGAATTGTGAGAAAATCCTCAAAGAAACAGCAGAGTTAGCCCATAATGATGCAAAGTAAACAATCCGGCTACATAAGTAATCTAGAGGGTGAGAGCAGAACTCCGGAAGAATATTGCAATTCCTCTCCAACCAAACGCACCAAAAGGGTTGCCATACAAGAGCACTTCCATAGGATCCTATTATCCTATTGAGTCCCTAGTGTAGTGGATTTGCAATTATCATTCACCAGAGAGCGCGAGGATTTTCTACAAGCATAGTTGCCAAATCATAAGATCTTTGAGCTAATTTATTAAAAAGTTCAGTATTGATTAATTAAGAGTTATTTTGGATAGGGGATTTAAAAATGAAAGGGAAAGGAGAGGGGAGAATTTTGCCTTTGTTTAGGTAAAGGAAGAGGGAATCAGACGAGATCCAATTTCTCATCATCCTTAATAAACCCAATCTCTCCATTGTAAGAAAGATCTGGGGCAAATATAGACCATCACTCTTCCCTTCCTTTCCTCTCTCCCATATTCCATCCCCTCCCCTTCCTTTACCTTAAATCTTGGGGCGAATAGTAATGTGTAGAGATAATGTAATTATGGCATATATTCCTGAAGCAGTGCGGTAAAAGTAAGACGGCAACAAGAACAAGAACAAGAACAACAGCAACAATCAAGCCTTAGTCCCACATATAAGGTGAGGTAATTGTAAGATGACAACAATAACAACAATCAAGTCTTAGACCCAAGTGATATAACTCATATAAGGTGAGGTAAAAGTAAGACCACTCGATAAACGTTTAGGTGCAATAAAGGAAATTTGGTGGAGACCTAAAGAGTATGGTGAATGAGACAAGGACACAGCTCAAGAGAAACATAGTAAGCAGTCACGAAGTGTGTGGTTGCGAAATTCATTATTTTTTTCAGGAACAAATGCAAGATTGGGAAGAATAAGAAAGTGTCATATTGCAATCCATGATACAACTGTGTTTCCATTAAATGACCCTAGAGGGGAAGATATATCCAGCAAAAAAAAAGGATAAGGATAAGAAAAAGTAGAAGGCAACATGTCCATAGTGAAAACAACATTCAAACAAAAAAGATGTATTATTGGACATCATAGGCATTCGGGCCCTCGGCAAAGAGAGACCAAGTACTTAACTTTGTGCCATCGGCCATTCTATTGGAATGTACCGGGAATGGGAGGCTATTTATCAAATGAAGAACAATACCAGAGCAAGGAGTTACAGTATGAGAGCTCTCAAAACCAAAAAAAAAAAAAAAAAAAAAAAAAAAAAAAAAAAAAAAAGTATGAGAGCTCTACCTGGCACTGTGTTTGAGGAGTTAAACATTTAGGCTCCAAGACATGAGCATCGAACAGCGGGTCAAGGTTCTGCATGGCATAGTTACTCACTCATTGGTTACAATTGAAACAAATATCTCATGAATATCAAAAGTTATAAAAGCTTGCTTATTTAATTATCAGGACTTAGTGAGCATACCCACCCACCCTCCCATGGGTTTGGGCTTCACTCAGCTATCAGTTAGAAGCCCAGACTAAAGTACTAGACAAATTAATAAAGTTGACATGAGAATATCGGTGAGTCGGTGACTGTTTATATCTGAATATAGTTTAGAATGAGGCCTTCGACCCAAAGTCATCTTGCCATGAGCCATGTCATGTCTTGAACTTTATTATTGCATTTCAGTGTTTGGTTTGAGAAAAATAAAAAATGTTTCTTTTGACAAGTGGCTTACATCTGATATAACTTGAAGATGTTTTCTGCAATCTTCATCTGCATCCTCATAGGTGACATTCAAGCATTCTTTGGTTGACTGCATACACGAGTGATAAGATTTTGATCGGCAAATTGAAAGGCAATCTATATGACCCTAGATTAAGTATTTTCAGAGTAAGAAGAAGATTAAAGTTCATCTTGTAAGAAACTAAGACAACAAGGCCACAAGCATGCAAAGAGCTACCAAATGTTTTTTTAACAATACAGTCCAGAGTTTGGAGATCACCTCATAAAGCTCACTGGATAAGAGAGACACGCGTTCAGCATACTGAACTTTGGAGACTGTCTGGTCCTCCTCCCTTGTGGCTGGGTTTCCAAGAATGTATCCCTACAATGAAAGGTCTTCTCAGTTCTCACGCTCCACCAATTATATAGTACAGAAGAAGCACACAACAGAATACAAGCAGTCGAGTAGGATGGGCTTAACAAAAAGGCATGACTATTTTTAATGGAAAAGGAAAAATACACTAGCATAAACATATTTAAAGGGCAGCCCAGTGCACATTGGTGTCCCCACAAAGCGAGGGTCCGGGGAAGGGTCCCATGTAATAGAATAGACCACTCTTGAAAGGGGCAAATGAGTCAAAATATAGTTTCTTGGGGCTCACTCCAGTACTAGTTATAAATAGGGAGGCTCTAGGAGGAATATGAGTGTGAGGCCACTCGAATGTCCTCTACAATCGCTACTATGGTGTTTCCGCCACCTATCGACTATCCTAGTTTGTCGTCTCCTCTGTCTACCCATATGAGTTCATCACATCCCACCACAAGGGTGTAGGGGCCAAGCCTTCCCTTGTCATTTTTTTTTTTTTTTGACAAGAGGCTTCCAGGACTTGACCTGTGACCTATTGATTACACAGCAATACCTTTTCCGGTGCGTCAAGGCTCCCCTTCTAGCATAAACATATATGCGATTATCAATTGATAGTTACATAGTCAGAGAGCCACTAGTAACAAACTTTTGTAAAACATGCAATGTATCAAGGGGCACCATTTAAATGACAAAGGGCCGGTGGTGGAAATTTGGGAAAGTAGGGCACATTAAATGATTGTTCCATCCCCAATGTGTAAGCACCAAAAGGATGCACTGTTTGAAAAGTTATATGTTAATTATTGCATCATTCACTCGATTGTTCCACGTTAAATGATGTACAAGTTCAAAAGAAAGAGGTACAAGCATTATCTTTGGATCTCAGATCGGTATGCTTATGCAATAGCAAATAATTATCATCATTACCTACCCTTAATACCAAACAAGGTGATCGGAGTTAGAAGTACCAGGTCTGGCTTTCCCTGTATTAGTCTTTCCTATGTAATAACTAGGGCAATTTCTAAACAGCCTATCGAATAAGGGATGCCTCTTTGCTACTTAGTGAAGAAGAACCACAAGAGGTTTCAATAGCCATATTGTAACAAATTTTATCCCAAAGCCAAAACGAAACTAAAGAACTGAGTCCTTTGGAATGGGACGATAAAGATGCAATAACATTTCAAAAAATAAAATAGCAGCAACAAAACCATTATTCCCTAAAGAAAAACTATGATCAGATTATTTTTCACTTAGACAAGAGTGGCAGATGCATCACAAGCGTGTGTGATAATGGGTTTGGATCGGGTCAACATGGATTCCAACAATCTTTTAAATATTTCCTAAACCAATTATATAATAGCTCTACATGAAACATCTTACGAGCCGACTTGTACACAAAATCTTACCAGCAGCACTTGAAGTTGTAAGTACGATGATTTTTATTACACTGACTATACCTTGAGATTCATATTCGGAGCAACTTCAGCTTTGTTCCCTACAAAATGCCGCAAGTATGACAATTAGGAAGAAAAAGGATAACCAAAGGTAACTCTTGAGTAAGTTCATGTGTTCATGCAACTATTATTTACAAAAGTACGCAAGAGTCTCTCAGAAAAACCAGAATGTTTACCATACTGGAGTATGCACTTTAGCGGGACTTTGGTGTACTTTGGGGAGTATTTCATAAACTTTAGTGGACATTCTAAGTACATTTAAACAATTTTGACCAACAAAAAAAAGTGTACTTGGAGTACATTAAATGAGAGTAAAAGTATAACAATTTCTATGTTAAAAGACACAACATGAAAAACGAGTGTACATACTCCCGCGTGTGTAAAAAAAATTTCAAAGAAAAAACAAAGTCGAACATCGTCATAAATTAACATATTTTGACGCCTAGATTTCACGGTGCACTTGTTGATGGCCTAGACACCATCAAACAGATTATAAGTGACTTTACGAAGAAATTCAAAGAGAGCCTTCTACACTCTTTGGGTCGTGTTGATGATTTGTGGGGATATAATGGGTTTATATTGAGAAAAAAAAAATTGTGGGTGTTAATGCCAAACAATTTATTGATGGAAAATGTTGTTGAACACTTGAACCCTCCAAGGGGGTTTCTGGGAGATATAGTGCTGAGTTGGTTAACAAGAGAACTCAATTCCTACGGGAAATTCTACTTCATGGGGCTATTTGGAATCGTTTTTTGTTTCCAGTTTTCTATTTTCTTGAACACTTAAGTCCCTTTATTAAAAACCAGAATCAGTTTTCATTTTCTATATGACTTCTATAGAAAAAAAAATAACAATTTAGATTTAATTTTGTTAATTATTTAACTAAATCTAAAACTGAAAACGACAGTGATATCGGGGCCTTTGGAAATTGATATCCTATAGCAAATTCCCAGGAAAATAAGTTACAAGTGATAGGAATTTACACTTTCTTGGGCTTGAAGTTTATTTGCCACGTTGTGGCCAAAAATACTGGTGGGCCGAAGCCCACAAAGTAAGAATTTAGAAATACTATGTGCAAGGGGAAAACAAAAGCCCAATGCCCAAAAGGAGTAAAACTCTTAAGAAAGAGCAAATCTACACCCTTAATAAGGGTTACCCCTTCTCCAAGGGAGGAATATCAACCCTACATGTGGCAGTGGGGACTCTTCTTACACATAAACTCTACAAGGAATATCACTATAAATACTTCTACCATACATAGAAGATAGGCAGTTTTTTAGAGATATTCAATCATCAATTCCAAAGATATTTACATCACAAAGACTCTAAGAGTCAGCCCCTGTAAACTCTCTCTTAAATACTTTTTATATTTTTAGCACTCCCATCTTGGGTTTTGCAACCCCTGACTTGGGCGTCGGAGGCTCCGCCCCGGGGGGATACCCCCCGGGTCCTGGAGTTCATTTTGTAGGTACAAGAGCAAGGACAAAGCGAGTGGCGGATCGGTCTCCTCTAATGTTTGAGACCCGAGTAAAATCGGGCACAACACACGTGTTGTTTGGTTTATCATCCTACTTCCCATGTTAAACTTTCCAATGTCTATCTTACCCTCTATTTTATTTTGACAGTTATGTTTACTAAGAGTACGCTTCTAGAAGCATAGGAAATTAGGAATTGTGAATGACCGAGGAGGAATAAGCTAGCTATTTCCCTCGTTTGCTCTTGTAGCTAGTTTGTATCTTTACTCTGGGTTTTTTTTTTTTTTTTAGTCCATGCCTAAATTTCAAAAATAAAACGGAAGTCGGACTTATGGATCCTTTCCCCTGATGGTGAAAACATAAAGAAGTTGTTAATGATAATCCTTTAAGAAAATAGGGTCGAGAATAGCGCCCACCAATAGCTACTACACAATTTGAATTGAGTAACAGTTTAGAGTGCCATTTGCTTTTTCCATCATTTTCCAAATCCAAATAATAATTAGTCTTGGCCCATTGAAAATAGAATGTAAAATGCGATTACATTTATACGTCTAGCACAATAAATGCTATGATAATTTGTGGAAGCAGGCGAGCAGTACAAGAGGGGGTGCAAAGTAGCCATGCAAACTGGGAAATATAATGTAAAGAGAATTGGACCAATTGGGCACTTAGGAGTAGCGATAAGATGGAGTGAGCACATGGCAGGAGAAGCGGGTCATGGGTAAAAAGCCTAAGAACTCTTTTATCCTAAGCAGACTCAAGAGGCTAGCAGAAGTACAAGCAGTGTGGGTTCGGCTCGAGCTTGATTTGACTTGAGCCAAGCACTAACCAAACCAAATCCAAGGACTTGGCGAACAGACTAGGCTTCTCTATTACCCCAGTGTTAAAAGTGTTTTGAAGAATGAACTTCATTTTCAGCCCAAGATAAAGGGCACATTTATTCACTGACTTATGAATTGCCAATTAAAACACAACAAAAATTCAATGCCCAGCTTGTGATTACATTACCATTTATAATATATTGGACAACGATAGGGACAATGATGCCACAATAGGAGTCGCCAGAAATGTAAAGAGGATTATCCTTAAATTCAATGTGGTCCACCAACCACTGCATAAATCACAAACCAAATTAATATAAGGAAAAGCAATGTGAGCTCTAATTATTATTATGTGAACTGTTAGATAAAGAATACTTTCCTCGGAAAGATAATAACCACCATATAAGAAAGCAACAGGAGCTAAGGACCTTAGTATCTATATTTCGTGCAGATTGCTAGCCCCAGCACACCATGAACCCATAAAACAAGAGAAAAATGGTAGGCAACTCGGTGGAAACCCCACCATTTCTCTATGGATTTCTTCGTTTTAAAAGGGGCGAGGCACACGAAGGCGATGAGGGCCTGTGGCAACGAGGACCAAGAAGCGCCTCACGAAAGCGAGCGCACTCGTTTAGCAAACGAACTTCTATTTTCAAAAACATTACCTATTTTTTTGGTACTTAAAGAGGGCCAATAATTAACTCTAATTATGACTACACAGAGAGCCAAAGCCACTCCCTGTAATTACGACTTATTTTTATCATCATGTGTTTTACTTTCAATTTTACATCACTCATTACGTGCTGAAGAATAGCAGTTGGTCGTAGCATAACCAACTCTATCCGACATTTGTTGCGCATGATCCAACAGTGGTACGTGAGGAGGCACATATCATCGCTCCAACCATCTGCTTTTGAAGCTTAGTTCATTATTTGCGCCTAAAGCACCACCGAATTACCATTCTTTTCTGTGGTTTTATATGCAATCTATTAGAAAGGATTCGCAGACACTTCTTACTATAGGAATAAGGAAAGAGCATCTGAGCATGTAATCACGTGACTCCATCTTATCCTGGCAGAACACCCATTTTTTTATCAGCACATATCCATACTTCCCCAATATTCTCTGCAATTACAGTCTCTTCAACATGACTAAGAAAATAACAGCATGCATGGGAATCACATACTAATCCCAAATAGACGTGGGCTAACAATGAAGCTTTGGATATGTACCTTTAAATCAAGTGTATCCAGCACTAACAGAGAACCCTTCCCCATTGTCATGCACCCATGCCCATTCCACAGAGATGCCATTTTATACTTCACTCCAAAAGATACACTTCCAACGCTAGCTAGAGTCTGCAGGAGGATGATGATCCTTAAACTGTTTACCCCTCAAATAGACGTGATCCACCCATTTAATCCATAAGTGATCAGAACAAAGATGAATCAACCACAGAGATATTCGTATATAACCAAGTAAAAGCAACCAAAGGTGAATCAATCACAGAGATGTTTTTACATAACCAACATTCAACAATCAACATCATTCACAAACTCGGATTTACATAACACCTCCCAAGCAACCATCAGGGATCTCATATAAGCAGCATTCCCATCCCCCTGAAAGTTATTACATGCTGCTATCACTTTGACCATAATCTCTTTAGTCACACTTTCCTTTAAACTCCCAAAAAAGTAGATATTAGACTTAGCAACATCCATCGTCAATCCTAAAGATCAAGAAAAAGTAGTAAATCCTTCTGTTATCAGCTTAATTTTTGTGTTCACCTTTACAGAAGAGATGAAGGTCGTCTGCAAAAAAAGATGGTCCATCCTACCTTGCCACATAGACGATGAGACTCAAACTTCTTTCTAGTTACCACCTTCATAATTCTAGAAAGGTATCCATGCGGATGGTAAACTATAGTGCGGCCAATGGATCCTCTTGTCTTAAACCTTTTTCCTTTAGAGTGCGTTTGGGAATGAGGATTTCATTCTCAAATCCAAAATTGTCCCAAATCTCATGTTTGGCAATCCAAGAATTTGAGAATTTGGATTTGTATGAAATTAGAATTTGATTGAAATTCTTTCCTTCATAAATCAAATGACATCTAAAAAGCTGTCATTTTGAAATCCCTCACCTTCCCAAAAATTGGATTTATATTTGAATTCCACATTCTCAAATGATTGAAATGAAATGATTACGAATTTCCAACTTCTTGTTTCCAAACGCTATCTTAAAATATCCTAACAGCTCTCCGTTAAGTGCTGGGGAAAAGGAGGAGGATTTCACAGATTTCATGATCATGTTTTTCATTTGAGAAAGAAACAAAAGTTCACCAAATAAATATCAACCCCATATCTTGAAGCAATGGTAGAACTGTATAGCAGAAGGACAAAGGTGAAGATAAAGAAAGAGTGAGTACATAAAAGATGAACGAAAAAAAGAATGAGATAGTCGAGAAAAGAGATAGAGCGGTTGTGGTTTGGTGGTTCTTATAGGGGAGGGGTCTGGTTTTCGGTAGTAGCCAATGGAGAGTTTTGACTTTTTGAGGTAAAATAAAACTTATCAAATTAATGATAAATGCATAAAAAGAAAAAATAGTATGAATGTGCTTTACTTTTATGTGATAAAAAAATAAAATAAAAAGGTTACGGAAATGGTGACGGAATCCATATGCCTAGGTCCTAACAAAAACATAAGTGATAGTCTTATGTCCTAAATTGACTCTTAACTCTGGCAAAATAGTACTCTGTAACTATTAACTTTGGTTTGTGTGCTCATGTGGATATCTGATTATGTGCATATGCCCAAACATCCAATGGAGTGGTGGAGACCGGTTACACAGATGTTGAGCTTTAAGCTTTTATAAAACTTGTATCAAACTATGGAACCAAGTTCAAACATTTTGAGAAAATTATAATTTTTGTACACCATGGACTGATACATAGAACCAATTGACAACTAGATAAACGCACAGGACACCACATGAGCAATAAAGCTAAGTCTAGTACACAGTCTTGACTTCAGTGAATTGGCCCTTCCGAAAAACGTTTTCAATACATTTTCCCATCCTTTCTGTGTGAATAGCAGAACCTACTTTCACGCACAACATATGGGCCACAGAGTGCCTTGGTTTTGTTAAGTTTGGATCTAAAAGGATAGCTTAGAAACATGGATATCTACTTTAGAATCCAGATTAGTTCTTCTTGAGATTATAACATGGTATGTCAAAACAAAGTGTGATTTGCATTTGAAGAAAGGAGTGTAGTGATGTTCAATGAGCTCTTAGACCCTATGTATTTAATAACTAATTTGTGACCTTTTGGTCTCCTGACTCTCCTATACCCCATATTCCTTCCAATTTATTGACCATAAAATTTCCTTTTTTACCCATACTTTTCTCTTTCCCACACTTTTCGACAGTAACATAATCCTATAAGTTCCTCCAGCTAGAAAATGTTTCCTTCTTTTGTTTTCCTATACTTCAGGACTCAGGAGTTAGGTATACATACTAAGGCACTGAGCTCATTCAACTCAGTTCCCTACCTAAAACCAAAAATTAGACTATAAAAATGGCTTGGTAAAACTAATAGAACTGACACTCCATAAGGTATCTTGCAAGGATTGAAGATGCTTTACGTACCTTCCTCAAGAATTCATAAATATGCCATGATTGCAAGATATCATTACTGTAGGAACTTTCAAGAGTTGTTGCATAAGAGAAACCAGTTCCAACAGGGGCATCCACAAACAATATACTAGCAGCCTGAAGATAAAAAGACCAACTCACATTAGTCATGAACGAACAACGGTCTAGAAGTGTCCCATTTTTAAAATTTCAATGTTGTTTCCCATTCAGATACAAGACAACGGAGAAAAAAAAAAGGAAACCATTGTGACACTACAGCTAAGGTTTAATTCTAGTACCTTTGTCCATGAAAAGGGATTTAACTGGAAGCTTGGAGTTTCTGATTCCCAACTTGAGGAACTATCATTCAAATTCAGAGGTCCTGAGAAGAGACATCAACATTTAATACTCCCAAGTCTAAGGTAGAGAACACAAATGGAAATAAAAGATACAGTGTACCAGTATTCAGTCATAAGAGAAACTTAAAAAGGATTGACTGTGGCCCAACAACACAAGTATTGAGTATAAGCTATGAAGAGTAGTTGGAGACCTACTGTCACCCATACTCACCATTCTTGACAAATCAAAAAGGGTATTAAATGATTGAAGTCGTATGGTCTAACATTTCCACAGGCTTCTTTATATCCGTTAGAAATCATCACACTGTCATAAAACTCATAATCACATGGGTAGACCAGTAATTGCTATTTCCTCCGGAAGAGGTGAGAAGGACCAATGTAACATGTTCTTCGTGATTAAACACATGAACTGCTACGCTCAAGTGAGGGAACAAACAGGGAGCACAGGTGCAATCAATTCATATTTTAAGTATAAGAAAAAAACATACTAAAAGCAATGCCCTTAGAGAAAGCGCAGGTGGTCAATCAATAATGGTTAGTCGAGTGGGTTGGGTTGGGAAAATACCTGATTTTAGTGACATCATTAAATTTCTGCCCCTTTCCCTACCCTCCACCATTAAAAATTGAATAGTACTGGAGAATTTTATGTATGAACTGAGAAGAAGCTAGGGCACTCTCAAAGGAACTTGGAATGCAAGATGCTTGTAATCTATGCCAAAATCTCTCTTTTGCCAATTCAAATATTATCTGATAGCTTGATGCTTAAACGTAGAACAGAGAACAGCATGCTCCGACAAGGGGACCATATGATGCTTATTATTTTGGACCAGAACATAAGATTATACTTTATATTCTTTATCAATGCACGAAGTATTTGGAGAGGCTGAATTTGAAAATTAGAGGAGGTACTGAATTTAAAAGAAAACGACATGTGAGTCTGGCATTTTCCATATTTGGAGAGGCTGTCATTCCATAGTAAAGGGTTCTTAAAGTATTCTTGACATGTAAGAAACCCATGCAAATGAGGTCACCAGTTTGTGCAATAGGCATACATAATTACATACGTAACAATTGCAATTTGTGGCATACGTTTACATCATATGGAAAGACCATCACAGACTGTTAACATAGTCAAGAGAATGGGTAGTTAGGAGAAAAAGGATTACCAAAATTCATCAATAGAAGAAAATGCACTACATCCCGTAAAATCTCGGAGAGAGTCATACTAGCAATATTCAGTAAACTCAATAAGTCCCCTCCCCCCCCCCCCCCACACACGCCAAACAAAAACGAAAACAAAAACAAAACAGTAGAGAGAAAAGAACAAACCAAGTGCACACAACTAACCCCTAGCCTTATTCCTCCCAAATGCAACAGAAGTCACCAAGGGGACGATCCCATTCATAAAAAGAGTGCCGAACCTAAAATTGACATGGATTCATACTTCATGAGAAGATATAATTGGTATGAACATTGCACTAGTCTGCAACAAGATAACAGCCCCAAAAATGAAAGACTCGCAGTAAAGAAAGAAACTTTGCCTCATAGACCTATTTCCTTTCAAACGCACCGATTGTAACAAACACCATCCTCCATATCTAAGCTGCGCAGCTACCAGTATTTTCATCCTCCAGTTCATGGGAACAAGGACAGCTGCAGCTTCACAGGTGAGCCCTGCTCATCACAAAAACAACACACCTGCAAAGCAGAAAGGAACCAGGGGCCAATAAAGGGCTCACACGCCATTGCTTGTGTTGAGAATATATGGAGCACAATTCTGTTAAACCTCCATGATCCCAACCGATTTAGAAATGGTGTTGCATCTTCCCAAAACGTAGTCTATACAACTCCTTCACCTAATCACCTTATCATTTCCAAATTAGCAAGAAAAAGGAAAATTCTGTATGTGACAAGATACAAATTATAGAAACTGAAAGGGCATAATGAGTCTCCCAACCACCATCTCCTGTCAGAAACATAAAGGAGGAAATCTTATAAGTCTCACAAAAGTCATTTGCTCACACTACCTCCATTCTTTCGATTCCCCTTCGTCTGTGGAAAATACGAATATAACATCACCCTCTAATATAAAAATGCTGATGTAAGGAAGGAAGTTGGAAGATGACACAAAAAGATAGGAGGAATAGCCTTGCCTGAGCTTATTTCCAGAATAGCTGCAATTAACTATTTGCTACGATACATAGCAGACCTGTTTAACACAGGAATCAAAACCACAATTGCTTGAAGCAAACACATTTTTTATGTGTGGGATGTCCGCACTCAAATCTTTCTTTGACACTCTCCAACTCTTTCACGACAAACTGAAAAGCCAATTCTCAATTTGTCACAGACAAATTAACATGAACAGATCTAAGGTGGAAGTCCCTCCAATTAGCTATACGTGTAAATAACCATTCCGGGAACCTTGGAAGAACCTTGATGACTAGAAATGAAATCTCTTCTTGCACAAACAACTACTTATGATTAACTACATGTCAATTAGCTTGAAGCAGACACAATCTTTTATGTGTCGGATGTCCAAACTCAAATCTCATCTACAAGTATCACAATTCACAAAACAGCCTAACCCACATTACAACGTGAAGACTAATGTTGAACCTCCTGGCCGTGTGTTGTACAAACAACTACTCCTAGTGATCAGCTACATGTCAATTAGCTATCGGTATCACCAATCTTTACATAGATGGCATCATGGTACATGTCAAACACCAACAATAAAACTAAACACATTTGGATCCCCTAGAGTTGAATGTAGAGTCTACTCGATAAGGTAAAAATAAAAAAAATCTGCATTTTCTTAGTGCATTTATAATCCTCCTTACTTTGATTTATTACCAATTCTACGAAAAAATAACTCTACGGGACTCACCCGGACTGAACTATGCTATCAAGGGGGGTTGGCACCAAAAGGGCATAACTAACATTCGAACCTGTCTGCATCAATATTCCCTAGAGACTCCAATTTCACCAAAAGAAAGAAAAAAAACAATTTCGAAAGAAAGAAAATGCAGCAGATGAATAGGCAACATTACCAATTTCGATAGAGAGGCCGGAGAAAGCGGAGCAACCAGGGCCACCAGTGAGCCAAAGAAGAAGCGGGTCTCGCCGAGGGTCTCCCTCCGACTCAACAAAGTAGTAGAACAACTGTACTTCTTCAGACTTCCCTACCCCAACATACCTGCATGCAGTTCATTTCTAGTGTATCAAATACGCTATCCGCCTCGAAAAGATTGGAAGAAGTTGTGACTAACCAAAGTGATAAATTATGTTAATTGAGAGTTTGGAAGAGCAGAAAAAAAAAAAAAAAAAAAAAAAAAAAAAAAAAAAGATTACCCAGTTTCAAGATGAAAGGGGAGATTGCCCGGAAATCCAGGTAGAGAAGTGATGATATTGGGTTTCGTAGCAGTGGAAATTGAGAATAGAATTAAAATGACTGATAACAGTGGTAAAGAGTTTCTATTCACCATTTTTCTTTTTTCTCAGCTTCAGCACTGTGAGACTCTGCGTCGTTAGCCGTGAAGCAGCATTTTAGACCCTACAATCCTACATTAACAGATTGTTTTTTTTTGTAGACATGAAAAGAATTATTCAAAAGCGGACAAGTAATCCGACGACACAACGTCTTGGAGACTAGTCCCTCCGTCCCACCTCAAACGCCGCATATTCTATTTCGGACGTCACACTTTAAACACTCCATCTATTTTGGTACATATTTCTCTTTACTACTTTTACTCCCTCCAATTCTTTTGTTTCTTTACAAAGAGAAAGTGGAGGAATACCAAGGTGGAAGAGAGAGAAGTGGGTTTAGAAAATAATAAGGGCATGTATTAGTGAAATGGTAGGGTCTAAGCTGCAGCAATCAGAGATTATGCATGCCTTAATCTGGCGCCAAACATTTCCCCCTAAAATTTTCAATTTGAAGCCAAACTGAAAATTCAAACTTTTCATTGAAAATGGGGACTTACTTCCCTCCCCTTTTCTGCCTTTTTTATATATACGTCACCCTTAGCTTTAAAACCTGTTTTAAGGTTACATTAGGAGAGAGAAAATGTGGGAGTTTAACCCTTAATACAACACCAAATTTAATTCATTATCTAAAAATACAACTCTAAATTATTGTCATCTACCACTAATACACTACAAATCTACGATCAAAATGCCTCCTAGTGTGGGTGGTGGTTAGGGATGGCAATGGACCCAGGACCCGACCCAGACCCGGTGGACCCGACCCACTTGGGTCGGATCTGGGTCCACTTTTTGGAGACCCAATGGATCTGGGTCGGGTCCAGACCCAGTGATAAATGTGTGGGTCGGATATGGGTCTTTGATCTGAGACCCAGACCCGACCCATGGACTCGCGGACCCGGCCAAAAATATAGCAAAAAAAAAAAAAACCTAATTTATCACGATCCTAGCTTTCCACTTTCATTTTCATTTCTTAGTCTTCTCATGAGTCACGCACTCATGCCCAATCTTTCTCCACGGCCTCAAAAGCCTTCGTCACTGCCTCAAAATCCTTCAATGCCGCTCTCCCTTAGTATTATGAAGTTCTAAGTAAAACAAGATGGATGAGGAATGTCCACCATAGTGACGATCGCAAAGCACATTGACGCATTAACGATCGTAAACCACATCGAGACAGAAATATCATAAGTTCCGCAAGTTCAAAACATGAAAAACTTGATTTTATAAAAGACCCATCTTGGACCCAGACCCGGTCCAGACCCACTGGATCCTAGCGGGTCTGGGTCTGGATCTGTAAATTTTGGACCCGATGGATCTGGGTCGGATCTGGGTCTGCTTGTAAAGACACGGATCCGGGTCTGGATCCTATCGGACCCGACCCAGACCCGACCCATTGCCATCCCTAGTGGTGGTGCTCCACACTCGTTTTCTGCAGCTGCAGCGGCATCGGCATCGGCATCAAGATCAGCATCATCAACCTCTGTCGACTCCGAATCAACAGTTTCGGCAATAACCACCGCAGCAGCAACTGCATCCACAGCAACATCAGGTCGTCAACCTGCAACATCACAAAATGCAAGGGTGAAAGAGAAGCGATTCACCAACAAAGAAAACGTGAGATTGTTTTTGCATTTGCAAGGAATTTGACTGAAACGAAGCATTACGCAGGGGTCTCATCAACGAGCTTGCGGCAAAGTACAAGGTTAGTAGAGTAACCATCAGTGTCATGTGGAAGACAACAAAAGAACAAGTCATTGCCAGCAGACTTCCAGATGTAGACAGAAAGTACAACGGTCAGAAACAAAGACTATTCATTGATCTAGAAGTACTCAGAACAATCCCAAAGATGGAGAGGACCAACATAATTGATCTAGCTATTGCACTCAAGACGTCACCGTCAACAGCATACAGGCTAGTTGTGAGAGATAAAATCGGATCACACTCTTCAGCTTTAAAACCATATTTGACTAATGAAAATAAAGTTGCTAGGATGCAATGGGTATTAGATCACATAAACCCTAGAAGTATCACTAGATCAAGGCCAGTATTCAAATCAGGATATGGGAGAATGCACATTGATGAAAAATGGTTTTACTTGACACGAGCTAGTCAAAAGATTTACCTTCTTCCTGATGAAATAGACCCACATAGATCATGTAAGTCAAAGAGATTCATCACCAAGATAATGTTTATGGCCGCAGTTGCTAGGCCTATATATGATGATTTTGGCAATGTTGTTTTTTATGGTAAACTTGGCATATGGCCATTTACAGTCAAAATACCAGCCATGAAATCATCAATTAATAGGCCTAAAGGAACATTAGAGGAGAAGCCAGTTGAGAGCATCACCATGGAAGTGACCAAAATATGCATGATAGAAAAGATACTTCCCGCAACCAAACAAAAATGGCCACAAGGTTATGGTAAAATTATAACAATCCAACAAGACAATGCGAGGCCACACATAGAAGATAGTGATCCAGATTTCAGAAAGGCAGCAGAGGAGGGGGGATGGCAAATCACACTAGAAAATCAGCCACCAAATAGTCCAGATATGAACTGTCTAGACTTGGGTTTCTTTAGAGTTATTCAAGGCATCCAACATAAGAAAAAAGCAAAAACAGTGTCACAACTTGTAGATGCAGTCACAGCAGCGTACGATGAAACAAAGGTGAAGACTTTAAAGTATGTTTTCCTAAGTTTAATGAATTGCATGAAAGAAGTTCTCAAAGCAAAGGGAAACAACAATTACAAGCTGCCTCATATGAACAAGAAAAAGCTAGACAGACTTGGCATACTACCAGAGAACGTCAAAATTAACCAAACATTGTACAGAGACAGTCTTGAGGAGGTTGAGCATCAAATAGCAGTAAACAAGAGCAAAGCAGAGGCTAAGCAAGCAGCAAAAGAAGTTGCAGCAAAACCAGCAGCTGCAACAATTAAAGCAGCAGCTCGACAAGAAGCAGCAAAAGTGAGAGCAACAGCCCGATCCACCGTCCGTCGCAACACAACCCAATAAGATGGGAAGTCACTAATAAGCCCATAAATCCTTGCTTGGGCTCTAAAAGGTGAAGACTTTGTTGTTAGTATGATGGTAGGAATCTATTATAAACTGATCATGTGAGCCTTAGTTTCCCAATGTGGGACAAACCAACATCATAATCCACTTTCCAAATTCCGTAGTGTTACAAAATAAGGCAAACTCTAAGATAGAATGAATTTAGAAAAACTGCATAATTCGATTCTTGTTTGGCTCTCGCATCAGAAGTGGGTTGCTAGCTAGGTTTAATTGGGAATTCTATGCGTTCTTAATGCTTCCATATATGCATGATCATTTCACTACGGAAGTAGGATTTAGGATTATAATTAGAGAGACTATTCATTCTCAAAGAAATTCAGCACAAGTTATGTGATTTGAATGTCAACCACACACGATGCGTCTTTGAAAAATCCACTAGTGTATCCATCTGGTCTTGGAGCTTTATCCTTAGGTATTTCAAACATCACCTACTTACTTTCCTCCTTTGTCACAAGTTGAAGCATTAACTGCACCATCTGATCATCCACACATTTTCTTTTTTGACCGTATAAAATGAACTTTACTCACAGCTATAGAGGTACCTAGCCGGCCTTGGCAAAATTTCTGGAAAGAATCTTGTATGCCTTCCTAATCTGAATGTAGTTTCCCCTTAGTATCTTTTATTTCAAACACCTGATTGAAGCTTCTCTTTGCTTTGATCCTACTGTGGAAAATGCATGTTCTCGTCCCATTCTCCCAACCAATCAATTTGACCAAGATTACAATCAAGTTGGTGTATTCATCCGTTTCAAATTGACAAAAGAGGTCGTTTGGTGATCGATTCAAACTAATTATGCAAATAAAGTAACAACTAGGTGAATTCAAACTATAGAAACTAACTCTAAAATTGAACTAGCAAGTAGGAAAGTAAATTAACTAAATAAAGCTTAAACTAATAATAAAGGTGAGAACTAGATAACGGAAACTTCAAATAGAGAACACTCGGGGGGTTGCTAGGGGATCATGCATAAAGTCTTAATCTTTGGCTAAACGAGGGTGCGGTTCATAACAAATGCACCAAACTAGATGGAGCCCGAAAATGACTAATCCTCTCTTGAGCCATTAATCTATGCCTCAAGTGGGTTCCTAATTCTCTCTCGAGCAACTAGGTCACCACCTCCTAACCACATGCATCAAACTAATTACGAGATAATGGATATCCTAGCGGCTTACTAGAACAATCACCGTATCAAAAACATGTGAATGGCATACAAGTATATATGAAACAAGCATGGAAACACAAGCAAAACCATCACCCAAGCCAAAAGACTCCAACTTTATACATTACCTCATTCCCCCTAGTAGCTAGAGAAACTACTCCCTAGTCATGGTAAGAGCATGTGAATACAAGACAAACATCAAAATATCAATAACAAACATGATTGAAGGTATATAAAAGCAAGGCAAAAACGAATAACAAGTAAGGGCATGAACAACAATAAACAAGTAAATAAAAGAGTTTAAAAGATTAACCAAATGAAATAAAGTATAGAAGAATAATAAAGAAGGAAACTTGGATGAAACTTGAATGGAGATCCTATATAAATAACCTTCAATAACAATAAGCTTGAATAAACTTGAATGATTGATGAACCAAAGCCTTTGTGTTTCTCTCAAAAACCCCAAGAATTAATGAAAATGCAAGAAAACATAGCACTCTATTATATTCTAATTCATGTTGTGTGTGTCGAGGGATTACTACAAGTGGGTATATATAAATGAGGTACGTTAGGTTAACAAGGGGCAAAACTTGTCTTGATGGGCCTTCAAAACAAGTCAAAATCGAGCAACGCCTGGGTGCGTTCGACATGCGATAGGGGCCTTCGCCGCTAGCTGTCTCAAGTTATGGGTCATGAGTCTGGGTGCTCTTGTCTTGTGCTTGGATGCCTTTCACTGCCACGCCTTCAAGCTTGTCCCGTGCTCCATTCTATCCTTTGCCCGAAACTTCATCCATGGCTCGTGTATGAACTTCTACGGCTTTGAGGGGCCTTCCAAGACATTGGAATCCGCCACATTGAATCCTACAGGGTATGAAACAAAGGCGTAGATACCGATCTTGCAAAATTCTTGCATATAATCATGTTTTCCGCATAAAACAAGCATAACTCACACATATGCATACCCAAATCCCACATCGGAGAAATAAGGTGAAACACTGCCTTATAAGGGAATCCCACACTAATTAGTGTGAGGCCTTTTGGGAAGGAGCCCAAAAAAAAAATCCTTGAGGGCGTGACCTAAAGCGGACAATATCATACTAATTGGACCGCCATTCGTCAGACGCAGGGCCCAACAAGTAGCATTAGAGCCCAAGGTTCGACTTGGGTCAGGCGCACAACATGTGAATAATGGATTTGTGCAAGGTCCACGTATGACATGTTGGGGAAACATTAGTCGAGGCTTGAAGGTGGCGGCGCACATGCACTAGGAAATCCCTAAGCCTAGAAGGAATAGTGATTAGCGAGGAGCGAGGAGCGAGGAGCCAGCTCCGTAGGGCGAGTACGAAGAATCTTCGGATGCAGTGTAGCCATGTCCCGGAGAGTGACATGAGCTTGCTAGACTTGGAGTGGGAACATGTGGTGCAGACATAGATCAGGAGCGCATGGGCTCATGGGTCAGTAGTATGTGGTGCAGACGTTGCGACTCAGGTAGGATGGTTTGTCGGCTAAGGGGAGGTGATCAAGGCTCGAGAATGCTCTTGGCCAGTCTGGTTAGGGACGGTGAGCCCTAATTTGTAGGGAATATCCTGTGATGTGGGTGCATCCTCTAGCAGGAATCTCGGCCGTGTAAAGTCTGTGTGGGGCCAGCAGATTATCGCTTGAAAAGAGGTTATAAAATCGAGGTTCAATGATGAGCCTTGGTTTGAGGGGAGGATTGTTGGGGTGCAAACCCAAATCCCACATCGGAGAAATAAGAAGTTAAAGACTTCCTTATATGGGATTCCCAAACTAATTAGTATGAGGCGTTTTGGGATGGAGCCCAAAAACAAAGAAATCAAAAAGAATCATATTCCATCCTCCACATGGATTGAGTCTCTCCACACCGCCCTATCTACCACCATACTCTTTTCAAGCCCTAAGATGCTCATATCACTTCTAATCACCCTCAACCAAGTCATCTTGGGTCTTCCTCGACCTATAACAATGTTATCACTTCCCCATTCTTCTACTCTTATAACTGGCGCTTCTATGCCACCTTCTCACATGACCATACCACCTCAATTGGTTTTCCATCACCTTCTCTCCAATGGGTGCAGCCCCTACTCTCTCTCGAATAACTTCATTTTTTAACCAATCATTTAGATCTTATTTAATCTACTTACAATTTTTACCAAAGATAAAATTCCACAAAAATTTCATGCCATGTTAGATAAAAGTCTAAGATATCCCTACATGCAATTTGCTTGAAATTTTGATCAATCAATTAGTAAATACACCTGCCTTCACAAGAGTGTCAATTGGCCGTACGCATTTTATAACCAAACGGAGGAAGTATTTGTCTTAATATTTATAACAATAATATTTTGATCAGATAAACTTCGAATATTAATGTTAAACAAGTATATGAGTAAAATTGATTTTGTATTATTAGTATTTGATTTATTTATATTTTCGTAATCCATCATCACCTTAATTTTGTCTAATTACGAGTCAGATTAGGTCACTGGTTAAGTCAAGTTTGACCCAAAAAGATGCATGTCAAGACGGGTTCACATCAATATAGTTTAGCGGGTGCTAAAAGATACATGTCTTGGTTAGGAGGGTGACACACACGCTCTAGTGTACTGTCGCGAGAGTCAACGTGGGTATGAGAGAAACTAGGCGACGATGTAGAGTGGTCGAGTTGTAGGAGAGGGATTGAGCTGGTGAAGAAGGAGAGGCGAAGCTTATGCAGAGTTGGGATTGAGGCGTTGGGTGGTAGCTTGGGCCATCTGGAATAAAAGGAATGGCGTGGTGCATAGGGGGTCAAATTAGGAACGGTGAGTTTGGCTCACAGGGTTGTCAGCTTTCTTAATTCGTACCAAGTGGTTGTGGGTGGGCTGAAGAATTAAAGAAGGAAGGTCACGAATTGGAGGTGGGTGACGAGATCTGGAGACCACCTCAAATGGAAACGATTAAGGTGAACACTAACGAAGCAGTGTTGGGGGAAGTCGGGTCGAGGTTGGGACATGTTGTGCTGCGTGCGGAGAGAAAGGTCTTGAGAGTTGGGTACAAATAGGTTTGTGATCGGTGGCAACCTGAGGTGGTTAAGGCCAAGGAAGCACAGTTGGGCTTCAACTGGTTCGAGGATATTATTCTCGAATCCGATTCGCTTCACCTCATCAGCGCTTTGAGACGAGGTTCTCCTGCTTCTTCTTATTTTGCTTTTGTTGTGTAGAATAGTCTTGTTTGCTCAACGTTAACGTTCTTGCTGTTTTAGGCATATTCATAGATTAGGTAACAAAGTCGCTCATACTACAACTCATTTAGGCCCCGTTGACTATTCGACTTGCGTACGGATTGATAGTGGACCATTGGATGTACTGGCAGCTGCGGATTTCATAGCAACGTCTACGTAATGAAATTTTAATGTTTGCCCTAATAAAAGATTAAGTGGTTAAACTTTTGACAAGTCTAACATCGTCTTTTTTTTTTTAATACACATCTATGACTATGGCTAGAATAATGAAATTAGTATCGATTCCTTAAACATAATATACTTATAGTGTAAAATGAAATAACTTGCTATTACTTATCAGAAAAATAACTTAGCTTCTAACCGCCATAAAGCGGATTGAAGGTTAATTGTAAGGATTTGTTCGACTAGTTAATTTTTTTCAGGGATATTTAATTCTAAGATCACCTCATAGCACGCTTACTTCATTATCTAAAAAGAGAATATTGTAAGGCAAACATTTAAGCTTGTTACATCTTTCATTACAAAGGATTCCTTCCCAGCCATTTTGATATCATGTTGAGGCATTCATGACGCTTATACTCTGGGGCTGTATGACCTGCTCCCTGCAATGTATATATGCAATATATTATAAGCTTTACTAATCGATGAGTTGTAGTGTTATCGAGCAATTTGAGAGGATTCAGATACTAAGTTGATCAAAATAAACTTCAATGAGAAAACAGATGAAACATATGCTGTTAAGAAATTATGTGTACACTATTTTATGTCAAACAAGGGGATTAAAAAACCGGTGATATGCATTTTTAAACGAGTACTATACCTTGATGGTAGTAAACATTAAGTTGTAGTGACCATTGGAGTATTGAGTACTATACCTGCATTTTTCATCAAAACACTAAATTAATAATAGGCTAGTTGATCGTACCACATTGCTTTTGAACCAATCGATGCCCCCTGATGAGTCAAGTGTGTGAGATACATAGACCTAACTCAAGAGGGTATGGATTATTGGTTCAAAAGTAGCGTGCCATCATGGATACTTAGTAAGATTTTATTAAAAAAACCATAATCAGTAAAAGGTTCAAAGACCCACCCTGCAACTTGACCTTTTACAAACCATGGATGCCAATCATCGATGATAGGGAGAGCTAATTTCTTAATCCATTCTATTGTTCCAACATAAGATACCTTCATGTCTTGGTCACCGCTGCATTTTAAAAGTCAACACTTAGTTCAACCTAATTTTGTACAACATAAGAAATTTGAACTATATTTTTTATAGTAAATCATCATGTTCCTACCTGTAGATTAGTGCTCGTATGAACATTTTGGTTAGGTTTTTATGGTAGATAAAAGAGTCGTCAACGTTGTATGTATATGCAGAAGATTCATTACATCGAATCCAATGACTTTTGGTATCCTGAAAAAATAAGAAGTAAAAACTTTAATTTAAAATAAACAAAAATTATTCATTTTTTTATGGATCTTGATTATTTATTCAGTATCTACGTTGATTACACATCTATTTTGGTTGGAAGTTATCCATGTTCTACGTAGTGATAGCAAAATATACCGTGCGTATATGAAGAGCTTCTTGAACTTTTAATTTATTAGCCCAAATCTCTAGAAATTCATAACTTGTTTCCTGCAATTTAAAAGATATGAAAACACGATGCTGGATTAAAAAAAAACTCAATAAAAGATAATGAACATGTTAACATTGTGCTATTATTTAGGCGACATTATATATATATATATATATATATATATGTATATATATGTATATATATATGTATATATATATAAATGAACTACAGTTTATATGAGATTCAATGGCTTAAGTCTTCTACACGAGTACAAATATAGAGTGTTTAAGGACACTATTTCCTACCAAATGGTTCTTTCGAATCAATCTCTCTATTATATTCTTTCTTCTTACCTTTTCATAGTTACACACTTTAACAATGAATCTCTGTGACGGCTTCATCTTTCCTGCTCAAATTATTTACCACAATGAAAAATATCATGTGGCCAATAACGATGTATTGGACCCTAATAAATCTTTCTCTTTGGCCATTTTTTCCCAAAAAAGTGTCATGCACAATCAAGGAACGAATATTTTACTTTACTTAAACATTCTTAGGAAACCATTTGCTCAAACTTGTTAATACATTGAAGGTGAAAGCATCCCCCGACTGGTAGCGAATTTCATATTTATATAAAATGAAAATGGACACCCTTGCTGCTAAGAAGAAGCAAAAATAACAAAATAAAAAAAAAATAAAAAAAACATCCTACTTCTGTCATTATTTACATCCTTAGTAGCTATTCAAACTTTTGTCCTTAACATATTTCCTGTACAAGTTCAGTGACACAATAACAACATTTTTCTCTTGGGTATTGTAGACGATAATTAATCTCTTGATAAAAAAACAAAAAAGATTGCGAGTAATTGAATAGGTAAATTTTATAAGAAATACCCGGCATAAAGTTTGAGGTGTCAAACATGCAGGTTCAAGAACATTTGCGCCGAATAATGGATTAAGGTCCTGCACAATTTATCAGAGTTTTAATGAGCAGTATTATTAAAATAAGGTTCAATTCTCATATAAATCTACATACAAAATCGTTAACCAATTATTAAGGATCAAAAGACACCACAGTTTGAACGTGAAATACGACGATGTAGGAACTCAATCTCGCCAAAATTTTGGGTAAGGCAAGGCCGCATTCAATCAAATTACATACAAAAAGAATACATTTTACTGTAAAGAACGTTATGCTTCACTTAGAATCCTAGTATAACAAGAGCATTTCTAGCATTTGTACTTGAATTTTGAAAGTAACTATTCTTTTCCTAATAACGTGATTTTTTTAAATCTCTAGTAAAGCATTACTCATAGTATACATATACATATCTCAAGGTTTATTAATATTTTTCACCAATGTACTCAAAATGTTCAATTTGAAATTCACTCATTACCATCATAAGGTTTACCAAAACCTTGTCTTTCTTGCCTATTATTAAATGAATAATCCTATAGTCCTATGTCATGTAGTTAACATTATATACTCAATGAAATAATTTTAATTAAAATGCTTGTTCGACACAGAACGTTTTTCTGCGAGACTCTTACACTTACTTCAACTTAGGCCAACAAAATGTCAAAGAAATTACCATAACAAAACATTACTTCTTCTAGGATGACTAGTTTAATTGCTTCATAAAAAAGGTATTACAATTTACTTCTTGACCTTATAAAGAAGTTATAATTTCGATTTTTTTTTAAATAATGACTAGTCTACTTATGTTTTGTATCGACAAGTATAAATTAGATATTCAATCAATTAAAAAGTATGTTAAAAAATTATAGATACGCCTTATAGTTTCGTACAACACATGTAACAAAAAGTATTGACACGCCAAGATATCTTATGTAACTCACATTCAATATAGCCTGAATATGTGTTTTGCACTTTATATTAACATTCACATCCTCATAAGTCCCCTTGCAACTAACCCCAGTTGTCTGCAAAAAAAAAAAAAAAAAAAAAATGTTAAATGCTTCCAGATTTCTAAATATGTTTATAATAATAAACAAAAACTTGTGTTCCATTAATGAAAACTAAGGAGTCTTGAAAACTTAGGCCAACTAAATGTCGAAGGATAACGATTATAAACTTGAGTTTGTAGGTCCTCATGAGTCATGAGATTATGTACACAACAAACTTTTACCTCAAAAAGTTCATCGGATAAGAGAGATACACGTTGACTGTACTCGTATCTCGATTTGGTGGCATCTTCCTTTGTCGTCACTGGGTTCCCAATAACATAGCCCTATCATAACGATTAAAAAAATACACTTCATATGCTAGCGTATATATGAAATCAAAATTGATGAGCGACCATAATCTTCAGGTTTAAAGCTGCCATTCTAATTAAAATTCTAGATTGATGACAATGTTAATATAAATGAAACTTGATAATTTGAGCATATTTTTTCTTGAAATTTTTTTCCAAAATTTTCAAAAGACATATTTAATAAATTTTTTTGGCACACCCTATTTTATAAGGGTGTGTCTTATTTTCCAAGACCATACTCGTTTTTCCGAGGAGCAAAAACAAAGCTAAAACTTCTCTCCACTGGTCACTTTCCTTTTTTCTCCCTAGTTGACCCCCAATTTTCCTTTAATTAATTTTTTCATATGGTTGCAAGATTTTCTCATAAAATAAATGTCGCACAGTGAATATCAAATAATGAGACGTACATTTATTGTAGAATAGAAGAAAGATGAGGGAATGTAACTCAAGGGAATGAAATATGTTGTTGAGAGATAAAATAAGAGGAAGAATATAAGGGTAGCATGGAAAAGATGTAGTGAGTTGTACGAGGATGGGAACAATGATATTGAAGGATGATCAGATATGGAGCGAGGTTAATTTGTTAATCATATTTACATTTAACTATCAAAGATTCTAAAGAATTCAGTTGAAAATTTTGGGTTTTAGTTGGTGTGGGGGGATAGTCATATGGATAAATAAGTGGGAAATTTGGAAGGTAAAAGGGCTAGAGTCATCAGAGTTAACTCAACTCGTTGGAATAACCAGTCAAGTACGGCCACGTAAATAAAACACTCTTATAATTTATGGCTTGACCAAAAAGAGTTATTATTCTTTGTAAAAAAAAATTAGAGTTCATGTCGTTTTTGTAAAATTTGTAACATAATTAATGAGATAAACAATTCTTGCTTTACAAACATAATGGCTTTTTTGTCCTCCAACAATAGAATTGATAGTTATATCGACGTTTAGCAAGTTTATACTCCCATGAGAATGGAATGTATACGAAGTATCTACTAATTGAAAGTTTAGACTTGATATAGAGTCGAACAAGTCTTGTGTGAGACGAACTAATAATAACATTTTTTTTACATAGAACGAATAATCGCCAAACGGCTCTTACATATATAAGACATTGTAGTAATGCCAATACCAAAGAGATGACCTAATTCATATTGACATGTTAGTCATTAGCAGAGGGTCTCACAATAACTTATCGTGAGTCTATCTTATATGTTCATATTGTGACCTCTTTTACGTAGTTAGGGACCATTATAACACTTGTACTAAAAAAATCATTTATGACTATAACCTCCCATCTAGGATTAGTAAAAGGGTTATTTTCTAAATTGTAATTAATTTTTATCATCTGATCTCTAAAATCATAGGTCATGGTTTGAGCGTAAACTAAAACGATGACTAAAGCAACATAATAAAGTGGTCTCATAATAATTTATTGTGAAATTGTCTATTATTTCCAATCAGATGTACTCATGCAACAAAATTTATAATGTCATCTATATTTTAATACATAGATAAGAAATCATTACACGGTATTTAGATTTCGAAAATCATGGCACGACGTATCCAACATTAAGAGGCATTATTTTCTTTATATGAGCTCAAAACTAGTTTTGACCAAAAAAAAAAAAAAACATTATTTGCATGTTAGTTTTTTTTAGGATAAAAAATTACATACCTTAAGATTCATTTGAGGCGCTACTCCAATTTCCATTCCTTAAAATACATAAAATCATTATTATGAGTTCAATAATGGAGAACGATATATATTATTGATGATAGAGGAAAATAAGTTTCAAGGTATGACTACATGTAGTGCAAATTACATCCATGAAAATGGAATACATTGTTGATATGAAGGAGCATGTTAAAAATAACCAAATTAATTAATAAAAAAACGGATTCGAAAACTCTCTTAGTTAACACAATCAACCAATGATTGGTATTAGAGGACTCGAACCAAATATTTCACGACAAACAAGATAAGAACTAGATTTTGCAGAGCTAAATTAAAAGATAATTAGTTATGTAAGGTTGTCGGTCATTATGAACTCAAAATACCTAGTAAATTTGGGTGACGTCTAATTGTTTAAATTAAGAGGTCAGAGGAGCACACCATTAAGAGCGCATTAGTCGAGCACTTGCATTGTTATGGTTGTTTCTTAGTCACCTAATAGTAATAACCAACTCACCAAATATTATCGTAATATTAATCAATAAGACGGAACAAGTCACAATTTTAACACGATAAATTATCACCTATGCGATGAATCTCGTGTAATTGCTACATTAATTAGTGGGAAAAATCTTTAATAACCTTCTAATTTCTTTCTTTAACTTATGACGTGAAATATCTATCTCTTAAATTGTTATAAGCTCCTCCAAAGAAACAAGTAAATATTTCGGTTGAGCATAATCGCGAGTTTTTTGTTTAACTTGGCACGCATATGTTGTCAAAGTTGCACAAATTGTGAACTGGAATAGTGTAACACCCCGTATTTTTGGGTAATTATTTAATAAGGGTGTTACTTTTTAAATCGATTATTGGAAGATAAAATGAGTTCCTATAATTGAGTTTGAGTCGGGTTTGTGGATCACTCATCTCACTCAACGAATAAAGCCCAAACCCAAGTCTACCCTCATACCTATATATACATATAATAAAGAAAACCCTTGCTTTATTTCATAACCATTCGGCCTCCTTCTCTCCCTCTCTCTTCTTTTCGTAGCCTCCACCCGCATAAGATCTCAGCACAACTGTGTCAACTTAAAACACACATAATTCTCTCATACGATCTCTAATTGGAGCGTGGTTGGTGGCGTTAGAACCGTGCTTTCAATACGAATTCGGGAAGATGTAGATCGTGCCAAGATTCCATAGGATACTACTTGTGGAGCTGTTTTAGTGGAGATGTGTCTATCTACCCGAGAATCTGTTCCGCCCCTCGGTATTTTAAGGATTCCCGTCGACTCCTAAGGAATTTGAGAACGATATTTTGTGGAGATGTTCCTTACTCTAGCATTGACAATATATCAAAAATTGGTAAGATCTAGATCTATGGATAAAAAGTTATATTATATTTCGTGGGTAACCCTAATTCGTGTTTATGGTTCAGTGTGAGATCGATTCCCGTTGATCCACTTGGAGTTTGTGGACAAAATTTGGAGGAAACGTTCCTGACATTACCCTTTATGTCATACTAAATTTTGGTGGTCATACGATGTCAAAGGTAGGAGTTATCTATGTTTCAATACCACTGTCTTCTTTTAGATTCATGATATATTAGTTAATTTGTGAGATTATGGCTTATGGTTATACTTTGTGAATTAGGGGATCATCGATTGAGTTTGTGATTGATTGAGCGTCTAGATTGTGGATTCGAGGAGGTGTAGTTCATTGACTTGGTTATAAGAGTTTAATTTAAGAATTAGCGTTGAAAGGTAAGAACGTTTGATCATTCATCTTTGGACTATTCTATTCTCTCACTTGATTCACATGTTCACTTGCTCATTATTCCTACATTTGATTCATAACCATACACTTATTCAATTTGCCTACGCTTGTTTCAATATATATGTATATATTCGTTCATAACCCGTTTGAGTTTGCTCGACCTCGGCCTCTCGGCTTCCTTACTCTGCCTCGGTCTTTTGTGATCCGAGCCTCTCGGCCAATCGGCCAGTCGGCTTCTCGGCCGAGTGGTATGCTTTTGTTGATCTTGGCTTGTGTTTTCGATTGTGTTGAATTATTGAATCCGGCTGTGGCCGTTTATAAATTGTATTATCGAATAACGTACCATCGAATAATGAATGTAAAACGGATGAAAGAAACGAACGACAAATGTTTACCACCTAGAGTGATTGTGATGCGGCCCTGACCGATCACCGTTTATACCTCTGATCAAGGTACTGTTTCGGTCGGAGTAGCTACCGACTGCCTATTAGGCTTTCCTCCTAGAGGTACGCATCCTACTGGATCTCTAGCGAGGGGTGTGCACATTTTAAGTCTTTAGGAATCGTTTATATGTACTCTAGCTCGCGCCGGTTCGAGATTGTGGTGGCTGCGGGGTAGGAGCCCAGCCATGTATGATAGACAAGACCGTTTGTCTTGTCAGCGATACGTGACTATCGCAGTGTTGTTTTCCGATGGTACTCTGTATTCACTATTATATCCAATGCTTATTATTTGTTAGCTACGCGCCTCAAGGCACGTATCTTTGTTTCTCTGCTTTATGTTTCTTACTCAGCCTGTGCTGACGTTCTGTTTTCTGGTTTGTTCTCTACCGTGTTCTGGGGCCTATGTCATTCTTCGATGGCATAGTTGACAGGTCTTCATGTTGTGGATGCTTGCTAGAGGAATTTATTTGCATGCCGGGAACTTTTCATAAACATTATTTAGACGTGGATTATATTTGTTTTTGTAATTTAATTTTAGTTTTGAGAACTGTAGCTCGACATTCTAAGTCTTCCGCTGTCGTCTTTTCGTTTGTTCGAATTTATTAAGTTGTAATTGAATTTCAAGCCTAGCATCGAGTCAACTGCGGCATAACAATTCTATAATATTTCCTCATTTATCATTGCGAAAATTTAGGGTTGTTACAAATAGTTTTGTTCATTATAATATCAAAAAGTGGTGCATTTAATTTGACTTCGTTGTTAGAGGCATAATATTATTTTCAAAAATTATAACGAAAAGTAAATCAAGTCTATGTCCAGTTATACTTAGTTATATATATATATATATATATATATATATATATATATATATATATATATATATATATATATATATATATATATATATATATATATATATATATATATTGCTTTGAGAAAAATCCATATAGTAATAGATTGAACCTAAAAACATAAATAGAGTAAATTGTCTAAGAACAAAGAAAAAAGGTTACCATTAAATATATTCTGGACCACAATAGGGATGATTCTACCAGCATAAGAGTCCCCGGAAATGTACAGAGGATTTTTACGAAATTCAATGCGGTCCATAAGCCACTGCGTATTTCACAAGTGAACAAAAATGTTATCAGAGATATCATTATAGGATAAATATAAAGAAACTAGAAACTAAGATCATGTACCTTTCGTAAAAACTCGTAAATATCTGATGCTTGAGCAATATCACTGGTATAGTAAGCTTCATCAGTTGTTGCATATGAGAAGCCTGTTCCCACAGGCGCATCTACAAACAATATGCTAGCAACCTGAATGTTATAAATTAGGTTAGTCCCAAAGTTATAGTGCTAGTAATCTTCCTGTGTTTTCTAGTGTTACTGTGTGTTTATTTGGATGGAGAAAAGAATAGAACTTTTTATGAAAAGTCTCACTTAAAGTAACTTCCTACACTCATAAAAAACAGAATTTTCTAAGAACTTCTAATTTTAACTACTTGGCAAACAAATGGCAATGGTTCTTCTTATATCTTGAGTTCTGAAATAAAAACCCAAATTGTAAGTTCATTTATTGTGGAAGGCAGCTCTCGGGAAACCAAGGAGAGAGAAAGAAATATAATATTAAAGTGAGATCATTTAAGAACAAAAAATATAGAGTTCTTCCATTGCGGGTCTAAGTTCTTATACATTGAAACTAACAAAATGTGATGTGGAATGGGAAGAACGACATTTCCGTTTGAGGAAATTCCAATTCCTAGATAGGAATCCATGTGACATACATAAAAAGTAAAGGAACAATTTTGAGGTTGTGTGCCATCAAAAATTAAAGACCATTTAAGTCTCACACTCAATTTGGGTGCCAAATATTTAAGCATTGAAGTTAAAGATATTAAAAGCATTGCAACAAAACATTTTCACAAGATGTGTATGTAACAAAAACCTGATAATGAAAAATTTAAGAGTATTGTATGTCTAAACAAAAATTTCATGATTCTAACAAGAGAACAAAAATATGTACTAGTTGTTTGGAAAATATTTTACGTATTTAAGAAATCGGATTTTACCACTTGACAAAACGAAAATGTTGATCAATGTTCAGCATAGAAATGTACATAGTTTAAAGACGAACAATTGACAAATTAATCAAACAATTCGATAGTCTTGCAAAATAACCTTGAATGTTTACAAAATAATCCTAAAATTTATACGTAATTTACAATAAAAGTTTACATGGGGTAATTGGGTCCCCATAACTAGTGGGTGCTTTAAAAGTTGAGTAGCGAACAAATGCTTATTGAACATAGAGAGACGGGGTTATATTGGAAATAAAATGATGCTAAGAAGATGGTCCTTGACCAATCCTTTCCAAAGGTGCTCCCAAGAGTTGGTTATTACTCCTCAGAGTCCTCACTAGCATGGCGACGTATAAGGTTAATGCAGATGTAGATGAGGCTCCAACGAAAAGGAGAGGTTTTTGAGTAGTAATTAGGAACTTTTGTGCAAAACAATATTGCTTGTTAGTCACCAAAGAGTTTCGGGTTATGAAGATGTGCCTAAAGGAGAACCTCGTAATGCAAGATATTGGTTAGAATTGGCATGTATGTGACTCATATTTTTTTATCACCAAGTATTTGGAAATTGACCGTCTTTAATCTACCATGAGGCTTCGTGAAAAAATGTATCAATAAGGAGAGTCTCACTAGCGTAGTTTTATTTCATTTTCTCATGTACCTATGTAGAAGAAGCAACAAGGTTGCCCATCAACTTAATCAGTCAAGGAAATGCGATGGTTAGGGGATTACTCTAGACAACTTAACTATGTATGTCTTGATGTTGTATACATTGAAATCTAGGAAAGTTGTTTAACCATAAAAAAAAAAAAAGTATTAAAACATAAACTAAGGGTACCTTTGTCCAAGTATAGGGATTTGATTGAAGCATTGGTATTTCTGATTGCCAACTTTGAGGACTATCAACAAAAGTCAATGGGCCTGTAAAAGAAAATAATTACACAAATTATATGTGTCATGGTGTGAGTAATTTTGTAGCCACGTTGTAAAAGCTACGTAGTCGATTACGTGTCACACTCATATTGGACCTTATTCAATTAAATTAAAAGCTTATTATGTCGTTATAATTGTTTGAAGAGGTATTTCAGCTTCCTCCTAGCATGAGTTTTCTGCGTTGAGATGTTTGACAATAAGATGTCAAACATGGTGTCTTGTTGCTATTCATTTGTCATGTTTATTTGTAGGTTACATGTTAGTTCAAGCTGCAATGTCTATCTTGCTTTTTACTTGAGTTTGCTAAGAAAAACATACATTTCACACATGTAATATTAGTTATCTAATGAGAGAGATTTAGGAATGTAAAGAAATACAGAGATATTGGTGCAAATATATTTCTACTCAACTACTCCCTCCGTCCCCCTTTAAACACCCCACTTTCCTTTTCGGAGTGTCTTTCTTTAAACACCCTATTTCAAAACTTTCTAAATGGGGTAAGTTTTCACCACACATCAACCCCCCACTATCTCTAAAAATAATAAACAAACCACTCATTATCTCCAAAAATAATAAACAAACCAACATTATCTCCAACAATAATAAACAAATCACCCACTATCTCCAACAATAATAAACAAATCACACCACCTTAATCGACGTGAAAAAAGAAGCGGGGTGTTTAAAGGGGGACGGAAGGAGTATAAAGGAGGGAGCTGGTTGTTAGTCCCTATTAGTTTAAAGTATTATCATAGTCACGTATTCTAAAGTTTGTGTTTGTACTCTCAAATAGTTGGTGGTTTCAAAATGATATTATAGACTATAATAGTTATATTCCCTCCGTCCAAGTTTAGACACCCATTTAAAAAATGCTCCATTATTGATAAGCCGTTAGCAAGATTTTTATTAACATTAAAAGTAAATGTATAAAAATTCGACACTTCAATTTAACTAATGTTACCATAAATTTTATAACCGCACGGCCAGTTTAACACTATTACTAAAAATAAAAAATAACCTCTTTGTTGGTGAGACTTGTTTTAGATCTAGTTTATAATGATGTCATAATCTCGAGCTAAAAAAAAAATTGGAAAAGGAAAACTAGTGTGAGGAGAGAGTTTTCCTCTAAGACTGTGTAGCCATGATCGTTACGAACAAAAAAAAAAAAAGTATCTCTACCATGGCCAAGGCGCTCGCCCAAACCAAAGCTAGCTCCAAATCTGCCGCAACAAGACGATTCTAATAGTATTAATTCGGGAGAGACATATTCAAAAATAGTTTCACAAAAAAACCTCTTCACCGATTTTCTTCCATGATGTCATCAGAGATGCCTTGTGCAATTCAGGTAATTTTATTTCATCTAGTCCCAAGGCTCCAATCCTGTGAATTGCGCTATTGACCCGAATGAGAAAAAAAAAAAAAAACCTATTTTAGATGTGTTGAACACCTTCCCTACTGCACCAAATGTTAAGGCTGACTCAGCAAGAAATGAAACTGCTAAAACCTGGAGAAACGTAGTGAGCAGTAGGCTAAATATTAGGATCACTTTGGACTTGCATAAGTAACCAACACCTTTTGATGAGCTTCTAATAGATGAGGATGATATTGGGGAGGAATTAGAAAGATGGAAATGCATGTTTGTGGGTAATGTTTTGGGAGAAAAGCCACAATTAAAAAGGATAAAGGATTTTAGGGCAAACACTAGAGTAATATTGCGTGACCATATGTACAAACTTTAAACGGGGATAATTCATCTTCAGGTTTTACACAGAATCAGACTTGACTGCTGTTTTGAACCTGAGCCATGGAAGGCCGAGAATAACTCTTTAATTCTCGAGGAATGGTCACTCTCTTCTCTCAAGAGATTATTTTTATCTCTCAATGTAACATCCCATAATTATGTAAATTGGTTTGTCCCACAATGAAAAATTAAGACTCTTATAGCAACTTCCCTCATTGGGATTGGTCAAGCTCCTTCACCTAGCACCAAGCCCTCTCGAGTCGGAGGGAAGAGAGATAGGGGTGTGGACACAAATTTTGTATATATCTGAATAAGACAACAAAATATGAGTTTCAAATGAATTTAATATTTATCAGAATTTCGTGTACAATCTCTGTGATTTCTATTAAAATAGAAATAAATCCTCTGATTCAATCTCCACTTTGATCTTCAATTCGAGGGTCGTGATGACTTGATCTCGAACTATATTTGGATTTGAATTTAGGGTTTTGACAATCTTGATTTGAGAGTCTCCTTGATGGTACTCCGAATTTCGCGTTCAAGGGCCTAGGCTTGATCTTGAATTAGATTTGATTGTTGAACTTTTGTGGATGATTGTTGAACTTCTGTGGATCTCCGGTGCTTGGAAGCTTTCTCCGGATCTTGTGAGTTGATTGTTGTAGGTTGATTGTTGTCGGCGACTTTGAGTTGATTGTTGTAGGTTGATTGTTGTCGGCGACTTTGAGTTGATTGTTGTAGGTTGATTGTTGTCGGCGACTTTTTGGTGCTTGTGAGCTTTCTCCGGATCCTCTCTCCAAGATGGTTTTCAGGGATTTTCTAGACTTGGACTTCAGGAATGTGGAAGACTTGATCTCCAGGAATGTAGAAGACAATTGTGAGGTGGGGGTCATCCTCTATTTATAGTGGAGGAAGTGAGAGTTTGATGGAAGTTAGGATAACTAAAGAGATTGAGTTAAGATTGAGCTAGGACTCTATCTTAGGAGGAAGTTGACTGGTGGAAGTCATTGTATTCCGATAAACTTCATCTTCTGACTTAATTAATTCCAGTCTAATTTGGAATCAACTTCTTGCAATTAGCTTCCAACTGTGAGTCGTAGGTGACATGTGACGGTATTTTATTCAACAGTCATCTAATATAAAAATGATACGTGGCCTTTTATAATTGGCCGGTCAACTTGTCAACGTAGACTTTTCAATCTCCACGTGGCGCATTTTGATAGGTTGTGAATTTTTTGCCTCCTACAAGGGGCTAATCTCGTGCGTGGATGTTGCTTACCTAGAAGTCAATATTGTAGAAAAGGAAGTGTTTTTTTTTTGTCTTTACTACGGTTCCACAAATTCGCAAGATGATCCTTAGTAATCATTGTTGTTCATTGGATTCCGGTTTTCAGATTCCTTCCCAGTGGGTAATACCATTTTAGTGCTATAAGGTTGGGCTTGAGTTTGAGTTTGAAGTTGGAGTCTCGTTCATTCCCCCTGTGTCAACAACTACTAAGAGGTAGCGAACCTACACAGGATATGTTTATAATATATTCTTACCATCATACTACCAACAAAACTTTATCTTTTAAGCTCAAGTGAGGATTTATGAGGTGAAGACATGACTTCCCATTTCCCATCTTATTAGGTTGTGATGCAACGTATGATAAATCGGGTTGTTACACTCATATATCAGCCTAGGGTCTATTTCCCGAATTAGACCAATGGTATTGGACTAAGAAGGCCCTTAACCACCCATAAGGAAAAAGTATTAAGAAATGGACTCTCATAGAAACTGCCGGAATGCATTACTTTAAGAAGTCATTTGTCTGGGATTATAGAATAAATGGTCGAGTTTGAATGGGTTCCATATTATTGTTAGGGATATAAACAGCTGGGCCTTGTAATTCAAACATGTAAACTTCACGAGCCAAAACCCCTGGAAAAGAATAAAAAAAGGTTTACAAACTTGTGGCTTTAATTTGCCCGTGGAAGCAGCCCCAGGAGTACAGGCACAACCATACAAACAGAGGACATTGGTTGGAAAACCATTTCTCATTCTAAGGTAATCCAAGATCAGGCCATAGGGGAAGACCATGAACATGAATGCCCAACATCTGGTGTGCAGGAAGTAGTGGATGAACTAAAATTATTTCCTAAAATCAAAGAACCAGATGCAAGAAAGTGTAGGTCTCTAGAGTTGATTGTGTCCATAGTTCTAAAGAACAGGTTTAATGCTCTACTTAGTGTTGGGCTATCTAATGCAAGTTGGGCAGAGACATAACATGCAAATGCAATAGGGGAATGTAAGCCTCCTGATCCTGATTGTTAATTGCCACATGGAATGTCAAGGGGTCAAACAACCCTCTCAAGTAGTATGAGGTTAGAGACCTCATGCTGAAGTATAAGCTTAATATTTTAGGCATTTTAGAGACTAAATTAAAGTTAAAGAAAGAAAGGAAGGGGTCCTCATTGAAAGGAGATTTGGAAATTACAAAGTTGAATCAAATTATTAGCCCTATGTAAAGCAGGTAGAGTATGGGTGATTTGGAATAATCGACAAGTTGTGGTGGATGTGGTGGAGATTAATGCACAATTCATTAGTCGTTAAGTTTATCATCTTACTTCAAATAGAAGTATTATGAACACATTTACTCATGGTAGTAGTCATGTTCAGGATATGCAGGTGCTCTTGGCAAAGTTTATACTGAACAAAACTCAAGCTTAATGTATTATTATTGGGGATTGTAATGTATGTCACAAGATTTCCCTTGGCTTAGAGAAGACTGGTTGTTTTCCACCAGTGCGAAATAGCTGTGTTGCTACATATAATTTGAGTGACATCTATAGTCAAAATTAGTTCCTCACTAGGACTGATAATCAAGATTGAGGTAGGAGAATAAGGACAAAGCTAGAGAGACCTTTGATAAACCCTACATGATTAAACAGAATGTCAAAACAACTAAATACCACCTTAGTCACTCATATCCCTAAAAAAGAACATCTCATCACCAGTGTTATATTCAGACCTATCTCACGATGTTCCATAATTTGCAAAGCCATTAGCAAGATCATTGCTAACATTACAAGAGAACAATTGTCTACCTATCACATTTGAGACCAAAATTAGAGACCAAGGTTCAATTAGTCTCTAATTTAAAAACCAAAAGTATTCAGTAGTAGTATCAGTATCTGATTTGAAGACCGAATCTAAATAGTAGCTAGATTAGTATTTGTTTTAGTAAATTTGCTACCAAAATCATTTTGTCGCTACTTCACTAGCCATATACCTACCGTTGTTGAGACAGCCTCAAAATTGATCTCTAATTCACACTATTATAGACTCAAATAAGAGACAGATGTTAAACTAGTCTCTAAATTTGAGAGTTACGAATTTTAGTTGCTATTTCACATTACAAGATCCATTTACACATACTTTTGAGAAGGGAATATGAAGTATGATTTTGAATGAGTTATGTCTACAAGTTTAAAACTTTTGTAAAATTGCTTAAAAAGAAGGAGTATTATCTAAAGATAAAGTAATACCGGGTACAATGGCATAAGTGATTTAGTGAGATTAGGAGACATTTAAACTAACAAACATTTAATTATTATCCTGATATATTTATTTATTTTGAGATTTAACAAATTGATAAATAAGAATAAGCGATTGTGATAACGTGTCCCGTGTAGCGCACATGCTTTTCACCTAGTTGGCATTATTGTTTTTGGTATCGTTCCCTCATGGAGGTACACGTGAAGTCTTGGTATGGGAGTGTAGCTGCTGACGTGAGTTGACTCTTGCGGTTAAGATTCTTATCTCAGTTCAGTACGAGGTCCGTCTACAGTACAAATGATTATTAATTACTTGTATAATCTTAATTAAGTTAGGGGTAGTTTATTTTTGTTCCTGATTTGTAGTGTGTTTCGTATTCGATGTTGTAATTCGAGACAGTGAATGAATTGAAACTACTTTTTTGGAGGGTTTTGCCCTGGATTTAGTCCCTAAAATTCACGTCTCATCTTGTTAGCTTGCATATTTTCTAATGTTATATTTTATTGTCGAGTGGTTAGCTTTCGTCGTGTGTGGGAGATTGGCCTTATTTCCCAACATAGTCGGTCAAAATAGTAATACAGATTAAATAAATTGTTTAATTGGAAGGGTATATAATATGATGATATGATATGAATATATAATTTGAGACATTCGATGAAGATGGTTGGATTTTTTTTTTTTTTTTTAATTGGGAGTCATTTTATTACCCTTTTTGAGACGCACAATAAAGGATGTCTTATATGTATTCATAATTTGTTTAATTTTCCTGCTACAAGTCACTATATATCTAGGGTAACCATTTTAATTATCACGTATGCATTCATTACCTATAACAACTTACAAATGAATTATACATCATCAACTTATACATCAAGACGGTTATAGCACATCTCGAAGTGTTTTTTTTCGCCGTAAATGATGTGAGAACATCCAAAAGTTATCTCGGATTTCGATCTGTAAGCAAGGAGCCTTACTTGACCCGTTGTTTATTTAACTATCTTGGTTGTATTTTTTTGTTGTGGTATCGTAGATCGTGCTTATTGTAAGTGCCGTTTGACTATTTATCAATGAGTTTTTAACATTCCCGTCAAAAAAAAAAAAAAAAAACCTTACAAATGAATTAGTTTGTGAATTTGTATGAGAAATTGAGAATGATGAACTAAACATACCAATCTCAATAGCGAGGCCGGAGAAAGCAGAGCAACCAGGGCCGCCTGTGAGCCAAAGTAGAAGAGGGTCTCCTTCAGGATCACTCTCCGACTCAACGAAGTAGTAGAACAGCTGTACTTCTTCCGACTCTCCTACCCCTACGTACCTGCACGCCATTCATTTCAATTAGTATGTCTTGCACAATAACTATAATTGTACATTTGTACCCCCTCTGTTCCTAAAACGTTCAGTTTTCTTGATCAGATCCCGACTCCCGAATAGACTCAAACTCGTTACGAATAGATTGATTTACGGAATTGTATTCGACAAACACGATAATCTAAAATTTTGTGAGAAAAAACCGTCAATAATTTGAGTAGTCAAGCAATGTAGCTAAATTATTTTGAGATTATTCTGTATTTTAGTCAATTGTGACAAAGTAGAATTAAGTCAATATCATACATAGCGCACAGAAAGTGTACCATACATACTATTCCCGAGTATACGCAAAAAATCCTCTAGCAGACCAGCACAAGATTGTTAGTTTGTTACAAGTCGATGAATGCATGAAGCCGCAATATATATTTACTAGCTCAATCATTTTTTAAAATGGTATTAATGTTAACAAAATACGTAAAATGAGTCCTAGGAGGTTAGGAACCAAATTGATAAAAGAAATATATATATAAAAGGGAACGAAGATTACCCTGTTTCCAAATGAAAAGGGAGATTGCCAGGATAACCAGGAAGAGATTTGACAACATGGTGTTCTGCAGCAAGTGAGATTTGCCAGAGTTGAAGAATAATCTGTAGGAATGAGAAAAGTTGCGAGAAATATTTGCTCATTTTGTAACGGAAAATCATAATATTTAGTAGGTGAAGTGCAAGAAATGCAAATGTCCATGCAACAAATGGGATTATAACAGTGAACTATATGGTTAAAAAAATGACACGATGAATCATAAATGATACACCCAAGTACTATAACGTACTTCAATTTCGTCTTTCCTTAGGTGGTTGGTACATACTTGGTAGATGGAATGGCAGATAAGTGTTCCATCCGAACTCTAGCTATTTACTTCAACATCGACCGATGGTGCTCATAGCAGAAAGAATCTTTAAACTGTTCAGCTTGAATACGACACTCCTAGAGCGAGTTTGGGAGTTGATTAAGAGACATAGGAATGGGGGTTGGAGCTGCTCCGTTGGGGAAGCATGTGACTGAGACTTGTCCCATGTCGAGTAAGGTTACATTCTAAAATGATTGGTAATGGGAGTATTAATCTATCAACTTATAAACTATTCCGTATTTTTCTCAGCCTACTTTTACCGTTGTAGGGCAATGTTTTTTGTAAATACAACTGTCTTTGGAAAAGTTATCTTTGGGTGCTTCTTGTTCCGATCAGTGTTGAGATATTTTCACTACTATATACCACTCCGTTCCAATTTAAACTTTCCATGTAATTTGAAATCCTCTCACATAATACTGATTTATGGAAAGTTTGATTTGGTACAGAGTGGTATGCAACATTAAATGTATTAGTCAACACATTTGAGTTTGTTGGAAATGTTTTGCTAGTTGGTTTCCTTTGTCCCACATCGGTTGGGTAAAGGAACTTTTGTGGGTTTATATACACATTCCTTCTTGTAGTGGGTAGTGAGCAAAGACCAGGGACTCCCCTCGCCGCTGTCGTTCGGTTCGGCTCGTGTTCGTGACACGTGCGGGGTGGGGCTTTCTTTTTGGCCGGAGGTCAACTGATGGTCCAGTTTGTTATGAGACTTAGCAGTTGACGAGTCTTTGCTCTCGTCTTTTACTCAGTCTTCCGATTTTCTCGGTTTGACCGACTCTTCGTCCATATCCCACATTTCTCTCAGAAAATTCTGTTTTGCTCCCACGTTTTTTGCTACTGGAAATCGTGTTCTCCAGTATTTATTCCCACCTTCTGTCATTCGTTTTATACACAGAAAATTCACAAATTAACTTCTACACTACTGCGCAATACTATGAGTTCCAACTCCATTATTTCGGGTGCACGCAATTATGGAGAGCTGTGAAAACCTTGGGGGGCGTTGTCTGAGAGTGGTTGCACCGTAGCCACAGGCGAAATTCGCTTCTAAGGCAGTGGATCACCACGCCACAGCAGCATCAATTCTTACCGGCCAACATTCAGATTAGTATTCATCTTTTTGTAGTTTTATTTTCCTTTGTAATTTCTTTTTCATTCAATTGTAATTCTTTAGCAGCAACAATTCTACCAATAGAGTTAAGTGGAAGTTGAGGGATCAACGTTTCCATTTTTTTTTTTTTTTTTTTCAGTTCAGGGTCCAACATTTTTTATTTCTGTTCACTTCAGGACCTCACATCCTTTACAGTTATAATTTCCGTTACACACTGCCTATCAAAACTTTTTCTCTTCTCTGCTCACTGCATCTTCATCTTCATGCACCTATGTTCTGACAATCTTCATCTTCATCCATCTCCATTCTGCAACTTCTTTATTAACTAAAACAACTCTACTCTTGACTTGTTCAACATCAAAACAAAACTTGTATACAAATTTCGAAATTCAATTTCTTTAATTTCTAAAGAAGCCCAAATCAACAACGCATTTTCACTATTTAATAGATAAAGAGAACCTGATTGAATAGCAAATTTGGTCTTCTGGCCGTGTTCTTCCATTAAGCACGCCTTCTTCTCAATAGAAAATTTTGAAGCAATAAATCATCCATCTTCATCCCTCTTCTCAAATCACTGTTTAATCGTCCTTCATTTTCCCATAAAACCCACAAAATCGTCTTCCCCAATGAACCCAGAAATTAATTTGATTTTTTTTTTAAATGGGAATTTGATTTTGGTGAACCTCCGTAACTATTTTATTTTATTTTTGGGTGATTTTTTTTGTTTGGTTTGTTTGATGATGGCAATAGTAGAATTATGGGCGGAGAAAAATATGAAAGTTGGTGTGTATTACTATGGGTGCAAAACGGAGATGGATGAAGATGAAGATATGGTCAGATGCATGAAGATGAAGATGCAGGGAGGAGATAGAGAAGAGAAGAGAAGACAGAGAGAAAATTGAGAAACTGGGTTACGGAGTTCACACTATTCCCTCAACTACGAAAAAGTCATAGCAATTCTCTCAAACACCCTATTCTATCGCCCCCAATAGTTCGTCCCCGGTACCAACAGAACTAGTAATAATTAGAGTTCGACAAAACCACATGATCAAATTATCGATAATTGTACTCTTATAAATCGTGCCGAGAGGCATCCTAATCATAATTGTTTGCGTGGGTTTCTTCGAAGGACAGTGAGCTAGGATGTCTCGTCGAGTACCTGCAAAAAGGGAGCCTGGTTTTCGCCAGGCGTCGTCCCTCCGACGCTTAAGTCAGTGTATGGCTCGGATAGGGGTGGCGCTAAAGACAGAAAGGGTCTTTTATGCGATAATCAGGGAAATGATTGAATGACAGAATTTGTGTAAGAACATGGTCCCTGTAGCTCATAGAAAGGGGGCATTTATAGGAAGGAATGGGGGACCTAGGAATCATCCTAGGTTTTCCCACTCCATCCTGACCCTTCATTCTTTATCTGAGGACTGCCTTTTACTGAGTTTTGTTGCATCATATGGGCCTTTATTAAGGTACACTAACCTAAGGGCTATGGCCCAATACCAAAGTGGCACCACAAGAGCCCCTCGAAGTCTGGTCACGCCCTTCATTGCCGACATGGGCGGACTTATTAGCAGCGACTAGGGTACGACCCCTGGCCGCCCTTTATCGAGGTGTACTAGGTGGACCTTGGTAAAGCCGTGTGATGCAACGTACCCTGTTGAGGCTGTCGAACACTTGTGTGTGGTTTAAACTGCGTCGAAAATTTCACCCGCTTAGTGGTGGGGAGTAATGGCTCGGACCGTTAATGGTTCGAAAATTTCACCCCTTTCGAGTCTTCAATCCCTCGCCTGGGAGAGGTCGAAAATTTCACCCCTTAGGCGCGGGGAGTGATGGCTCGAATCGAAATGATTCGAAAATTTCACCCCTTTCGAGTCCTCAATCCCTCGCGTGGGAGAGCTCGAAAATTTCACCCCTTAAGCGTGGGGAGTGATGGCTCGAATCGAAATGGTTCGAAAATTTCACCCCTTTCGAGTCCTCAATCCTTCGCCTGGGAGAGCTCGAAAATTTTGCCGTATTCGAGTCCTCGATCCCTCGCCTGGGAGAGCTTGAAAATTTCACCCCTTAAGCGTGGGGGGTGATGGCTCGAATTGACAGTGGTTCGAACATCCTATGCCTCGCGTCTCCTCGGCTCGAGCCCCTGTCAGAGGCGTTTTGGCTCGGGGAAAGGCTGAATTTTAAAATTCGCACTCATTACTTTTAGGATTCGGCGGGAATTTCGGCGGTTTTCCACGCCAACCGTCTCCTCGATTCCTGCATAAAGTAACCTCTGGAAAACGCGAAATGCTTTCGAATCTTGCACCGTAATGATGACTGACGGCGCATGGGAAGTTGTGTAAAAATCTTGTAATTTTACGTTTTTCCCCTCCCCTTTTACCCCTATAAATAAGGTGAGGGTTTCATTCACTTTTCACTCTCGATTCTCTTTCAATTTTCTTCTCCAAAATTCCTCACCTTTTGCTCTGCCCGTGCTCCTTCTCAGGCGAAGATCTCGACTCCGGCGACGCTATTTCCTTTCTCCGATATCGCAGTAGCTTTCTTCCCCGATTACGGTACGTATTTTTATCGTCTGTCCACGACTTTTCGTTTCTTGTTTTTGCTTGTCCGGTAACGAATCCAGGATGTCGGTCTCACTCCGGCGGCAATGGGACGCCGGCCGAGTGTTGAGACTGGGATCCCAGATAGCGCCCGATAGCATACTCGACTTTCGAGGTCGGCGGTGGGAAGCGATAACGCCGCGCGGCTGTCTCGCTCTCCCCACTTCGACCCTTCGATTCTTCTCGACTTCTAGTCGACCCATCGAGTGTGGGGTGTTCAATATCGTCATCGGGGGAGGGAAATGAAAGGCGATGGTTTGCATGAGGCGAGAGTGTGACCGCCTTTCTTTCTTTCAGATGGCGAGAACTAAACAAACGGTTCGCGAGAGGTCAGGGGGTTCAATAGACTCGAGACGGGCTCGAACCATTTGTATCGATCCTAACTCGGGCTTTGACCCCTCGCAGGAACCCTCTCGTTCAATGGCGCCTCGAGCCCCTCCAAATAGGGTTCACGCGAACACATTCACCACGGCCGTGATCGACGAACAGTGGCAGATGTCTCAGACCGGTGCTGCTGTTCGGGCTTTTGAGGGGGAGAATCGCATTCGCGATCCCTTCACTCTAGTGGTCCCTGCAGCGGGATCGGTATGCGCGTCGCCCCCAGACAACTGCCTCGGGGTGCACGCGTTGGCATTTTCTTATGGGTTTCTCGTCCCCTTGTGCTCCTTCTCTAGGCATGTCCTGAACTACTACGACATTTGCCCCTCTGAGCTCTCGGTCAATGCCTTCATCACTTTGAACGGCTTTATCATGACTTGCCGAGCGGCAAGGATCCCACTATCTGTCAACCTTTTTCGGTACCTTCACACTGCTACCAGCGACCAGTGGGGGTTTAAAAACTTCGCCGTTCGAGGCAAGGCGGCGACCCATCAGATCGTTACCCACCCCGGGAAGCCCGGGCGAGGGCCCGATTGGAAAAATATGTTTTACTGGCTCACTACGAGCGATGGCACTCCGTTGAGTAGCCACCTCGATGTACCTTACCGATCCCGTGGTCGTCGAGTGCTTCGGGATATTGTTCTGAGGCTCTCTAACGCCGAGGATCGGTGTAAAGACTATTTCTTCCAACGGCTCGGTGGCGGACCGGGGGACAAGACATGGGTTCCCACCCTATCGATGCTGAAGGATCCGATCTGGATGATATATTCGGGCCTTGTTCTACCCGAGAGCGACGCCGAGGAAAGTATGCCTCGATCTAATGTATGCTTCCTTTATACACATTGCTCTTTGCTCAACTCGTTGTCCTCTTTTCAGGTGCCGCTCACGCTCAAGTAAAAGCGAACCTCGACCGTTGGAGTTCCACTATGCCGAATCTGAATCGACTCATGGCTCAAAGGGCTAGGAGGGAGAGTTCGAGGAGCGCTCGAAACGCCGCTCGAGCCGAGACGGCTCGAACAACTCCGCGAGGAGGCGAGGCTCAACCGACAGGGGATCGCCCAGCTATGACGAGGGCGTCTCCATCGTCTCGGCCTCAGCCTCCGTTGACCGGGTCACCCCAGCCTCGGCTATTTCAAAGGGGTGCTTTGGAGTTGGGAGCGTCGACTACTCCTATTCAAGCCACGCCCCTCACTATGGCTCGAGCTGGCGCTCCTTCGGCTGCCGAAGCCGCCACTCCCCTTGACTCTATCATTCCTCGCGGGCGATGATGCAGGGTCCAGCGGGTGAGGTTCCGAGACAGGGGGTTTCGGGTGTCGTGATTGGACCCGGGCGTCGACCCCCCGGGTAATCCCTATCTTGGCCTCTGATGGCTCCGAGGATGAGGACGAAGAGGTATTTCTGTTTCGCTTTTAACGCTTCCTTTTGTAATGGCGGCTTCTCGATATTGACGACTCGACCATCTCAGGGCGCTCTCACTGCTCGGCGTCGAGGCAAGAGGCCGCTCGAGGGGGGGGAGACATAGGCTGCCAAGAGGACGGATGTAGGCGGTTCGGACCCTTTGGCGGGTAACTTCCTCGAACTGTTTCCTTGCGTCTGTATTTGGTGTTGCTTTTTTCTAACTTTTATGCCTCGATCACTCAGCTTCTCAGCGTGCCTTGGGGGCTTTGCCTGGGACTCCTGACATATGGAGGGCCGCCGAGCCGTTGTGCGAGCTGGCTCGCGATACCCCTCGACCTGACAACTGGGCCCAACAAGCAGTAGCGCTCGCTCTTCAGGTATTTGTAACAACCGCTTCTATCTCCTCCTTGTGTCTCATCCACTGCTAAGAGTTTCTCTATTTGCAGGTTGCTGTACTGGTTAGCCAAGGCGAAAGGCGCGACGCCGAACAAATCCTTGATGAGTACACTCGCGAGGGGGATCTGGCGAGGGCCCGGAGTAAGGCGGCTGAATGGAGGGAGAAGTGTTCAGCGATGGAGTCGAAGCTGAGGGAAGCGGAAGCGGCGAAAGAGGCAGCTGAGGGTAAGTTGGCTGAAGCCAAAAAGAATATCGCCGAATGCCACGAGCAAAACGAGAAGGCGGTGGCTGCTATGTCGGAGGCGGACGCAAAGGCCATCTCGTTGGCGAGAGAGCTGTCGCAGGCTAAGGCAGACGCGGACCAACTGAGTCTCAAGCTGGTCAACGCCTCGAGCCAGGTGACTTTTTGGGCGAATCGGGCCTGTTCGGCCGTCGCCGCTTTCCTCGCCTCGCCTGGCTATGCTTTCCTAACCAATCTTGCAAGGGCCTCATCTAAACAAGAGGGGATCGAGTTGGGTCTTCGGCTCGCTTGGTCGGCTCTTGAAAACTTCAATCTCAGTACCCTCGAGCTGTCTGAGGAGGAATTCGAGGCTGCTTACCGTGCCGAGCTGGACAAGCATAACCGAGAAGGGGTTGGTGAGGTCCCCGAGACGGGTGAGGCCGAGGATGAGGACGCCGATCTCGAGGCAGAAGCGGCCGCGGCGGAGGCAGCAGCCAAGAAGGAGTTGTATGACCTGCCTGCAGCTTTCAACTTTACCAAGCCGGTTGAGGATCCTGCATCCATTTCTCCCCCATAGACGTTAATTTGGCGATGTGCCATGAAAAAACACTTTAAATATTGTGTATGTAGGCCGCCCTCTCGAGGGTGTTTAGCCATTAACATTATTGTCGAGGCCGCCCATATTTCAGGGTGTTTGGCCTCGACCCGTTTTGCATTTTTAGGCAGTGCACCGTTGAGTGCTTATATTTGTCAACCCCTCTGCACTACTTCGAACTTATTTCCGCCACCCGTATACTGTTTTGCCGCCTTTGAGCTACGACGACGCTCGACTCCTTGTGCCAACATAATGGTTCGAGCGCTCTCGGCTCGAATATCGTATATGCTTGATTAGCTCGTCCCCAATCCTTCGTTGGGGGAGGGTTGACTGAATTGCGTCCCGTTTAGCCCCTGGTTTGGTTCGATTATTCATCGGACATTAATGCTCGGGGTGCCTCGGTTTTACCATGGGTTGTGGTATACTTGCGAGGAGTTTCAGTAAAACTACTTGGTCGAAGCTCGTCTACTAGCGGTAAGCAGTTCGAGGGGAGGCTTCCCATTGGCCTCCCTTTTTCCAAGTTGAAGTTTAGGGAGCTACGGGATTTTATCCTTCGTAGGCGAATTCGTTCTCTACTGAACTTTTTATTCGACGTGAGCCCTAGTTGGGAACACGTGTCGCTACTAAGATGGGGCAACTTCTAACCCGCTCCAGGTAATTGTTTTGTATAACAATACCTTCGACCTTAGTAGGGCAATTTAAGGACTCTTGTCCGCCAAAACGGCGCGAGTGACTCCTCATTTGGGTGATTGCACTCGGCTCACCTCAAAGGAGGGATATAATGCGTACATTTGTACGTCTCGAGTGGCTCCCCATTCGGGTGATTGCACTCGGCTCCTTATTCAAAGGAGGTTGAAGCGTTGACTTGCTTCACGCTTGCTTTGCTGACGCCTTTGACGGCTCGGGGAGGGGGCGGGGTTGGGGGTTTTAACAGTGACAATATTACACAACATTGCGGCTTTTGGCCTTTCATTACTTAAAAACGAAGTACATACTATGGCTCGCGGCCAAAAACTTGTTCGAACATACTACCAACTACGACTCGCCACTGCGAGCTTTGATTCGGACTACAAAGACAGTACTTGACCTTGATTTGATTAATGACTAAGCATAATACTTCTTGAGGTTGTAAAGGTTCCACAGCCTCTGTACCATTTCACCCTCTAAGGTACTAAGTCGGAACGTTCCTTCTCTCACTTGCTCGACCACTAGATAGAGCTCTTCCCACTTCTCCTTCAACTTCCCTCCTCGAAGCCTCCAACCTGTCGCCTTAGCATTTCTGAGGACCATGTCTCCGACTTCCAGCTTTCTTGGTCGGACCATTCGGCTGAATGCTTTGGCCATCTGTTGCTTTTGCTTTTCAGCCTTTAGCAGCGCATTGCCTCGGCGCTCGGGGAGAAGCTCAACTTCATTCTCCTTGGGCTCGTAGGTGCTTATGCGGACAGATTTGGCTCCCCATTCAATTGGGAGGACCGCGTCCGAGCCATATACGAGCTGGAAATGGGTCTCTCTTGTGGCTCGCTTCGTCGTGGTGCGAATGGCCCATAAAATACCCGGCAGCTCATCGACCCATTTCCCCTTGGCTCCTTCGACCATGGTTCTTAAACCGTGTAGGATCACCTTGTTCGACGACTCGACCTGCCCGTTTGCTTGAGGGTAGGCTACAGATGTGTAACAAGCCTTGACGCCGAACTGTGCACAATATTCTTTGAAGTACTTGCTGTCAAATTGGGTTCCGTTGTCAAATGTGAAAGTTCGAGGGACTCCGAACTTGGTAAGTATATTCCTCCAGATAAAGCTGGTGGTGTCTCGGTCGGTAATTCTCTCTAGCGCCTCGACCTCGACCCATTTCGTGAAATAGTCGACGGCCACGATTATGAACTTCTTCCGAGCGGGGCTCTTGGGGAATGGCCTTAAGATATCTAATCCCCATCTTGCGAAAGGGAGAGGTGTCGAGATTGGCTGGAGCTGAATCGGAGGCCTCTTACTAACTGGACCAAAGCGCTGGCATTTGTCACAGTTTTTCACCATCGCGGCCGCATCGGCCTGCATGGTCGGCCAAAAGAACCCTGCTCGCAGGGCATTTGATGCCGACGCACGAGCTCCGATATGCGCTCCGTACTCTCCAAAGTGGATTTCCCTCAGAATATAATCACCCTCCACCGGGTCAACACATTTTATAAATGGCTGGGAATATCCTTTCTTGTACAGCTCCCCATCAATCAAAGTGAACAATTCTGCTCTTTTTTTTATAGCGTTGGCCTGCTTTGGATCATCCGGAAGCTCTCCATCTTTGAGATAAGCTATTAATGGTCTCATCCATTCAGAGCTCCGGTCGAGTACCAAAACGCGAGCCGTGGGATCAATACTCCGAAATGGCAACAGCTCCCACTTGACGACCCTTGGGTTGTCATTGATGGATGAGCTGGCCAATCGAGCCAAAGCATCCGCTTGCTGATTTTCTGATCGGAGGATCTGTTCAATTTGGAAATGTGTGAGTTTCTTGGTAAGGGTTCGCACCTTATCCCTATACTGAGCCATGTGTTCTTTTGCCTTGAATTTGTCGTTGACTTGGTTCACCACGATGGCCAAATCTGAGAGGGCTCTCACGTCCGTGGCTCCCGCCGCCAGGCACATATGAATTCCGGCGATGAGGGCTTCATATTCTGCCTCGTTGTTGGTCGCCTCGAAGCTGAAGCGAAGCGCATACTCCATCCTCTCCCCTCCTGGGAGGATGACAATCATGTCTGCTCCGCTTCCAGCTGAGTTGGACGAGCCGTCAACGTACAGCGTCCACTGTTCTTTCAGGGGTCCCTCTGGTTCGGTGAATGCTGCCTCGACCACGAAGTCGGACAAGGCCTGCCCCTGGAGGCGGCGTCTCGACTCGTACTCGATGCCGTGTCTTTTCAGCTCGCAGGCCCACCGAGGCAATCGTCCATTTCCGTCCAATTGGTTCAATACTCTTTCCAAGGGATAGTTGGTTCTTACTGTGATCTTGTGACTCTGAAAATAGGGTCGGAGGCGTCGGCTCGAGATAAGCAATGCCAAGGCAAGCTTCTCGAGCGGAGGGTATCGTAGCTCAGCCCCCGCGAGAGCGTGGCTCACGTAATACACAGGGCTTTGGACCCCTTCGCGTTCGACTACCAGTACCGCTCCGACCGCATGTTCACTTGCGGATATGTATAAGTATAGGTCCTCCTTCTCTCGAGGCACAGATATCTTTGGGATTTTTGTCAAATACTCCTTCAGTTCCTGGAATGACTTCTCCGCTTGCTCATCCCATTCGAAGTTCTTTTTCTTTTTGAGGGAGGCGAAGAATGGTAGGCAACGGTCGGCCGACTTCGCAATGAAGCGTCCTAGAGCAGCGACGCACCCTGTCAACCGTTGCACATCCTTCACACTTCTGGGCGATGGCATTTCCAGGATAGCCTTGATCTTTTCTGGGTTTGCATCGATTCCTCTTTGACTGACGAAGAAACCTAAGCATTTTCCAGACCTCACCCCAAATGCGCACTTTTTTGGGTTGAGCTTCATTCCATACTTTCTCAACGTCTCAAAGGTCTCCCTGAGGTCCTTTTGGTGGTCGTTGGCTCGAACGCTTTTGACGATTAGGTCGTCCACGTATGCTTCCATATTCCTCCCAATTTGTTCTTTGAACAACTGGTTCACCAGCCTTTGGAACGTGGCTTCAGCATTATTTAAGCCGAACGACATCACTCGATACATGTACACCCCCAAGGGTGTGATAAAGGCGGTCTTCGGCCTGTCTACCTCTTCCATGGGGACTTGGTGGTATCCGGCATAAGCATCCATGAAGCTCAGCAACTCGTGCCCCAAGGTGGAATCCACCAATCGATCCATTCGAGGCAATGGTTGACCGTCCTTGGGGCAGGCCTTGTTTAAATTCGTGAAGTCTACGCACATTCTCCACGACCCGTTTGGCTTCTTCACCAGCACTACATTAGATAGCCAAACTTGAAATGTGCATCTTTCAATGTACCGGGCTCCGAGCAATCGGTCGACTTCTTCTTTGATAGCACGGGCTCGCTCAGTCCCAAAGTGACGCTGCTTTTGATGAACTGGCTTCTTTGTGGGGTCGGCGTTCAACTTGTGAGTGATGATCGAGGGATCGAGCCCTGGCATCTCCTCAACCGCGAACGCGAACACATCTTTGAACTCTTTTAGCAGTGATGTCAGGGAAGCCTTGACCTCAGGTTCGAGGGACTTGCCTATTCGAACAGTCCGGTCGACTCTTTCTTCTTCTAGAGCAATTTCTTCCGTTTCCTCGAAGGGTTGGGTGGGCCCTTCGAGGCCGTGTCGGACATCTATCGTTTCTAAACAAAATGATTCGGCCGCGGCCTTGGCCGTGCTGGCTTCTTTTCTCTTCTTTGAGGGCGACTCCTCTCCTTGCGCCTCGCTAGGATTTACCATGGGAGGCCTGAGTCCTGCATGATAACATTCTCGAGCGACCTTCTGATCGGCTCAGATGATCGCGGCTCGGCCATCGTCTGTGACGTACAACATCAGCAAACCCAGGGGAAAAACTAACCCAACAATATCATTCAGCAATGGCCTGCCTATGACGATGTTATAAGCACACGGGATGTCAATGACTACAAACTCGATGTGGGCTCTCCTCATGTCTGCTCCTTCACCCATAGCGCCTGGCAGGCGAATCGTCCCCATGGGATAGATTGTCTATCCGCCGAAGGCGACTATGGGTTCCCGGAGCGGAGTGATGTCCCTCATAGTGTATTTCAGCTTCTGGAGGCATTCGAACGTTATTATATCAACTGACGATCCTGTGTGTACTAGTGATCTTTGAACCATCTTGTTGGCCACTTGTATGGTAATCACTACCGGATCGTCATGAGGTGCCCGTACATTCTTGATGTCTGATTGATGAATCGTCATCTGAGGGATGACAATTTCCGGGAGAGTGGTGGAGATCGAGTTGACGAAATGTCTCATGTTGGCTTTACGCCCTCGATGGCTCGGTCCTCCACTCGCGAGACCTCCCGAAATGGTGGCAATCACTCCTGGGCTCCGAGCCCTTTCACAGTTCTTCGCTTGACCACCGCCTCGAGGGCCTCTCTGGGTATTGTTCTGCCTGTACCGATCCCTTTGCCCTTTCAGACGCTTCAAGTATCTATTTAACATTCCATTATCAGCCAACCTCTCGAGCACTTCTTCGAGATCCTTACAGCTCGCCGTCCTATGGCCATTTTCCATGTGATATTCACAAAACAAGTTCATGTTTCTTCGATCGTCCTGTGTCATGGGTCTAGGGGGCCTTAGCAGACCTGACTCCTTGATCGCCATGAACACAGTCCTGAGAGAAGTATTGAACCGGTAGGGCTTCTTGCTGTGCATCGCGGGTGGGCCGAGGCGTTGTTGTGGCTTGATTCGAGGGGCGGAGGCCTCCTTTGACATGTGCCCGGCTCTATTCACTAGCGAGGCGTTGATATGGGCGGCGGCTCGCTTATATGCTTGCTCAAGCGTCTTGGGCTCGCGCTTCGCGAGATCATACTTACACTTTCCCTCGGTCATTCCATTAACTAGTGCCGTCACTCCGACCTCATCAGATAAATTGGCAACGTGAGTTGCGGTCGAGCGGAACCTTTGGATGTAATCGTCCAGAGATTCGCGCTCTCCCTGCTTCACCGCAGTCAGGTGGATCGAAGTCTTTTTCCTCGTTTTACTCGTAACGAAATGCCCGGTAAACCTCTTCTTCAGCCCGGACCACGATCGGATGCTTCCTGGTGGCAGTTTGTCGAACCAACGCTGAGCGATCCCGGTCAGCGTGGTCGGGAACAAACAACACACCGTCGCCTCATCTTCCGTCATATATCCAATGTTATGTATATAGGATGATAAGTGATCGAAGGGGTCATCGACTCCATCATACTCGATCATTTTTGGTTTCTTTACCCCCGGAACCCTTTCGGCTTCGAGAATCCATCGGGCGAAGGGTGATTCCGACGCGAAAGTCCTCCTTGGGAGATGCGAATGATGTCTCGAACTGGCTTCGCTCTCTGAAGCGGACTCTGAGTCACTGCTCGTAGAATCTGAGCTGATCTCACGAGTCGCGCTTTTAGAGGGTCTGGGCTTTGAATGTTTGGACGTTCTCGGCGGAGAGCGGGATGGCCTAAGGCTTCAAGGGCAACTGGCGTGAGGCTTGGATCGTCCTCGTGTGTGATTCTCCTCAATCGGGACGTCTTTTCCCTTGTCCTTTGCCCCATTCGCCGTATGCTTCTTTCGCGAGGCTTGCGTCTCCTCCTTTTCCTCTCTCTTCCTCCTTAGGGTGTTGATGGTATCCCTCAGCTCGGTAGGCCGGTTTTTGTCATAGAGTTCCTTTACCCTACGGACGGCCGCCGCAGTTCGTTGAGAAAGGGGTCTTCGAGGGCCTCGCTTGTGCTTGCTCTTGGAGGGAACCATTTCGGCCACTGGAGCCTTAATATGGGAGGCAACCTGTTTCTCTAGCTCCGCCTTCCGCTCGTTCATTTGTTGCTGCAAGTCGGCCTGGACTTCAAGCCTCGCGCGAGCCTCGGCTAGCTCCTTCATCAGAGCGGAGTCCCTGGGATGCGGCTCGCTCTCCGTTTCTTCGTCATCCATTGGCTCATATTCTTCCAAATTTACCTGCTCCTCCATGTCTTCTTCTGTAGCGTGATGGGTTCCCCCCTTAAGGGCTGACCGCTCGGCCTCAGACACTCTCGATGTCCCCTCACCGGGGTTATCGAGGCGCGAGGGATCCGGGTCAGCTCGCCCAAGGATGGGGTTATCGTCTGCTACAGCTCCCCTGGGTTGCGCGGCCTTTCCTCTCGGAGCCATCTCCGAAGCGTATGGCACCCTCGATCGGCTTTCCTTTCAAACTGTTCCCACAGACGGCGCCACTTGTTTGCGTGGGTTTCTTCGAAGGACAGTGAGCTAGGATGCCTCGCCGAGTACCTGCAAAAAGGGAGCCTGGTTTTCGCCAGGCGTCGCCCCTCTGACGCTTAAGTCAGTGTATGGCTCGGATAGGGGTGGCGCTAAAGACAGAAAGGGTCTTTTATGCGATAATCAGGGGAATAATCAGGGAAATGATTGAATGACAGAATTTGTGTAAGAATCTGGTCCCTGTAGCTCATAGAAAGGGGGTATTTATAGGAAGGAATGGGGGTCCTAGGAATCATCCTAGGTTTTCCCACTCCATCCTGACCCTTCATTCTGCTTTTATCTGAGGACTGCCTTTTACTGAGTTTTGTTGCATCATATGGGCCTTTATTAAGGTACACTGACCTAAGGGCTATGACCCAATACCAAAGTGGTACCAACAATAATGTAAATGACTAGGACATGGAACTGACATAGACCCCAACTACCAAAACATGAACACCCTACATTTGGCCATTTGGCCTACATTTGGCCCATAACATGACTCAAAATTGAATCATCTAAATTAATTAACCCAAAACTTGTGCAATTCCAATTCAAACCTACATAGTAATTAATTAAGGTGACTTGAATTTCACCTGATTGAAATTCCAACTGAAAATGACTTGATTAAAAATGGCAACGGTCGAAAGTTACACAAAGTTATGCAAAAGATTTGATCGAGCATTTGAGCTACTTACGTGTCAAGTGAATGAGTTTTTCTACTAATGAATTTATATCATCACAATAATATGAACATGTTAGGTAGTACACCAGTACTAAATTGAATTATTGATACACTTCTACATTCTTCACCAAAAAAAATAAAAATAATAGAGGATTATGGAGTATTCCGGAGGATTTCTGTTAAGGAATATCACGAGTGTTTAGGAATATGATATGATATATACTAGAATATGTGTTTAGAAATAACTTATATGATAGGTTTCGTAAGGGTCAAGTCATGTGTTAGTATAAATAGGAATTACCCTAATGTCATTGGAAGCAAGTTATTACGGAATAATATTGAGTTTATGAGATTCACAAATAGCGTACGTCATAATTCTTATTATGGTATCAGAACCTCTTTCCTAGAGGACTCTAAAAGGTGCTTCCGCTGCCTGCCGGTGGGCATGGGATCAATAATGCCTGCCGGCGGGATTTCGTAGTTCGACGAGAATTTGGCGTTCGTCAGAGTTTGAATGTTTGTCATATAATGTTTTAAGGTTTAGTTATTCGATTTAGGATATTAATATTTGTGTTTGAATAAAGCCCCCTCTCTTGTTGGTTATTTGGATTGTTTATGGTGTCGAGATGATTGATCGGAATTGTGAAATTAAATTGTTCGTTGGTGCTAAATTGGTGTTCTGCTCAGATGTTGTCGTGCGTTCGTCGTTACCTTATTCGTTGATTGATATTGTACGTGTACAAGCAAGGCATGTTTGATCGTGGTGAGCTTGATTAACTTGTCGGCAAATTAGTGTCATTGGTGGTTTGCTAGTTTTATGATTGTATTGCTCACGGTTTGCTCAAGTATCGTTGTGGTGCGTGGGTGTGCGTCCTCATTCGTTATTCTTAGATTTCGGGGGTGAACACTATTTTGAGATTTTAGGTATTGTGTGATTATTTTAGGCCGATCAAGGAATGAGGGTGTGCCCCTACCTCTCATGTCTGGTATTTTCAGGTGAAGTTGATAATGGCGACTTCACGTTTTGAGACCATGTTTATCGATTCATGGTATTTAGTTTTGGTGTTATATTGAGGAGTCCCTATCAGTCATGTTTGGTTCTTTTTAGATGAAGCTGATAATAGTCGCTTCATGATTTGTGAGATCATGGTGATTCATGGTTCCCTTGTATCTGGCGTTTAGTGGTGAAGTTGATTATTTGCGATTCGTGGTGTTCTTTGGGTGACGATCAAGTGAGTTCGAAAAGAATGGTGTTTTGCGACGACGACAATCGACGTGCCGTATTTGAAGATCTCGACGGAGTTATTTGGTTTCCAATCGTTTTGGCAAACTCATTGTAATTTTAGTCAAATTACTATGAGTTTGAAGGGGGTAATAGAGGATTATGCAGTATTCCGGAGAATTCCTGTTAAGGAATATCACGAGTGTTTAGGAATATGATATATACTAGAATATGTGTTTAGAAATAACTTATATGATAGGTTTCGTAAGGGTCAAGTCATGTGTTAGTATAAATAGGAATTACCCTAATGTCATTGGAAGCAAGTTATTACGAATTATATTGAGTTTATAAATTTTCCAAATAGTGTACATTATATTTCTTATACAAAACAAAAACTATTTGACATTCGTATCTGTTAGTAATTTGTTTGATTTATTTGTTGGGAGGAGAGAGTGAAAAGGAGTTGATACTATTGATATTTGATTGTTGTTGTTGTTTGTTGTTGATTGTTTTTATTGTTTTCATTGTTACATCACAAAGCACACAAGTGTTATTTATAGTGTTACAATGGACATGTCTAGAACTATTGGTTTTACATGATTATCCTAGATTTTTCTAGACACCTATCTCTTCTAGTTTGTAGGAGTTACTCTAGATTTTTCTAGGTTCTACTTAATCTTGATCATTCAACATTTGAATAGATTTTCTAGATTAGTTTTAACACTCCCCCTAATCTGAAAAATCTTGAACTCCGAGTTGCTGTCTGAATTGTATGAACTTCTCTGCTGTGATTGCCTTTGTGAATATATCTGCTAGTTAATCCCCCGTCTTGCAAAATTGCAACTCGATCTCTTGCTTCTCCACGAGCTCTCGTATGAAGTGGTGTCGTATCTCAATATGCTTCATACGACTGTGGAATACCGGATTCTTCGTCATCGCTATGGCTGACATGTTATCACAATATATGGTAGTTGGACTAGTAGAAGACTGATGTAGATCGCCTAGAATTCTTCTTAGCCATATTGCTTCGCATGCTGCACTTGTTGTTGCCACGTATTCAGCTTCAACCGATGATAGTGCAATCGTTGCTTGCTTTTTAGATGACCATGAGATTACTTTTGATCCCAACTTGAAAATGTATCCACTTGTACTCTTTCGGTCATCGATACTTCCAGCCCAATCGCCGTCTGTAAATCCTATGAGGTTGTTGTCTTCTTCTATCTCGTACATGATATCATAATTCTTTGTTCGCTCATGAACCTGTATACGATACTGACTGCATTGACTATGTCTGGCCTCGTGTTGGTGAGGTATATCAAAGACCCAACCAAACTTCGATATATGGACTCATCAACCTTCTCTTGACCATCTTTTTTTGGATAATTTCTCACTCGTGGTCATAGGTGTGGTCACTGGCTTGCAATCGATCATGTTGAATTTCTTCAATAGATCTTCTGCATATTTCTCTTGTGATAGAAATAACGACCCGAACTTTGCTTTACTTGCATACCAAGAAAATATTTCATCGGTCCAAGGTCGGTCATCTCGAACTTTGACATCATAACTTTCTTGAAATCTTCGACCATCCTTGGATTAGTGCTTGTGTAGATGAGATCATCCACGTACAAGCATAAAATGAGAAAATCATGTTGGCCTTGGGTCTTGACATATAGTGATGGCTCATTTGGGCTTTTTATGAACCCATTTTGTAAGAGATATCCATCAATCTTGCTGCTCCAAGCTCGAGGGGCTTGTTTTAGCCCATATAATGCTTTCTTGAGGCGATAGACCTTATTTTCTTCGCCTTCAACTATGAAGCCTTGTGGTTGCTCCACATAAACTTCTTCCTCTAGCTCGCCGTTTAAGAATGTAGATTTCACATCTAATTGAAATATCGGTAATTTAAATTGAGTAGCAAGAGCTAGAACTAACCTGATTGTCTCCATGCGGACAACATGATCAAATGTCTCATTGAAATCGACTTGGCTACTAAACGTGCCTTGTATTTTTGGATGGAGCCATCTTCGTTGTACTTGATCTTGTAGACCCACTTTAGGCCAGGCCAATGATTTCTTTGTCTTCTGGTTTATCCATAAGCTCTCATGTCTTATTTTTCTCGATCATTTCAATCTCATTAGACATAGCCTCAATCCATTTTTCTTCTTTTGCCGCTTCCTGAAAGTTTTGTGGCTCGCTGGCTAAAAGTGCCATGATTGCTTGGCCACAATGATAGTCCTTTGTCCAAATTGGAGGTCGTCGTTCTCGAACTAATTGTCGAATTGGAACTGGTTAAGGTGTAATTGGGCTTTTTGAACTTCTTTGGCTTATTGGAGAAGACTTTTCTGGTCTTTGTGAGTTTGGAGTTTGTGGAGTACGAGTTCTAGGAGTTGTTGGAGGTGTATAATCCTGTGTTTCTGGCTGAGTGTTTTGAACTGTTTCAAAATGGGTTAAGGGAAGGTAATCTGGTTCCTGTGGGTTTGTTGCTTATCTTCTTGACACCTCCATTTTGCAGCTTCATCAAAAATCACATCTCTTGATATAACAAGTTTTTTGGATACCGGATTATATAGATGGTAACCTTTTGATTCATCACTGTATCCGATGAAGATGCATTTTTCTCCTTTTTCATCTAATTTTTCCCGATTTTCTTTCGGGATGTGGGCATATGCGATGCACCCGAAAATTTTAAGGTGCTCAACATTTGGCTTTCTTTTGTGCCACATTTCGTATGGAGTAGAACCCCATACTGCTTTCGTGGGCGATCTGTTTAGGAGATATATAGATGTGTGCACAGCTTCTGCCCAAAAATATTTAGGTAGGTTTTTGCCTTTCATCATTCTACGGGCCATCTCCGCAATTATTTTGTTTTTCCTTTCGGCAACACCATTTTGTTGAGGAGTGCGTCGTACTGTCAATTCTCTTTTGATTCCACGCTTTTTGCAATAAGCATTGAATTCATTGCTTCTGAATTCTCCCCCACGATCTGTTCTTAAAACTTTTATAGAATGCCCACTTTGTTTTTCTGTGAGGGCTTTGAATTGTTGAAAATGGTAAAATACTTCTGATTTTTGTCTCAGAAAATACACCCACATCATGCAGGAGTAATCATCGACAAATAACAAAAAGTATCTACCACCAAAGGATGGCTTTTTCGTTGGCCCCCAAACATCTGCGTGAACCAACTCTAACGGGGCTTTTGCTCTCCATGTCGATGTTTTAAATGGCAATCTATGCATTTTGCCATATATACAGCCCTCACATATTTTCCTTTCAGTTTTGATAGTAGGGAGACCAATAACCATTTCTTTTTGTTTTAACAGTTTCAAACTATTAAAATTGAGATGCCCAAATCTCAGATGCCATAATGTAGATTCATCCTCAATACAATTGAGAGCCAAATTCTTCTCCAACATCATTCTTAATGGAAAGATTTTATTTTGGGCCATTTGTACCGAGGCCATCAATTGACCGTTTTTCTTGTCATAGATGAGGCATTTATCATTTTCAAATTTCACCAAATATTCTTTTTACACTTAGTAGATTTTGTGCTAGGCCAGGGACATAGAGAACATCATGGATGTGTTTCGATGAACCATTTTTTGTTTTGACGGCAATAGTCCCTTTGCCTGCAACATCTTGGCTTCTCCCATCACCAAGAGTGATTTGAGATTTTACATTTTCATTTAGACTGACAAATGAATCTTTATTGCCAGTTAGACCTGGCAAACGGGTTATTCGGGTTGGGTTCGGGTCGGGTTGGTTCGGGTGCACTACAATATTCGGGCCACTTCGGGTTGGGTCGGGTTCGGGCCACTTCGGGTCTAGCATTCTTCGGGTCAATTTCGGGTACGGGTCAAATTATTCGGGTTGTTCGGGTCGGGTTAATTCGGGTCTAGTTGAAAAATCGAGACCAATAATGATTAAATTTGTACTATTTACATTTTTTTTCGATTGATTGACCAAATATAGATGGAAAACATTAAATTAAGTTATTTAGGTACTTGTTTCATGTGAAAAAGAGGAACATTATGCCATATAATGTACTCACTTTATATGATACAAAATTGAAGGCGCGAAATGCTCGTATCACTAAATCAAAGGTTAGACATATAGTATGCGGAATCAAAATATTCAAGTCAATTTAGTACGGGTCTATTCGGGTTCGGGTGATAATCGGGTAGGGCTAGTTTAGTTCGGGTCATTACGGGTTCGAGTCAACTTCGGGTTAATTGACTTCGGGTGATAATCGGGTTCCGGTCGGGTGTAACCGGGTTCGGGTCAAATACGGGTGATATCATTTCGGGTGAACTTCGGGTTCGGGTCAAAATTTTCGGGTCGGGTTTCGGGTATCGGGTCACTTTTGCCAGGTCTATTGCCAGTCATATGGTTTGAACATCCACTATCCAAATACCAAATATCAGTGGACTGGTGTTGGGTGTTTAGACAAGAATAAAATAATTGTCCCTCAGGTTCTTGTTTTTTAGTGAAATTTGCCTTATCTTTTTGTCGGAACCAACAATCTTTCTCAAAATGTGTATGTCTTTTACATCTTTTGCATTTAAACCGACAATTATTAGTATCATGACCACCTTTCTTGCACAAGTTACAATATGACCCTGTTTGATTATTACCTTGGCTCCCATTGTTATTGTAAGTTTCTCGCCCCCTACCACGGTTACTTGAATTGTTTTTTCTTTGTTGGAAATTTTTACCGTGGTAATTTGAATTTTTACCGTTAAATTTTAATTTAGCCTGGAAAGCTTGTTCTAGTGGAGGCTCTTCAAATCTTTTCATTCTCTCTTCATGTTCTTGGAGAGAACTCATAAGATCAACTAAAGTCAGTTCTTTTAAATTTTTTTATTCTTCTATAGCAGCCACCACATGATCAAATTTTCTTGGAAGACTTCTCAATATTTTTGATGAAATTTTTGCATCTTCAATCGTATCACCATATGAACGAATTTGGTTGATTATATTTGTGACACGGTTAAAGAATGCTTCAACTGTTTCGTCTTCCGACATTGAGATATTTTCAAATTCTTTTCAAAGATTTTGAAGTTTAACGGTAATTACCTTTCCAGAGCCCTTGTAAGAATTTTGAAGGATCTTCCAAGCTTCCGTAGCTGTTGTAGCGGACATTACGCGTGGTAGTACTGTCTCATGCAAGGCTCGATAAATCAAAGATAGAGCATAATGATCCTTTCTTTAATTTTCGGCATAGAGGGTCTTCTTTGCATCACTTCATGACTCTTGTTCAACAAAATCATTGGTCATATCGTACCCGTTTTGTACTAAATCCCAAAGGCCTTGTGAAATGAATATCGATTTCATTTGAATACTCCAAAGGTCATATCTTTCACCTTTGAATGTTGCTACCCAATTAACTTGAGGGTAATTGGCCGTTGTTATTTTGTGAGGCTTGTTTTGGGATTTGGAATGATTTTTGGGGGTGTTTGATTTTTAGTTGGAGGTCTTGGCTAACACTGGCTCTGATACCACTGTTAGTAATTTGTTTGATTTATTTGTTGGGAGGAGAGAGTGAAAGGGAGTTGATGCTATTGATATTTGATTGTTGTTGTTGTTTGTTTTTTTATGGTTTTTATTGTTTTTATTGTTACATCACAAAGCACACATGTGTTATTTATGATGTTACAATGGACATGTCTAGAACTATTAGTCTTACATGATTATCCTAGATTTTTCTAGACACCTATCTCTTCTAGTTATCACAAAGCACACATGTGTTATTTATGATGTTACAATGGACATGTCTAGAACTATTAGTCTTACATGATTATCCTAGATTTTTCTAGACACCTATCTCTTCTAGTTTGTAGGAGTTACTCTACATTTTTCTAGGTTTTACTTAATCTTGATCATTCAACATTTAAATAGATATTTCTAGATTAGTTTTAACAGTATCCAAACGATGTGGGCCCTTTTATTTGGACTGGGCTTTGGGACAATAAACACCCAGCAATCATGATGAAACCATATCCAGCCCATGCCTTTACTATGAAGCTTCAAAGGTTGCAATTCAAGCTGACTTTTCTGACTGGTCGACGCATTTTGATCGCAATTCTTTGCGCAACTTATTTCCACATTTATTACTTCCCTGATAACATTGACCACTTTATCACTCTCTTCGTTTCACTATAAATACAACATCACATCTACAAAACAATACAAATCAATTCCAATTCCCCACTTTTGAGTGACAAAAAAAAAAAATGGCCTCTTTCTTAATTTCCACTTACCTCACACTACTAACATTCACTACCATATTTCTCTCCTTCCAACTCTCACAAACACAAGCAAACTCCCCTTTCATCTTACCTGTTCTCAAAGACGCTTCAAGAACACAATACTACACATCTTTCCTCCTAGGAACCCCGTCGTTTCGAGTTTATCTCTCCGTCGATTTATCCAACCCCTGGTCCTGGTTCACTTGCAACTCCGTCGGTAACAACGAAACTATCTACGAACCCGTCCCGAACAGCAAAACATACCATCCGGTTCGTTGCGTGAACGCGACGTGTGCCTCCTACGATAGTCAGTTTTGCTACGATTGCGACTACCCAACTTGTTTATCAGCTAAGGGCCAAACTTGTGGTGCTGAGCCATATGGTCCATACTTTTACACCCATGATGTTCAAGGCCATTTAGTTGCGCCTTTGATCACGGATGTTATTACTATTTACAAGTCCAACACACCAACATTGGTAAAAACACAATTGTCTAATTTCCCCTTCACGTGTGGTTACATAAGCGTGTTGAAGGGGCTGTCACAATACACCAAGGGTGTGTTAAGTCTAGCTAGGAAAAATTCGGCGTTGCCCAATTTGATTGCGAAGGCATTTAACGTCCCTCGTAAATTCGCCTTATGTTTGCCATCCTCATCCAGCACGGGTATCAACGGTGCAATTTATTTCGGAGGCGGCCCATACACTCTGTCCCCTAACACTAACGATTTGTCTAAGTCGTTTGCTACAACTCCTCTAGTCGTAAACCCGGTCGATATTGGTGTGACATTCTACAAGGGAAAATCCTCGGTCGATTACTTCATCAACGTAAAGTCTATACTAGTAGACGGTACCCCAATCAAAATCGACTCGACTTTACTCATTATCAACAAAAATGGAACGGGTGGTACCAAACTCAGCACCATCGACGGGTACACTACCCTTCAAACCAACATATACAATGCTCTTGTCACCACATTCGCTACCAAGGCGGCCGCGATGAACATCACTAGGGTGGCACCAGTGAGCTCGTTTGGCGCGTGCTTTAGCTCGAAGAATATTGCGGGTTCGAAGACGGGTCCCAAGGTGCCAATCATTGATTTGGTGTTAGATGGGGGTAGTAAATGGAGGATTTATGGTGCGAATTCGATGATTAAAGTGTCGAATGATGTGAGATGTCTAGGAATTATGGACGGAGGTGTAACAGCGAAGACATCGTTAGTGATAGGAGGGAAGCAGATGGAAGATAATCTCATAGAGTTTGATTTGGAGTCCAATAAGTTAGGTGTCACCTCTTCTTTGCTTAGTTTTGGGACCAGTTGTTCTCAGTTCAAGGGGGTGTAATTTGTAGAGTACTCGTATGTAATTGTTTAATTTTCTTCCAACTACTTTCATTTTAGCACCCATATGGCTAAATGTAAGTTTAGCGGATTGTATAATTTCATGAAGAATAAATGGTACACCCTACGTTATTCTGATGTGAACTTCTGATTCGTTAACAAATATCGTAGTCAATTCAAATTCAATCAATTATTATTCAAAAATAAATTGCATATTTCACTGCATACTTATCAAAACAAGGTGGATATAATTGATGCATTTATTTGAACCACTCAATCAAAACTCTGGATAACTCATTGATTGATTGATTGATTGAGTTAGACTAAACTCTTAACGATACAAAAAATAAGTTCCGACCCTAAACAGATTTTTTTTTTTGAAGCATCAGACACCAAATTGGTGGTTAACTCATTCATGGATCAAGTAATTTTACGTTTAATTTTGATGTTGTTTGTATTGATGCATGATGATAAGAGTATATATGCCCCACTCTTTCTTAATTGGCAAACAGCAATCAATATGGTTTACAAATCGTACACGCTGAATTAATCCAGTATGAGCTAATCTTGTTATAACACGGCAAAAATTACACATATTAAAGAAAATCATGCTTAGATGCCGTAAGTCGTGCGTGTGGATGAAACCTGGCCAGGTTGATAAAGAACGCAAAACATCAATTAGGCCAACATGTACGTAACGTGTACCGAGATCATGATGATGATGTTTGCCATGATGTTTACAGAGGATATTTATAGGCTATCTTGCTGATCTTTGACCACAGATTTTTGGCTTAACTATAAATATAGTAATTAACGTTCTCACATTTTATTACGTTATTTGAAATTGAGATAAGAATTTAATTACATTGGCAACTTTAAGCTAAGCTTAAATTACAGGGTAACAATTTCGAGTCATAAGTATTTAGTAGCGACGATGTTAACCGATTTATTCTTATCTTATATTTGAATATATAAACAAACCTACCAATGACAGGATTTTTGGTTGTTTGCATGCGTTCGATTTGATCATCATCACATAAAAGAAATACGAACATATAAATTTTTTGAAGCTCCAGAGTACGTAGCCTAGCTCCCTTAGGCAAAACTTCCACCACTCCGTTCTCATAATTGAATAAGATCAATATAGTTTTTTTAAGATGAATTGACTGTATGTATATGGTATTTGTTGTTAGTTTAATAGGATACAAGAGAATTGACGAATTATTGGCCAATATAGTAAGTTCCCGATCGAATCGTGTAGTCGCATATAATATACTTGATGAATTTATAGATACCAAAACAAGCAGCTGTCCTGGCACCTCCATAGTCGCCATCCTTGACCTATTCGGTCGTCTTATCTCATTATTTAATATACAAGAGTCAATCAATTAACATTTTCAAATACCATCTACATAGTACGTACGTGTTTTAACGTGTTTTTCTGACTTAACACTTCTACATTCGATTATAACATCTCCCTTTAAAACTGCACATCATTTCCCTCCACAACACACAACTACTCTACCACATCATGGCTTCCACAACACATCATCTTCTCCTAACTCTCCCTCTACTCCTCATCCTCTCCGTCACCACCACCTCGGCCGCATCATTCCGTCCGAAAGCCCTCGTCCTCCCGGTCTCCAAAGACCCCTCCACTCTCCAATACACAACCAAACTCACCCAGAGAACACCTCCAGTCTCAGTACCTGTAACCCTTGACCTAGGGGGAGGGTTCCTATGGGTCGACTGCGACCGAGGCTACTCCTCCTCCACATACCGCCCGGCTCGGTGCCACTCGGCTCAGTGCTCCTTAGCCAACTCCCAATCCTGTGGCACCTGTAACGGCCCATCCAAACCCGGGTGCAACAATAACACTTGTGGACTCTTCCCAGAGAACCCCTTCACCAACACCGCCACATCGGGCGACCTCGGATCCGACGCGGTTAAGATCCAGTCCACAGACGGGTCAAACCCGTGTCAGGTTGTCTCGGTACCGAACTTTCTCTTCGTTTGCGGACCTACATTCTTAACAAAAGGTCTCGCAAAAGGTGTTCAAGGGATTGCTGGGCTTGGGAGGACTAAAATCTCACTCCCTTACCAATTCTCCAGCACTTTCAGCTTCCCGAAGAAGTTTGCACTTTGCTTAACTTCCTCAAATGCAAAGGGCGTCCTCTTCTTCGGCGACGGGCCTTACAAGTTCCTCCCAGGAAACGACGAATCGACCGGACTCATTTACACCCCTCTGATCATCAACCCCAACAGCACGGCCGGAACCTCTTTCGAAGGCGAGCCGTCATCCGATTACTTCATCGGAGTCACAGCAATCAACATCAGAGGAAAACCAGTACCAATAAACAAGTCCTTGCTATCAATTACCAACGGAATTGGCGGAACCAAGATTAGTACAGTGAACCCATACACGGTTTTGGAAACTTCAATATACAAAGCCGTCACAAACTTTTTCAAGAACGAGCTGAAGGGTGTACCGACAGTGGCCGCTGTCGCGCCATTTAAGGTCTGTTATAACGCGCAGTCGCTTGGCAGCACCAGGGTCGGACCTGCTGTCCCTCAGATCGACCTGGTGCTGCAGAATGCTCAGGTGTTCTGGAGCATATTTGGTGCGAATTCGATGGTTCAGGTGAATGATAACACTCTCTGCCTCGGGTTTATTGATGGAGGCAAAAACCCGAGGACGTCGATTGTGATCGGAGCGTATCAGTTCGAGGATAATTTGCTGCAGTTTGATCTTTCGGGTTCCAGGCTTGGGTTTAGCTCTTCTCTGCTGTTTAGCCAGACTACTTGTGCCAACTTCAACTTCACCTCTAATGTATGAGCTTAAACAGAGGTGATAATCTGATTTGGTTATTGTTTTAAATAATGTAATAACATTTCAAATTCATAATAATCTTTTCTGTTTTTACACTTGCACACTGTAGATTTGATTTTTCCTCTCATTTATTACGCGAAACATACTTGCAGTATGCATGGTCTGTTGGGAAATATGATCAATCTTCCACGCGTCGCGGAAGAAAACCAATCGACAATAACAAACAAAAGTAGAAAATACGCAAGTTATTTAGATGAGACAGATTTTAAGGACTAAACTCAGGGCAAAACCCTCTAACTCCGGAGGTAAAACCCACCAGCAAAACCGCTGAATTCCACTACATAAAATAGCACAAGTACAACCACCGTCTCGAATTACAACACCGAATTCGAAACACGCTACAAATCAGGAACAAAGATAAACTACCCCTAACTTCCGAGTATAATTAATAATCACCAATTAATAGTACTCGTAGAGATAAACCACACCTGAATAGATGTACTAACCGTCCCTGTATAGTAGACGAACCTTGTACTGAACCGATATATTAATCTCAACCGCAAAAGTCGACTTGCGCCAGCAGCAACACTCCCACACCAAGACTTTGAACCGTCTTAAACACCTGCTAATACTAGCCTGTGTAGACCTCTGTGAGAGAAGGAGAAACTAAGTAAAATACGTTCCGATTTTACTTCTGCCGTTGCTACGTACAAGAACCAAGGAATTACACAATTTTTTTTAATACCACATTGGCCGACACTTTGTTTGCCAAAACAAAGTCCACCAAACTTTCCTTAAAACATGTCAACCTGGCTACGTGCCATCCTAAGTTAACAAGCTAACTTAGCACTTGGGCTGGCCATGGGTCAACCGACCCAACATGGTCACTTATGAATACTCTGATTCATGTCGGGAAGCATAATTTTATGGACGCCGCATTGCCAGAGGTCCAATGTTTAGACAAAAATAAAAGTAACAGATACTAAATATAAATTGTGTTAAACTAATTTAGAAAAATCTAGTCAAATGATAAATAATTAGGATTAAGTAGAATCTAGAAAAATATAGAGTAATTCATACAAACTAGAACAGATAAGTGTTTAGAAAAATCTAGGATAATCATATAAAAGCAATAGTTCTAAACATGTCCATTGTAGCACGCTAAATAACACTTGTGTGCTTAGTGATGTAACAACAACATTCAAAAATATCAATAGCATCAACTTCATTTCTGACTCCTCTCCCGTCAAATAAATCAAACAAATTACTAACAAATTGCACTGAGAAATATTAGTACGTGTTAAAATTGAGAGAACAAAGCTATATATATTGTGCACATTGATTTTGCCATGCACATGCATGCAATTAAGCTTCTCTGAACTGCGAACAAGATGTTCCAAAGCGGAGCAGAGAGGACGTAACTCCGAACTTAGAAGATTCCAAATCAAATTCTACGAGATTATCTTCCATTTGCTTTGCACCAATTACTATTGACGGCTTCCCCGTTACACCTCCATCCGAAAATGCTAGGCATCGAACATCATTAGACTTAATCATTGAATTCGAACCATAGATCCTCCACAAACTACTCTGCCCCTCAAATACAAAATCGATTGTCGGAACTTTAGGACCTGTCTTCGTACCAACAAATTTCTTTGAGCTCACTTGTGGCACCCTAGTAATGTTCACAGGGGCCGCCTTGCTAGTGAAGGCCTCGACAAGTGCATTGAAGATGTTTGAATTCAGGGTATTGTAAGGATATATGGGGTTAATCTTCGTACCTCCTAACACATTTTTGTCAAGTAAGAGTAAAGATGAACTTATCTTAATTGGAGTAATGTCTACTAGTATAGACTTAACCTTAACAAAGTACTCAACCGAAGCATGGTGCTTCTCGTACGTCGCTTCTCGTACGTCTCACCAGCGTCTACATATATAGTTAAGCACAAGTGGAGTTGTAACGAAGTACCTAGACAAATCGAGCTTACTAGGTGGCAAATTATATGGACCGCCCCCAAAATACATAGCCCCATTGATCTTAGACCCATACGAGGAAGGTAAACATAGCGCGAATTTATGGGGAACATTTAAAGACTTAGCGATCAAGCTATGTAAGGAATCACCCATCCTAGCTAAACCAAGGACACCCTTGGTAAAATGTGACAAACCCTTCAAATCTTCAGTGCGAGCGCATCTTTTACTTAAATTGTGATTATATCTAGCAGTAACGGAGCTACTGTATGGCCGTCAATTAAAGTGTCACTGGTGTAAATGTACGGTGGGTAGATTTCACCCATGCACATTTTACCCCTAGGGACACAAATCGGAATATCGCATTCGTAGCACTCCGTGCTATAATGGGCAGCACATGACATTGTGTTTGTGCAACGTAAGACGCGATAAGTAGAGCTGTTTGGGACAGAGGAATACGATGTCTTGTTGAAACTTACAATGTTGCAGGGGAACCAAGACCAAGGGCTGGATAGATCAATGGAGAGAGACACCGGAAACTAGGGCGTTCCGATGAAGGAAGGTTGTGTAGTATTGTGGCTTAGCAGTGTCTTTGAATATAGGGAGCATAATAGAGCTTTTTGCTCCTTTGCAAGAGTGAAAGAGTGACATTGTAGTGTGTTGGCGGAGGAGAGACCAAACGGGAGAGTCAAACGCTAGCCCATATGCCTAAGCGGGGTTCATCCTAAAATCAATTGGCAGTAAGAGGAGTAACCCTCTTGTTTATATGGCTAGCAACATCTCACTTATTTTTCAATGTGGGACAAGCTCACACATGTTCCAACAATCTCCCCCTCATGTGTGAGCCGATCAAATTCTCTCCCTCTCGAACCAAATTGGGTCAGACCACCACCAAATTGTAGCGTCCAATCTGATAAGGACCTAGCATAATTGTCTGTGGCGCCCAATCTGACAATGGCCCACCAGACGGTGTGGTGTCTGCACCCAAGCCCAGACTGAACCTTGGGCTTGATCTGATACCACTTGTTGGCGGAGGAGAGCCAAACGCTAGCCCATGCCCCCAAGCGGGGTTCCATCCTAAAACCAATTGACAATAGAAGGAGTAACCCTTTTATTTATATGGCTAACAACATCCCACTTATTTTTCAATGTGGGACAAGTTCACACATGTTCCAACATAGTGAACAAAGCTAGCATTGTTATGTTACATGATGATAAAAATTTGGAGCAAAACCCCATGGTTTGATTTTGGAACTTGATAGGGTGAATCTGATCTATTAGTGAAATTAAATGGTCATAGTTAAGGACACACATATATAGTAATTAGCAGTAAAACCAAGGATTTGCATGCTTGTAATTTACTTATGGATGAAGTAAGTCAGCTGTCTATGCCAGCTATATAGGCCTGAAAATATTGAATAAATCACTGTATTTAGTGCTACTAAACTAATACTGCTTGCGTTGGTATTAATGGTTATCATTATGATTTCATCTTGAAGAAAGTTTATCATAAAGTTAAGATGTTAATCTATTTACCACTATGTAGAGTAAAATGACCTCTTAGCTCCTTCCTACGCCAGTTCATAGCGTCGGAAGCTATTAATAAGCTTTGAATTGAACTTTGATTGCAAGTCAATTCCGGATCGAATCGGGTTAAAACCAACCCTTATTTTCAAAATGATTTGGGGTTTTCTAACATGAATCGACATCTGTAACCGATATATACTTATATGCATGCCACAAAAGTTGAAGGTAGGGTGTGAAGATGTTTTAAAAGTAAACGTTTAGGAAGAGTTTTAAAAACATTACAACAACATTTACAAAATAAACAAGAAAACCATAAAGCAATACCACCAACGTAACACCCCGACGTATCAGCTGAACCGAAAGTAGTTATCTATGGCAGCTTATTAGGCCGTGTAATGATCTACATACCAATATGGGCCTTTTCGGTGCACTTTAACTTCACCCGTACGCACCCTGAGAAACTTCACAGGAGGTCACTCATCCTAGATTACTCCTAATCAAGCACGCTTTACTTTGGAGTTCTTCCAAAATAAGCGTGCTAGCGCTAAAAGGAAAGTCGAGTTTGTTGGTATGAGTAGCACTAAGTACTCATATGAGCTCCTTTCCTCTGACATATGGGACACTCACCCCCTCTTAAGAAAGCAACGTTCTAATTGCGCCTCACGCCCTCACAACTAACAACGTACTTGTTGCGCCTGACAACCAACCACAACCAACCATATTATCATAGTCCTACAGAGGATCTTTTCCCCACTAGGCTGATGGGCACTCCTGACCACAGGATCAACACGCGGTCACAGGGTTGCTTTGATACTCTTTGTAATACCCAGGCTCGTCACATAAACCATAAGTAGTCACCCATCCCAACTTGCCAGGTCATGTACTAACCCCACAGACCAACACGACTCATTTCGGCACACTTTGACCTCACTTGTGCGACACCGTGTGAAACTTCTCAGGAGGGCACCCGTCTTGAATCGACTCCTCATTAAGCACGCTTAACTGTGGAGTTCTTATTATATGTGATTTAGAAAAGGAAAATCGAGTTTGTTAGTATGAATAGCACTATCAAAGCTTTTAAGCACTCATATGAGCCCTGAATCTCTTAGAAATCTCCTCATAAATCTAGGGTATTACAACCAAAGTCACCAACAAGCGAGCCTTATTTGCAAAATGATAAACAAAGCAACCATAACAAATCAAATTATATATCCTCCACATACATGAATCATGTCTCTCCACACCGCGCTTATTCAACTTCGTGCTCTTTTCCAGTCACTCATATCATTTCCAATCACCCATATCGAAATCATTTTGGGTCTTCCCCAATCCTTGACCTTGTTATCAATATCTCACGCTTCAGTCATCTAACTGGTGGCCTTATATGGTCACACAACCCCAGTCACTTTCTCCATGACCTTATTCCTAATTATAGACGCACTCCATACTTCACTGATCACTTCATTCGTCCTTAACTAATCCTTTCTTGTATGTCTATGTCCATTATTATAACATGCGCATCTCTGCCACATTGATCTTTGGACGTTACATTGTTTGACGGTCCAACATTTGATGCCATGTATGTGACAACCTTTTTTTTACTGGTATATTTTGACTTACGACTAGTGAAAATTGTAATTTAGGCATAAGTGAGATATAAATGTTAACAATTAATGGGAACAGATTAATGAGTACATTATTAAGATAACCTATTATTATACTCCCTCCATTTTTTAATGGCCACGTTTAAACCCGACTTGATTCAACTCAAAGCGGATCAGATTTATCTAAATAATAATCAATAAATAGTTGAGCTGGCAAAAGCTGACACGACCGACAACACGACAGGAACCGCACACGAAAATAGCAGGTTAATGTTGAGAGTTTCCAACCCGTTTAATTAAACGGGTCAACACGTCTAACACAATTACCTAAATGTGTTGGGTTTGTGTTGAAATTTTCGACACGAAAAAAACGCGAATTTTACCCGTTTATTTTTATTTGATTTGCTAGTCTTGTCAATTCGTATGATCTACTCGACTTTTTAAGCTATGTAGAGCCCAAATCAAAAATCAAATAATATAACTGTGGAAATCACTCTTTTTTTAAACAAGTCCTTATTATTAATGATGAGTTACATAGGCACAATAGCCTTAATTCTACAAAATTTCTTTAATAAAATGTAATTTTTGTGAACTTTTCTTTTAAACGGGTTAGGCGGGTCGTTAACGTATTACACGTTTAATAAATGGGTCGGGTTAGTGTCAAGGGTTATCGACACATTTAATAATCGGGTCGGGTTAGTGTCGAGGGTTTTACGACCCGTTTATCTTTGACACGGACACAAACACGACCTTTTGCCAGCTGTAATAAATAGGTAGCTCAAATCACAAAGAACTAGCTTAACCAAAAATTTAATTGATGGACCCCCTCACACAAAGCCCCACTTGGGCTTGAAGCGTGGGTAATACACTGGCTCACACCATGACAAGCTAATAAGTCGTTATTATTAGTCAAATTACCGCTAAATACTACTAAGAAGATAGGATAAGCGGGTATCGAATACAAGGAAGAGGGGATAGCCTAATATCCGAATTCTGTGCGGAAAAACTAAAACGAAATAAATAAAAAGAATTAAATAGGGGTTTTTGGTTTGAAATTTGGATTAAAAAGAAATAAACGATTAATCAAATTGATTAAAGCGACTCTCGGTGATAATCTATTCTAACACCCTAATATAGCAAGTTTTACCTCTCTCTAATATTACCAATTCATTAATAATCCATGTTTTAACAAATTAATCCTCTTTTATGGGGAAGTTGAGCAACCGCTACCAAATTTCCCTCCTTTTAGTCCTAATTTGGCTAGTGACCGCTCAAACAAATCACAACCAAAGGCATGAAAAGCAAGGATTAATAAAGGATTAAGCACAACCCAAATTAGTATCTAATTAAGCGCAACCGCGACACTAATCAAATCTAATCTATTAGCTGCTTAATTAATTCCCCAATCACAAATTTGTCATAACCATACACTAATCATGTGAAAGTTGCTTTATTTAGGGTTAATAATCAATGACCACCAATTATCAACCAAGCATGAGAAATACCCAATTTAATCTAATCAACCAATTAAAGAAAATAAAGGTAAATCAAGCAATTGAAGAACAAGGAATTAATTATAATAAAATTAAAGGCAAATTAAAGTGAAAAATACTTACTAATACATAGGATGAAAGATTTGATTACACAAAGAGTCTAGGAGGGGGATTAGCCTCCCATACTAATTATTACAACAATATTTGAGATGGAAATCATAATGAAAATACTAATTCTCACTAATCTCTCCTTGAGTTTCTCTCTCTAGAATTAAGAAAAAGATGCAAAAATATAATGAAAAGTGTTTAGTCCTATTGAGGGGTTCATGCCCTTTTATTTAGTCTAAGTACAAAACACTAGAAGATAAAATAAATATTTATGCAAAAAGAAAACCGTCAAAAGCCTCGAGGAAGCTTCCCAAAAGCTACCTTCCTCGACTCGAGGAAAGGGATCCTCGAGTCGAGCGAAGGAATCCTCTACTCGAGGAACATCCTCCTCGAGTCGAGCGAGGAAATCCTAGACTCGAGGCTTCCTCCTCTCGAGTCGAGGAACTTGAATTTCCTCATCCTTTTGCTTCTTTCCTCGACTCGATTGGCCCTACTCCCGAGTCGAGGAATGTTGATGTGCATGATCTTCAAAGGTTGATCGGCCGCTTGATCATCGATGACTCGGCCGCTCGATCGTCGATTAGTCACCATTGGTCTCCGAATCCTAAAAATCTTCTAAAATCCCGCAATAAAGCTCCAATCAAACCGAAACATCAGGGCATACAATAGGATCACTATAAAACCGCTCCGCAAGACTCCTAAATATGACTAAATCGGCTCCCTTAACGCACACCAATCACCCCACATCACACCACAAATAACACACAACTTAAACTAAGTTCATACTAAGACTCCAACTCAATCTAGGCGGGAGGAAGCGGCTGCCAAGATTCGAAGTTGAGACATCATGATCGTGGAACCTCTAATACCATGTTAAATATTCCCTCCGTCTTCACCTCATGGCTCATACTCAATTTCACAAGGATTTAGGAGGGGTGAATTTTATATTATTATTGGAGATATTGGGTAATTTGTTTACACCCTCCGTCCTATCCCCAAAAAACCCCCCGGTGTTGAGAAGGGTGTACACATCAATCGATTTATCAAAGTTTCAAAAAAAATATATAGCGAATTAGATTAGAGTTTTCTCTAACTTGCCATTCAAGTTTTTGGAACTTTGATTAACCGAGTAGTGTGTACACCGTTCCCAATATAGGATCGTTTTTTACATGGGGCGTTTGAGCTACGACGAAGGGAGTATTATTTTTGGAGATAGTAGGTGGCTTGTTTATTATTATTAGAGATAGTGAGTGGTTTGTTTAGTATTATTAGAGATAATGAGTGGTTTGTTTATTATTGTTAGAGATGATGAGCGATTTATTTATTATATTAGAGATAAAGGGTAGTTTGTTTATTGTTTTTTTGTTTAGATAATGAGGTGTGCAAAAGATGAGAGAGAGTGTTAAAAATTACCTTATTTAGAAATTTAGAATGAGTTGTTTAAAGAAAGACACCCTGAAAAGAAAAGTGTGGTGTTTAAAGGAAGGTGGATAGAGTAGCCAATTGGTGCAGCTTAATCGTGCCACTCTTCCAAATATAATATAATACTCTCCTAAAACTATACATGTAGTAGGGAAGTAAGGTTTGACCTCAAAGAATTTAACGAGTTATTTGTAATTAAATGCGTGATTAAATAGCGGTAACATTTTGAGGATTTTGATTGATTGAATTCTGGATTAAACTAATGCCTAAAGCAATGGATTAAAGGCTGAATTATTAAGATTAACGAGATTTTGTCAAATTAATCGCAACTATTGATTCTAACAATTGATCCTACTTCTAATCGATTCTCTTCCTCTGAATTACTCTATTGTAGAATTATAATTCATATTGTTCCTTAGTTAATATATAGTTATTAGGCGTGAGCACGACTCTAATCTTATTATCAAATGTTCTAGGACAAATAATTATACTCGATTCAATAACACCAATAAGACTAATAAGAACAAAATCAATAAAGAGTCGGGCGAATAAACTAAGCAGTATCAAACTTTATCGAATATGTTAATTCTCTCTTTAATCTAATAACCATTAGCACCAATTAATAGATTAAATTTTTTTACTTCAGATTAATTAAACAAGCGATAATTAAAAAGGCCAAGTATAGAACTGTAAATCCTAGGTAATCAATCTAGAACATGCGATTCATAAACGTTAAATCAGAGAAATAACAATAATCAAGATTAAGAAAAGAAAATTGATAACTCACAATTGGATCGAATCACTGCATTGAATAATCAACCAAGGATGAAGAATTAGTTTTCCATACAAAAGTGTACCGACGGTTAAACTATTGAAAGATTGGATCCTATTACAAGGGTTTCGAGTTTGCTATTTATACTTATATGATTTGTGAACAAAATTAGGAAAATAAATCAATTTGAAATACCCGACAAGAGGTAGATCGCGGCGATCGCAACTACTGTTCTCCATTCGCGTTCGTGGATCCTTCAATTCGCCGTGATTTGTGAACGAATGTTTCTCCCTCGTTATTTGGCCAAATAAAGCTTATGACCACTTCCCGAAAAGTTAAGATGATGAAGTTTCATCTGCAAGTGGTTTTACAGTAAAATTACAAGTAGATAGAGAGATATGAGCCTTCAAAGTTGACTCTTGCGCAAATCAGCTCAAAACTCGGTCCAATGGCCACATTTTCTATCAAAACATTACAAAACCGCAATATATGAAATGTAGACCATAATCAACTTAATATTCTCCTAATGTTCGTGTAAATCGTATGAAATAGCACTAGAAATCCTAACCCATCACCAACTTAACCAAATTATAGATTTATGATAGGGTACACACAATAGTATTTTATACCTTCATTTGTAGGAGACCACTGACTTCAATGGGGTTACGGCTCGAGAAGATTGTTGGTTGTCGTCAATGGCAAAAATCCTCCCCAAAGTTAACACCACCCTTTGAACGTCACCACTCACGCACATTTGGACGTGTTTCGGCAAAAACATTTTTAGCTATTAGCCTATTACTTCTTGCGTTTCTGGTTGTTGTAACGTTTCACGTAGTTGTTACCGATCGGCGAATAGAAATTAGTTGTTCCAAACAATAAGGTGTAATCAACATGTTCGGAACAACTAACTAAATGTTGAATTACCAAAATTACGCAAAAAGAAATTGGGTTTTATAAAATGAATTAACATGTTTAAATATGATTTTATTTCCTTAGTTTATACCTCTCCATTCGAAAATTGTATCAGAGCCATTACTCTTTCTTGTCACATATTGAAAGCCATTACTCTTAATAATATAAATGACGATTTAGGCCCCGTTTGATACTACTGTGTCTTTCTGAGCTGAGCTGATTTGATCTGATCTGATTTGATTAACCCAGATCTGGTCTGATCTGATTTGAATGACTGTAAATTGGTCTGATCAGACCTGAATTTGTTGAAAATTTGATTGAATTCCAACGAATTAGTATTAATTATGGACCAAATACATCGATAGTTTATTGAACATTTCTGATCTAATTTAAACGACTAAACTGATTTGAATACTAATTTTATCAAACATGACCTAATTCAGATTTAGTCCATTTATATTGATCATATATAATACTTACAGCGTTTTATGTTTAGGCTTTAGGGATAAGATTCAGAAATTATTTTCCCTCCCCAAAGGTCCCTATCCCCCCCCCCCCACACGGCCACACCCCACCGCACCATTAAAACTCATTAAGGGCAGAAAAACACGTTACTATCTAGATATCGTATTTAGATCCAGTGGAGTTGAAAATAAACTCTATGTTGTAGAGTTTACCAAAAAAAGTAATAATAAATATATCTGTTAATTTATTTGTGCTTTTGAGATCTTTTTTATTTTGTCTTATTACCCGTTTTGGTAAAACTCGACCAACTCTACAACATATGAACGAAGATTCTATAGTCATTACCGCTGGTGGTAATCACTATAAAAATATACTATTTTATTAAGATTTGTGAACTTGTTATATTAATGTAAAGATATGATATCTTATATTTATATTATAAAATTTAGTACATGTTTGGTAGTGGTTAAACTTCTCAAAAATTAATACTACTTTAAATAAATTTTCACATTTACATCGTCATTCATCGAAAACATTAATTCATTATTAAGAAAAAAACTATGCTTGCTAATCTTACTGTAGATCACAGCCAAGTCTTACCGTTAGCTATGTTCCCCCCATCGGCCTTTCCCCCTACCTATAGAGGCATACTTTGGGGCTAAACATTCGAATACTAGTATTTTGTAGACAACTCAAATTAAATAAGTGGATAATGAACACACTTTTTAATCTAGTGACACGAGGTTGAACCTTGAATCACAATTGGCCGATAATTTGACATGGAGTCAAAATCAAGAAGATTACCGTATGAAATGAGGGAAATATTGATCAATAAAATTACTAGGAAGTAGCGGGGTTCCTTCTATGCAAGGACAAGAAGGGTACAATAGGTTTGTAGATAGTGTACATACAATGGATTGTTCTACGCAAGGTAACGAGCGCACATCGCCGCACAATGGGTTAATCAATTTTTTTAATCAATTGTTTTACTTACCTTAATTCTCACAATTTAGCATTTGCAAAAAAAAAAAAAAATGTTCAAGTACCAAACACACCACAAAATAATGAATATTAAAATATTATTTTATTCCAAAATAAAAGATTTATGCTTAATTAAAATATTCATTGTAATATTTAATCTTAGTAAAATATTATATTCTTATGGTGATTACTACTAACGGTAATGACCATAAAATCTTTGACATATAAACTCTATGGAACCCTCACCCTAGATATGTATATAAAAAGTGGTGTTACAACTTACAACTATACACAAGTGAAGTGGAAGGTGAAATAAGATAAGCACAAGTACAGTCTCTAAGGATACGGACATTTTGAGTTGTTTATCCTATTCGATCATTCTTATCCAATTTCCACCCATAGTATATTCGAATCTCGTTTACGGTTTTAACCAACCCAACACCCAACTTGTCCCCTTATCATCAGATAACTTTAATTAAAGTATTGCATAAAGATCAGTCCAAGATACGTAGTCATTTTTAAGTAGTCAATTATTAGTACACCACGTCGTGTACCCACGTACATCCGACTCAGCAACAGCGCACACTTCAACAACTTATCTCCTTCACCCATGAACATCAATGCTATGTCTCGACTTTAAAGTCTACAAGGTGATAGAGTGACCGGGTGAGTATGGTTCCGACCTGATTCAAGAAAATTGACACGAAATCTGATATGATTTTAGTTCGAATTGATGTCTATTAGATTTGGATTCAGCTGGATCATATGAAATGTGAATTGGTTGATAAACTTACAACTAAGTTACTTGAAATCTTCAAGTGAAAAGTGATATAACTTAAAAAGACTTGATTTTATGATTCAATATTTAGTCTTCTAGAGGTCCATTTTGACAAAACAATAAAAACTTTTCAGCGAAAAATATTAACTCACAATAACTCAATCCTGATATGATATTCGTCGATCATATCGAATCTAACCTAAGTAAAACAAGGCAAGAACTCAACCGAAAGAATCCCAACAAAGGCCGAGCCAACCCAATTCGAAACTGAACATACACAACATTAACCTAATTAACCTGATACAACATGGGCTCACCGATTGTCACCCCTCAGATTCACAGGTGAACATGGTTCACTTTTGGTTGATTGGTCAAAATGAACTGGAATGAATATATTTAAATTGGATGTACTTAATCACTTGATATTGTAGGTGAGATTTTCTCAACAGCGACAACTTGATAATTAGCCGATCCTTTTCCCAAAAAAAAAAAAAGGCAAATTTAATTAAAATAATCCAACATTTGTCTTGTCTTCTAAAAATAAGAGTGCTTATACCATGCTTCCGGGAGCACAAGGAGCATGGTGTGGCCCCTACTTCTCTATTATAAGAATGATCACCATGCTCCTTGTACTCCCGCGAGCATGGTATAATTTGCGAAAAATAACCCAACCTTTTGATGTTAACAAAAATAACTCAACCTTTGACCATCCCGAAACCTCTCCGAAAGAAGAATCTCCGGTGAACATAATATAACTGACTTTTTCACATTTCCCTTCTTCTTCCCCTATATCCATTACAAACAAAACAAAACAAAATCGCCCAATTATTTGAGTTTAATTAAACAATTACCTTATGTTCGATTGAGGCCGAAACATACACAACAATTTTGCGAGAAGGGCAGAGATGACAACTCCGTGATGATTAGAAGGTTTGTAGTGTTTCTTGCTTCGACTATTTGATTGTCAGTTACATGGTTCATGATCGGAGCATGAGGAAGAAAGTTTTTAAAGCAGAGGAGTTGCAGGAAGAAGTAACAACGTTTCATGCCTGCTTTGTAGGGTATGAATTAGGTATCTTAATTTTCTAGTTTACTAGTTTGATGGTCCGTGCAATGCTTGCGCTACTTATGTTTAAATGTTAAAATTATGTAAACGCAATTTTTATTTAAAACCTAAAATCTCATTTCAAACACCTGTGGGATATTTGTAATGTAATTAGATAGAAAGTTACCTTTAAAAACCTAAAATCATGTTTTGAACACCCGTGCGATTTTATTAATGTAATTAGATGGAAAGTTACATTTCAAAATCTAAAATCCCGTTTCGAACACCCGTGGGATATTTGTCATGTAATCAGACGAAAAGTTACCTTTCAAAATCTAAAATCTCATTTCGAACACCCGTAGGATATTCGTAATGTAATTACACAAAAAATCATCTTTCAAAACCTAAAATCCCATTTCGAACCCCCGTGGGTAGAGCTGGCAGCGGGTCGAGCCGTGTCGTCCCTCGTGTCGACCCGTCGTGCCCAACCGTCCCGGAGGCCCGGCACGGGCACGGGCTTCGTGCTGTGCCGAAAAATTAAATATCGTCCCGAGCACGGCACGAGGCACGCGGCACGTCATGCTCGGGCCGGGCTCGTGCCTAATGTCGGGCTTCGGTTCGGGCCTTTAGAACTATAGTGTAATTTCATTTTATTTTTTTTAAAATGTATAAAAAAAATGGTAATTCGGGCTTGGGCGGGCCGGCTCCCTCTTGCCTTAAGCAGGCCGGGCCATCGTGCCTCGTGTCGGGCTGTGCCAAGGCACGACTATTTCAACCAATACAAAGCTACGGCCCGGGTCACGCCCGTTGTGCTTCGTGTCGGGCCGGCCCAGGAGTCCGTGCTCGTGCCCGTGCTGCGACGGTCGGGCCACCCGCGGCCCGAATTGCCAGCTCTGCCCGTGGGATCTTTGTAATGTAATTAGAGGAAAAGTCACCTTTCAAAAGCCAAAGTCCCATTTTGAAACACTCTTGGGATATTTGATCAAATTGACATAAATCAAGTAATTAGTAGATTACATAACTATTTTCCATAAATCAAGGGATTAATAATGTTATTTTATTATAATAATATTACCATATAGTATCTACATACTTACCATATCCTATATTGGATAAATTTTATTTACAATATAATAATATTATTATATGCCACGTGTCAGCGTGAGAATTGAGCGGGTTTAAGATTATATATTAGATTAGGAATAAGGAATTCTCTAAATTTTAATGTTATTTTTAAAGCCACAACAGATTGTGTTAACCAAAAATTCTTGCTCTAGATGGGTTTTGAAATATTTTTGTAACTCAAGTTCAAATGTCGGGTTATTTTCAATGGTTATATCATGCCCTCGAGAGCACAAGAAGCATGGTGATCATTCTCACAATAGAGGAGTAGGGTCCACACTTAAAATTATTTTAAGTGTGGTCCCTACTCCTTTTATTGTGAAAAAGACCACCATGCTGCTTCTTCTGTTCCCAAAAATATGATATAATTTACCGGTTATTTTTGTTAACGTCAAAAAGTTGGGTTATTTTTATTAATGGCAAGGCAAACTTTATTTTTATTAAATTTGTCGAAAAAAAATAAATTAATTAACGATGAAGAATTGTTCAAATTGAGCTTTACCGACTACCGGTACCTTACAGTTTACACGCTAGTGTGTTACACGACTCAATTAGTCAATTCCTAGCCCAACAAGACCGTACAAAACAATAATTCGACTTATCCGCTTATCAACCGTCCAACTACAGATCAACCGCCAGATCAACCTTTTACCCCTGACCCACCTTTGCGCGGCGTCTTTCAACGTATACAACACACTTCTCTTTTAACGCTTCCTACTCGCTACATGCTTCGTATCTCTTCACATTTCCAATTCCACCCCAAAAAATCCCCCAAACATTTTCTCTCTCCTCTCTTCCCATGGCTTCTGTCCACCTTCACCCTCTCCTCCTCTTCACTCTCCTCCTCTTGCAATCCTCGCTTTCTCTCTCCTCGTCCTCCATTGTTCTTCCTCTAACAAAAGACCCACAAACTAACCAACACTTGACGCGTATCTTTCACACTTCTCAACTTCTACCCACCAACCTTGTTCTAGATCTAAACTCCCCATTTCTCTGGCTCGGTATTTCCACTAATACCAACTTCCCCATCCTCCGCCGTTCGATCCAGTGCTCTGCTGCTGGGTTAGAGCAAGCTGGGCCGTCAGATGAGCTCTGTAAGTTCTCACTCAAGAACCCAGTAACAGGGGATATTGCAGCAGGGGAGCTTGTACAAGATGTTATTGCAGTCAATAATCAAATCTCGGCCGTTGATCAAATACTCCTCCACGGTTCCGCGCCGTCGATTTTGCTGACTGGGTTAGGTGGTTCTGCTAAGGGCGTATTTGGTTTAGGGAGGAATAGAGTTGGTGTTGTTGAGCAAGTGTCTCATTTTTCCAGCTTATCCAAGAAGTTTTCAATATGTTTGTCTTCTACAAATGGGATGATTTTATTCGGTGAAAGTCACCCAAACAAGGTCTTAAACTCCATGGTTTACACCCCAATTTTAACGGGTAATAATAATAATGGAGTAGATTCATACAATATCAATCTCAAATCATTGAAAATCCAACACAAGAAGCTTCCTTTTGACGCACTCTCAACAATTCGAATCAGCACAATTGCTCCGTACACACTAATGGAGAGCAAGCTGTATGGGGAGTTTGTTATCGGTTTTGCGGCCTCGGCTGAGGCGTTAAACATGGTGAGGGAACACCCAGTTGGGCGATTTGAGTTGTGTTATAAGGCCAATGGGAGTGTAAGGGTGCCATTGATTGATTTGGTGTTGCAAAGTGAGATGGTGAAGTGGAGAATTCATGGGCATAATTCAATGGTGAAGGTTAATGATGAGGTTACTTGTTTAGGAATTTTGGATGGTGGTGTTGATTTAGGTGCTTCAATTGTATTGGGAAGTCATCAATTAGAGGATAATTTGTTGGAGTTTGATTTGGGAAGTTCTATGCTTGGGTTTAGTTCTTCTTTGGTTGTCATGGGCACTAGTTGTTCAACCTTGAGTTTGGCTTCTTTGCACAAAGATGTGCAATCCTCGTAACATTTATCCCGAAATAATAGAACCGGTTTTAAAAGCATTTACCATAAGCTCGGGTATAGGATCGTCTTACACCTAGCAATACTCGAGAACTTCTGTAAATTTTAAATTTTTTTAGTAGTTTGGAGTAGGTAGCAATTTTGACTGTGTAAAATATGCTAATGGCATAATCCAATGTCTTTGTGTAAATGAGAAGTGATTCCACGAGTGACAAGTATGGCAAAGAATGATAACATATAAATTAAAGTTTGCCTTGTTTTTGAAGTTATTGAAGGAACTCTATATTTGTGTCTTTTGTGATCACTCGTAGAATTCTTTTTAATTGCTCCATGTTTAGTTAATTGAAAGAATATAATCAAAGGCAAATCCATGTGACGAGATCAAGCGAAGGACAGCTAGAAATTTTACTCTTGCACTTATAGAAAAGCACACTCGGAAATATTCCTCCCTTCTCACATTTCGAGACACTTGTTTGACATTTGATAACTCTCAAAATATAAAGGTAGAAATTATAATATTATGAAAGTATATTTCACAACGAATCAAATGGTGTAGTTTTATAATTTTTGACAAAATATTTTTTTATAAAATTGAAAGTCAAAATTTACCTCGCAACTTATAAAAGTCATATATATTGAAATGGAGGAAGTAACTAGTTTGAGACCGTGGCTCCTCAAAATGATCTTAATTCGTTTTTTTTTCCCTTCTAACCCAATATTACTATTGGTTTTCAAGTAACAATTTTCAATTGAAACTTCTAATGAACCTTGAAGACAAGGATGCATGTCATTTTAAGGAATCTAGTGCATGTTATAGTCTCTCACTTGTCAAAAGAAAATAAAATGTTCTCTCTATATCATTTCATCCTTAACTATTGATAACATTTTTCATTTTTACAAATTATATGAGGCAGATTACCTTGACCTCTCCAAAAAAATAATAAAAAGAAAATCCCTTTTCCACTTGATTTGGAGTTAACTAAAACTTTGATCAAAATTGAGCAACAGACATAATTCATATGTTGCCGTTTTGCCTTATTAAAGTAAAACTTCTAAAGTATACTGCTCCTACCCAAAGATTTATCTCCCTTTTGAAAGGATGTTTTGACTAGTTAATATGTTGAGATCTACTTTTAAACCAAATGAAAGACCAAGTTGCCCTAAAACTAAATGGAATCGGTAGAATGTAATGAACGCTTCATTTGGTATACAAATAGCTTACAACATCTAATACTATATATTAAAACCTGAAACCAAGTCTCTTCTACAACGACACTTGGCATACATTAATTAGATAGCACTAAGTAATTATGTAATATGGAAATTATTAACTAATGGAAAATAATATAATTAATGGTGATTATGGTGGTAAACTAATTTATGGAAAATAATAGTGTTGGTAATAATATTATAACATAGATAAACTAACAATTTCATAAAATGAGAATAACAATATGAACATACAGCCCGGGCGTGAACCGGGCATGCAAACTAGTAGTTAGTCAAAACAGTAAAACAAAAAGAAAAGAAGTTTTTGAATAGAAGGTTAGTACGGTCTACAGTATGTAAATTATTTTTATACAAGTACAACAAAATATATGCGAATAATTTGAGTGTGATTCCTTTTAATCCTTTATCTGTTAATGACAATTTGTCATAAACAATGACTGAGGAGTCGTCTATGGATTTGATAAAAAGAAAATGGAAAAAAGACTCTAATAATTGAAAGAAGCGTCGACCAAACAAAAGAGGCCACTACACACAGCAAAGCACAAGAAACACGTGATTAAATGTACACCGACACAACACAGTGAGCGAATGGACACTATTCACACTACTCCGGTTAGTATTCACATTTCGTGTCACGTAAGGCCGGCACGAGGTGTTAGAGATAATCTTCCCAAAGATTAGTTTTACAATGTTAGAATTATGCTACATTGAAGAAGTGAAGGGAGTTTGATAGCACTTTGTACGGTTTGTACGTGTGCGGTTCCAATTAAAGATTAATGTTTTATTACGGTTTATATTTATGTAATTGTGATTAATTAATTTTTTGATTAATTATAATTATTGGATTGGATAAGGACGAATAACCGCCGGTAACTTCAGATAGTTATCTAGGGTGACTATTCTGGTGCCTTTTCGATAAGGACAAATAACTACCTATAACTTCCGGTCGTTATTTTTGGTAGTTATTTTGGTGTCCTTGATTTCCTATATAAACCTAGTTGGTGATGAAAAAAAAATCCTCAATTCACATTCATCTTTCTCCTTCAAATTTCTTCATTTGTCAATGTCCATAAATATCACTTGATTGATGTTCTTGTAATTTAGTTTAGGGATCAATCCTAGCGATATTTAGCCGGTAACCTAACAGCATTGATAGTGGGAGCTGATATTACCTTAAGGACAGAGCGTATCTCGTCCCTAAATGTAGTTAGTATAGTTTTACTTTGTTGTAATTCGTAGTAATTCATAATTTATATTGTAATTTTCTAACAATCTTAAGGTATTATTAGAATGGAGTCTACTATACAATCTGCTATGAAGTTGTTCAGCCAAGACACCACGAAGTTGGATCGATTCGATGGGACTAACTTCACCCGTTGGAAGGAAAGGATGAATTTTATGCTCACTTCCATGAAGATCTTCTACGTTCGAGATGCGGCCCTGCAACCTCTGCCTGCACCATCCGACATAGAGACAGTAGCCGCTAGTTTGGAGCGGATAAAACGCGAAGAAGATGTGATGTTATGTCGTTGCTACAATCTGCATAGCCTCACCGATCGCATGTATGATTACTATTTAATGTTTTCTGAAAAAGAGATTTGGAAGTCTTTGGGGGGAGAAGTATAATAGAGAGAAGCAAGGGGCATATAAGTTCATTACTTTAAGTTCTTTGAACTTATCATGTGTGATAGTGTGTCCATCCTTGCTCCGGTTCACGAGTTTCTCACGCTTGCCTCTAAGTTAAAATATTTGATCAAAGTTGAAATTCCTGTATAGTTACTTGTTGGTCGAATTATTGCAAAACTTCCTCCACCATGGAACAGGTATAAGAAGAAGATGTTACATACTTCTGAGGAATTCGCTTTAGAACATATTCAAAAGCACTTACACATTGAGAGGAAACTCGCAATCGTGAGAAGTGTTTGGTTGAGGGATCAAGCTCTAAAGTGAATTATGTTTATGACAAATCTGGAAAGAACAAGAGAGGCAAGAAGAAGAAGAACCAGAATGGATCATCTAACAATTCTAACAAAGAAGAAGCAGACCATGGATGTGTCGGAATTGAATTGCTGTAGGTGGGAAGTCAAGGGACATTGTAACAACCCTAAAATTTCGCTTAAACAAACATAGAAAATAATGTAGAATTGTCACGTAGCAATTGACTCCTGAGTCAATTGCTAGGCTATTAATTCAATTACAATAAACCAAAAGAAAATGAAACAGCGGAAGTCTTAATACTGTCGAACTACAATTCGCAAAACTCGAATCCAAATTACATAAACTAAATGCAACAAAAAATCTTTAAACGTTTATGAAAGCCCCAACATGCACGACTTCCTTAGCAAGCATCCTCGTCAACAAGACCTGTCAACTATGTCATCGAAGAATGACATAGGCCCTAGAATAAGGTAGGGACGAACCAAGAAAAGAACGTCAGTCTGAGTAAGAATATCAAAAATACAAGATACAACAATTAAGATACGCGCCTTGAGGCGCGTAGCTAATAAAGAACGGATTAAAGTTAACTCCGAAGAAATAGCAACAGGATATCACAAGTAGAGTATCATCACTTGATACATAATCATGTACATGGGTACGAGCATATAAATCTCAAGAATAAGTATACGACTGGCTAGGGTCCTACCCCACAGCCACCACACTATCGAACATAATCAGTCTAGAGTTGTAAGTATAATCCCTAATAACCCCGAGTGTGCACACCCCTCGCAAGACAGGCCGGTAGGACGAGATCCCATCTAGGAGGAAGACTATTACGAAGCCGGTAGCTGATCTGCGACCTATAAAGTACCTTGATCAGAGGTATATAACAAGATGATCGGTCCAGCCGCAACCACTACAAGAAAAACGTTCATTTGCGACCAAAATTACGACCAGACGGGATTCTCGTTGCAAAAAATGCATCGTTTACGACGAGATTTTTGATCTCGTCGTAAAAAATAGTATTATCTACGAAGGTCAAATTTATCGTCGCAAAAAATAATATATTACGACGGAAATCAGTTTCTCGTTGTAGATAATAGATCAGCTACGGCGAGTTTCAGTTCTCGTCGTAGATAATAGATCAATTACGACGAGAATCTAATTTTCGTCAAAGATAATAGATTAGCTACGATGAGAATCTCTTTCTCGTTGTAGATAATCAAGTTATTTACGATGACACCAGATCCTCGTCGCAAAAAAAAAAAAACAAAAAAAAAAAAAAAAAAAAAAATTAAAATTAAAGTTAAGATGTAGTGAAAAATATTCGAAATTTATTTTAATCAATTTGTAATGCAACTCAGTGCATTGATTATAAAAGGTTTGATTTCATTTGTTGAACTCTTTGAACCACTACGGAATAGTTGTTGTGGGATAATAAGTTTGAAACAAAAAAAAAATCACAGCAACAAGCTTAACGGTAAAAAATGATCGTGTAATTATAATGAGGGTTTTAAGAGATTTAAGGGCTCATATGAGTGTTTAAAGGAATTGATAGTGCATATCATACAAACAAAGTCGACTTTCAAAGTAGGGAAATCATGTGCTAAGAACTCCAGAGTTAAGCATGCTTAATGGGGAGTAGTCTTAGGATGAGTGACCTACTGGAGAGTTTTCCAAGGTACGCAGGGGTGAGATAAATTAAACTACTCCTGGTCCATTTGAGGGAAAAAATATTAAATTGTATTTTTATGTGTTGTCGGGAAAAAGAATTACGACGAGAAAAAGTCGTCGCAAAAGAGCATTTACGACGAGAAAAACACCTCGTCGCAAAAGGACATATTACAACGAGGTACGGTAAACTCGTCGCAAAGTATTTGAGGTGGAGCCTTTTGCGATGACTCGCGACCGGACGAGATTCTCGTTGTAAAAGACCATTTACGACGAGTTTTGGCTGATTTGCGACGAGTTTGCTCCGTCGCAAATCAACGTGTTTCTTGTAGTGAACATCGTACTCTAGGTGGTATAATAACATAATTTTTCTTTCTTTGAATCCTTTAAAAGATTCATTATTCGTGTGTACATTATTTGATAATTCAAATCGAATGATCTCAACCAAAGTGAGATACTATAAAATAACATAGGAACACATTCGACAATTCAACAAGCCACTCTGTAATAGGCCGATCCACCGTCCGTCGCAACACAACCCAATAAGATGGGTAGTCACCTATTAGGCCCATATATCCTCTCCGGGCTCTAAAAGGTAATAGGTGAAGGCCTTGTTGTTAGTATGATGGTAAGAATCTATTATAAACTGATCATGTGAGCTTTAGTTTCTCAATGCGGGACAAACCACTCCATAAACCACTTTCCAAATTCCGTAGTGTTACAAACTCCCCCACTTAGAGAACGCAATGTCCTCGTTGCGCCTTTGCCAAACCATACCATTATCAACACAGGTCCAAGATCTCCCCCGCTAGACAGCTGACCTGGGCCTTGCCCAAGCACCCAGCACGCGGTCGCAGGGTTGCTCTAATACCATTTGTAATAGACCGATCCACCGTCCGTCGCAACACAACCCAATAAGATGGGAAGTCACCCCTTAGGCCCGAATATCCTCTCGTGGGCTCTAAAAGGTGAACGCCTTGTTGTTAGTATGATGGTAGGAATCTATTATAAACTGATCATGTGAGCTTTAGTTTCCCAATGTGGGATAAACCACTCCATAAACCACTTTCCAAATTCCGTAGTGTTACACACTCGGCCGAGAGACCGAGTGGGAGGCGTAGGCTGGGAGGCCGAGTACTGGGGCCGAGAAGATTGGCCGAGAGGCCGAGAGCCGAGAAAATGGCCGAAAGGCCGAGAAGCAATATCAAACTCTAAGTAAATTACATATAAGTATATGAACAATTAAGCATAGGTGAAGCGATAGTCGAGTATATGGCTTGAATCAATTATAGGAGTAGTGAACAATTGCAAATAAGAACTAAACAAGAAAATTGGTTAGTCCAGGGAATCGTGGTCATCGTTCTCACCTTACTTACACTTAGCAGAAAGTCCAATCAATCTTAGAAAGGTGTCTCCTCGAACACACACCCTAAAACACAAACAACAAGATCGAATCACTTAACTATTCCACTAAATCAACTCTTACACTAGAATTGACCGATAACAAAACACACTCCACACTCAACACCAAACATGCTTAAATCACTTAAATATAAAAAATGGGGCAGCTCTACAACAACCACCTAAACGTTACATTTCAACTCCCAAACGATCTCCAAACGACACCAAAATCGCACAACACCTTCCCAACTAAACCAACCACAATATCTATCCCATAATTTAAACATCAAAATAGTAAATAAAGGATTGAGATCCCCTGGAGTTGAAAAATAACTCTACACGGTATAGTTTACTTGAAAAGGAAAATTAACTTTACCATGTGCATTTATCTCTTATTTTCATAAATACATTTTCAATTATATTTTCCGTTTATAGTAAACTCTATCAACTCTATAAAAAAAGAAATCTTGAGGATCTGAATCCGTAAATAAAACATTCAAAATGAGCCAAGATCAGATTTGGACAGAAAGTATTTTCATCCTTCAACACATAATAGATCGTCCCCAAATTTAAATCATAGTTTACCCAACTCATAACCAATCTCCCTTCCAAAATTCATACAATTCCATCCACAAAATCATCATTAGACAAGCATATAACCTAATTGCAAAAAACCCTAAATTAATAATCAACATTTCATGCATCAAAACCATAATTAAGCATGAATAGAGTCTAACAAAGCGATTCCCACAATCACCAACATCTTTAAACTTGACATGGAATTATGAAAGCCCTAATTAGAAATTTATGAAAGGGGTACGAAATCTTACAACTCTTGAAATGAAATCAAGAGCGAGGGAAGGCGGGAAGTGGGCGACGCCGGCGGCTGACGGTGGTGTGCGGCGGTGGTTCGCGGGTGCGCTACTCTCCTTCTCTTCTTCTCTTTCTCCTCTCTTCTCTTCTCCTCTCTTCTCTTCTCTTCACGCGTACGTATAATGGGGGAGGGTTTGATGGGTTGTTTTATTTATTGTAGTATTAGAATGAGGGTTTAGTAAGGGTATTTTGGTAATTTTGCCAAATAGTTGCCCAATTAGGAAAGTGGCCCAAAAAGGGAAAGTATACTCTAGTTTCCCAAAATAGAAATTACTAACCTCAAAATGAATATATTCCGACATCTTTCCCAATTTAAAAGTCCCAAAAATGTGGGGTGTTACAATCTTCCCTCCTTAAAACAAAAATTCGTCCCGAATCTTTAAACCCATTCCTCAAAGGTTCGCTCTCGACTAGCAACGTTGATCACAAGATAGAATAAAGATTTTGAAATGATAGTGCGAGAACATGCTTGTGGCATAGACAAAAGTTTGAATGAGAATTGGAATAAATTGCGATAAAACACACGAAGTGTTAAGAACCAATTCACATCAAAGCAACGAGAACACAACACACACCTAAAACACGGGTTTGGGCGAGGGAGGACGAGGCGCGCGCGGCCTCTTATCCCCCTTAAAATAAAGGTTCGTCCCGTACCAAAAGTACCTTAGTTAAACAGGTGAGGGTATTTGTTACGCATAACTGACTCCACTTCCCATGTGGCTTTCTCAACGTTGTTATTGCACCATAAAACTTTGACCATCTGCGTCTCAGTTCGTCTGGTTTTGCGCACCTTGGTGTCAAAATTTTCTACAGTGCTTCCTCATATGTCATAGACTCATCCAACTCGATAGTTTCTGGGTCTAACACATGAGACGGATCACTGACGTAACGTCTGAGTTGAGAAACATGGAACACATTATGAACCTTATCGAGGTTCGCAGGCAAGTCCTGTTCATAGGCGACTTCTTCAATTCGTTTGGTCACCTTGTACGGTCCAATGATCTTCGGGCTCAGTTTCCCTTTCTTCCCAAACCTCATTTCACCTCTGGTAGGTGACACTCGTAATAATACCATGTCGCCCTCCTTAAACTCTATATGGCTGCGAGTTTTATCAGCATAATTGTAACACTACGGAATTTGGAAAGTGGTTTATGGAGTTGGTTTGTCCCACATTGGGAAACTAAAGCTCATATTATAATAGATTCCTACCATCATACTAACAACAAGGCCTTCACCTTTTAGAGCCCGGAGAGGATATATGGGCCTAAGAGGTGACTACCCATCTTATTGGGTTGTGTTGCGACGGACGGTGGTTCGGGCTATTACAGATGGTATCGTATCAGAGCAACCCTGCGACCGCGTGCTGGGTGCTGGGGCGAGGCCCAGACCAGCCATCTAGCGAGGGAGATCTTAGACATGTGTTGATGTTGGTATGGTTTGGTTTAGGCGCAACGTTCTTCTTTAAGTGGGGGAGTTTGTAACACTATGGAATTTGGAAAGTGGTTTATAGAGTTGGTTTGTCCCACATTGGGAAACTAAAGCTCATATGATCAGTTTATAATAGATTCCTACCATCATACTAACAACAAGGCCTTCACCTTTTAGAGCCCGGAGAGGATAAATGGGCCTAAGAGGTGACTACCCATCTTATTGGGTTGTGTTGCGATGGACGATGAATCGGGCTGTTACAATAATATGCTCTTTTGTCTGTCCTGTGTAGCCTTAAGTCTTTCCTGGATCAGTTTGACTTGGTCCGTCATCTCCTGGATATAGTCTTGACCTAAAACCATCGTTTCGCTTATATCGTTCCAACAGATTGGACTTCTGCACTTTCTACCATACAAAGTCTCGTATGGAGCCATCCTTACTGAGGCCTGTAGCTATTGTTGTAGGAGAACTCTATTAAATCCAACTTGTCCTCCTATCCTCCTTGGTATTGTAAGGCACATGCTCTCAACATATCTTCTGAGTTTTGATTTGTCCTTTCTGTCTGACCATCTGTCGCTGGGTGGAACGCAGTACTCATGAGAAGTTTCGTCCCCAAGACTTCTTGTAATTTCTTCCAAAACCGAGAGACAAAGCGTGCATCGCGGTTGGATACAATCTCTTTTGGTGTACTGTGGACTCTCAACACAGGTATATGTAGGCATCAGCTAACTGTTTCTTTTTCCACGTGTCTTTCTTGGGTATAAAGTGTGCGCATTTTGTCAGTCTATCTACGATCACCCAAACCATGTTATTTCCCTCAGGGGTCCTAGGTAGCCCTGCAATGAAATCCATGGATATGGAACTCAATTTCCATTTCGGCACAGGTAGGGGTTGAAATTTGCCTTAGGGCCTCTTATGCTCACTCTTAACCTTCCGACAAACCAAACACCTAGATATAAAGTCAGCCACCTCCTTTTTCATTCCAGACCACCAGAACAGCTTTTTCAGATCTGGATACATGTTATCGCCACCTGCGTGTACGGAATACTTACTAGCATGAGCTTCAGTTAGGATTTTGTCTCTCAAGCCAGCGTTATCAGGTATGCAGACTCGTTTCTAAAATCGAATTATCCCATCTTTACCCTTTTTAAACAATTCAGGCTCCTTTGCCATCTTCTCCGTTATCATCTTGTCAGTTGTCCGTAGCTCCTTAATTAATTTCCTCCAAGATATCATTCCCGATGGCGGTTGTTCCTGGAGTCGAACCTTGTTCAGTTAACTCGACTCCAAAATTAAGGAATTCATCTTTTAGTTTATGTCTTTGAACAACTAATTGGACCGAGTGTAGAGACTTCCTGCTCAGCGCGTCTGCTACAACATTGGCTTTTCCTTCATGATATTGTATTTCCATGTCGTAGTCTTTGATCAACTCCAGCCATCTCCTCTGTCGCATATTTAACTGCTTTTGGGTGAATACATACTTCAAACTCTTATGGTCCGAGAAGATCTCAAAAGTGACTCCAAACAAGTAATGTCTCCACAATTTTAGTGCAAAAATTACCGCCGCTAGCTCCAGATCATGGGTCAGGTAGTTGTCCTCATAACATTTGAGTTGCCTATACGCATGGGCAATCACTCGTCTGTTCTGCATTAGGACACAACCCAAACCATTCTTCGAAGCATCAGTGTACACCTCATAAGGTATGTTTTCATTAGTTAATGCTAAGCACTATTGGTCCTTTAGCGTCTGGAAGGCTTTCTCACAAGTCTCATCCCATTTATATTTGGTGGTTTTTTTCATCAAGGTCGTCATTGGTTTGACAATATTAGAGAAATACTTCACAAATCTCCTATAGTAACCTGCAAGTCCCAAAAAGCTCCTGATCTCAGTCACATTTTTAGGAGCCGGCCAGTCTTTTACTGCCTTAATCTTAGTTGGGTCTACGGCGACAACGTCCTTGGATATCACATGTCCCAAAAATGCCACCTTGTCCAGCCAAAATTCACATTTCGAGAACTTACCATACAATTGCTTCTCTGTCAAAACCTGTAAGACAATTTTCAGGTGCTCTTTATGTTCATCCTCGTTTTTGGAGTAGATCAGAATATCGTCAATAAATACAACCACAAATTTGTAATCATCACTGTGAACTCATAGTGCCCATATCTGGTTGAGAATGCTGTCTTTGGTACGTCCTCGTCAGCCACCCTCAATTGGTAATACCCGGATCTTAAATCGATCTTTGAGAACACACTTGCACCCTTTAGTTGGTTGAATAGGTCATCGATTCTGGGTAAGGGGTACCTGTTTTTGATGGTGACGTTATTCAGCTCCCGGTAGTCGATATATAATCTCATTGTCCTATCCTTTTTCCTTATAAATAAGACCGGTGCTCCCTAAGGCGAAACACTTGGTCTCACATAACCCTTTTCCACTAATTCATCCAATTGTTTCTTCAGCTCTTGCATTTATACCGTTGCCATTCGGTAGGGTGATTTAGCAATAGGACCTGTTCCAGGGACTAACTCAATCTTGAACTCCACCTCTCTCTTAGGGGGCATCCCCGGGATTTCTTCAGGAAAACATCCGGATAATCACTCACAATAGGGACATCGTCCAATTCCGGGTACTTCACTCTAGTGTCTCGTACAAGGCATAAAAACAGAGGTTCACCCCTAGCTATCTGCTTCTTCAGGTTCATTGCAGACACTAGTTTCACTCTTGGCCTTTTTGGAATCACACGGTAAGATACCCTCCCGTTTTTCTGCCCTCTAAGTGAAATTTTAATTTTCCTAGCCAACAGTCTAATCTAGCTTTATATCTACCCAGCCAATCCATTTCCAGTATCACATCAAAATAGGGTAGAGGGAAAGCTATCAAGTCGAATTTGAACTCATGTCCACAAATCACTATAGGCACATCCTTAAACTGACTTTTGCAAGTTACATTGGTTCCATTAGGCATAGAAAACTCAAAGTCTACTGTTGAACCATCACTAAGTCCACATTTTCCCACAATTCTATCAGCAATAAAAGAATGAGATGCACCGCTGTCAAATAATACATTTGCGAATATGGAGTTAACATGAAATTTACCCGAAACGACATCAGTATTGTTAAATTTCTCCTGGTTCATAACATACAGCTGCGCTGTCGCTTTCTTCCAAGGTGTGGCCGCACTGGCCGACCCAGTAGGTTTAACTAGGGTGGTAGAGGCAGCTCTCTTAGTCGGCGCTGGATTCCTGTAGTTGTTGTTCGAACCAGCATACCAACTCTGAGTTCTGTAATTCTGAAACCGATTTGGCGCCACTGAACCTCCCACGGACGATGCATGTGGCTTACCCGCCAGTTTGGAGTAGCATACACTAGCCTTGTGTCCAACTTTACCGCAATGGAAGCAAATGATATTCTCATCATTGCACAACCTCCTTGGGTGTTTCGTTTGATACCTGTTACACGATTTATCGCTGTCAAAACCCTGTCCTCAACAAACAAAACAAGAAGCAAAGGCATGATGGAGGGAGCACGTCTGCAAACATGGTGAAGGATAAAGATGTTGAAGACATAGTAGCCATGGTTTCTGAATTGTATATTGGTATGATTGAGAAGCTAAAGTCGTATGCCTACAAATATAAAATGCCAACACGAACCTAAAACGTAGTAATGGATAAGTGGGTGTCGTATCCACAGAGAACGACAATTATTCAAGTATGAGAAAGTAACTAAATGGGGGGGGGGGGGTTTGAGTTTGTATTGATCGGATGTTCAAACGAAAAGAAGTAATTTGCAATTCAATTAAGGGGAAACTCTTGGATGATTAATATCCACTACAGTTTATCCAATTGATCATTGTCCTCACTTAGATCAATTATGTTGAGGACCTAGTTGTGAAAACGGAATTTTCAATCGTTCCTAAGATCAGCCCTACCGACTAGCCCTAAACGATGAATAACAAAGACGCACGAGGCTATATTCGATTCAACCATAGCAATAAGCAATAGAACGATAACAATTAGGATAGATAAGATTTAATCACACGCGGTTCGATTGTCAATCAATATGTCAATTATCTCCTAAACCTTAGATCTATGATCAACACGGAATTAAGGTTTAGTTTCTACTAGTGAATCAATTAAACAAATAATCAGTCCTTTGATTAATGATTCTAGCAATATGATTTAACTTAGGGCTAATTAGTTGTACACCTAATTAACAAATCAATCAATAGGAATTAAAAGAGAGAGAATGATAATACTCAACAATAATTGAAATAAATCAAACTCACAATTCTGCGGATGAGTTCGTAGCTTGAATCAGCTTAATGTGAGAATAATAAGTCCTTAGTCTTGCATAGTCTTGAAAATAATACACTTCTAAAGTCTGAAAATTGAATGTCAAATAAAAGACGGAAAACTAGGTTTAAATACTATAAGATTACAAAACGGGATTAGGAAACTCGTAAAATCGACTGACATAGTCGGACGAGTCGTCTAACTAGGGATGACTTGTCTAGGACGACTCGGCTGAACTCAGACGAGTCAAGCTTCTGTGCCGCATTTTTCAAACGGTCATAACTTCTTCGTTACTTGCTCTATGAGGACGTGTGACCACTTCATGGAAAACTAATATCATGAACTTTAATATGACATTGGCCTCACTACCAAATTTCAAGCAATCTGAAAGTTATGAATTTTCAAAGTGACCTTCCACAAATGGACTGAAATAACTTCCAAACTTGTCCATATCTTGTCGTATCGCTCCTTGGATCATCTTTCATCGCCTCACTGTCGCTCCACACACTTGCACATTAATCTTGAGACAATAAATACATGCAAAACCACTAATTCTTATATTAAAACGAATTGATCTACAAGCAATTATTTGAATGCATAAAAACCCATCTTTTACCACTACTAAGTGGTGTGTATCAATGATTCAAGAAATGCACATGGCTTCTGTGACCCTAAGTAAGGAATGGTGGTACGATTCCCCACTACTCATGTTTGCAACAACAAGGCTCTCTTCAAGGAGTATGTCGAATCTGCTGGAGAACATGGAGTACTTTTGGGAGATCACCACACTTCCAAGGTGGTCGGAACTGGGACTGCTGAATTGCAGTTTTCTTCGGGGAATAAAATTGCTTTGACTAATGAACTACATGTTCCTAGCATTAGAAAGAATTTAGTTTCTAGATTTGTTTTGTGTAAGAAAGGTCTTAATGCCGTGATAGAATCGGACCAAGTGATTCTGTTTAAAGCCGATGTGTTTGTTGGTAAGGGTTATGCTTGTGATGGGATGTTCAAAATGTCTATTAATATGATCTGCTTAGAAAGTTGTTGTGTCCGATATTAATTCAAGTTTTAGCATAGAAAGTTCTTCTTTTGATTTATGGCATAATCGTTTGGTGCATGTTAATTACAAAACTATGAAATTCATGTCTAGAAAGGGAATGATTGTGTTTCGTAATGAACATGGTGACAAATGCGAAATTTGTGTTCAAGCCAAAATGAAGAGAAAGCCATTTTCAAAAGTTGTAGATAGGACTTTAGATATCTTGCTAGAACTTGTGCATTCGGGCATTTACATAATGGTGTACTTGCTAGAGGCGGAATTAGATATTTTATTACTTTTATAGTTCTCGGTTTACATGTGTGTATTTGATGAGAACTAGGATCAAGCCTTTGAGATGTTTAAGGCTTACAAAGGCATGGTAGAGACACAAAAGGGGAAGAAAATTAAGATTCTTCGAAGTGATAGAGGGACTGAATACTTCCCTACGGAATTGAATTCATTTCATTTTGTGTCACTAATGGCATGGTACACCAATCTATACTACTGCTCCTTATACTCCCCAACAAAATGGTGTGGCTGAACGCAAGAATGGTGTGGTCATGGATATGGTCAATGCAATGACTGTGAATATGAATTTGCCACTTAGTTTGTGGAGGGATGGTTTGAAAACATCGTGTCATCTGAATAATAGAGTTCCTTCTAAGAAGTTTAAGAATAGAAGTCTCCATATAAGATTCGGAAGGGTAGGACGCCAATTTGAGTTATCTTAGAGTGTGGGGGTGTCTTGCTTATTACAAGGTCCCTGAACCTAAGAAAACTAAATTAGGACCTAGAGAATTAAAAAAATATGTTTGCGGTATATGCTGAAAATTCGAAAGCTTACATGCTTTCGGATTTGGATTCTAACGTAATTGTTGAATCTAAAGACGTGGAATTTTTTGAGAATAAATTCCATGGTGATTCAACAAGTGTTGACGGTACTTTCCAATCTCCGAAAACCGTTATTTCGGATCCTTCTTCTAGCAATGCTACACAAGCACAAGCTACTCCTAGTGAGCCTAGGAGAAGCGTAAGGGCTAGAAACAATTATTTGGGTCTAGGACTTATAGATTTTCAATCTATTATTTTTCTTGTTGAAGGTAATAGGGAGAATGTAATTGCTAAGATACCCAGGATCCTCAATGTTGAGGATCATCCAAAGACGTTCTGAGAAGTTATGGCTTCTAGAAATGCGGATTTTTGGAATGAGGCAATTAAAGATGAGATGGACTCATTGTTGGGTAACAACACTTGGGTTCTCACTGATTTGCCTCATGGTTCCAAAGCCATTGGATGCAAATGGGTGTTTAGATTAAGTATAACACTGATAGATCCATAAAAACATTTAAGGCACAGTTGGTTGCCTAAGGTTTCACTCAAAGAGAAGGAATTGACTATTTTGACACCTATGCACTAGTTGTAGGATTATTAGAGTGTTGTTGGTTTTAGTTTCTATCTATGGCTCACATGTACATCAAATAGATGTAATGATGACATTTCTAAATGGTAATTTAGATGAGGAGGTGTACATGAAGCCACCGAAAGGGTTTGTGCTTCCCGAAAAAGTGAAGAAGGTTTGAAAACTGATCAAATCATTGTATGGTTTGGAACAGGCACCGAAGCAATGGCATGAAAAATTTGATTTTGTTGTTTTGTCACATGGTCTTAGACATAACACTACAGACAGATGCATATATTCTAAGTTTAAAAAGAACTATAGTGTCATTATATGTCTTTATGTTGATGATATGCTTATCATTGGTACAAACATGAAAGGCATTGATTATTAATTGAACTCTCACTACGTCAAATTTGGGCTTCAAGAACCAGTATAAGAGAACGGAATATTGAAAAATCGATCTCTTATTATATAACAGAACGGGTGCACTTAAAACCCTTTTGAAAGATAATTTTCAGAGAAAAGAAAAAAAAAATACATACCGACAAGAACGATTTCGGTAATAACCGTTCTCAAAGACTCAGTTAAGAAAGAACCAAAGCATTTAGAACGGTTCTAAAAGAAATCGTCCTCTTTGATCTATCTAAGAGAACGCTCATTATTAAAAACCGTCCTCATAGTCTCACTTGCAAAAAAAAATAAAAAAAATATAATAAATCCCCCACCCTCGTTGTTTCCGCCCAGATGCGTTCTATCCTAAGGCCCTGTTTGATAGGACTTATTCGCAGATGAATTCAGATCAGATCAGAATTATTCAAATCAGATTAGATTAGATCAGAATTATTCAGTTCAGATCAGATCAGATCAGAATCATTCAGTTCAGATCAGATCAGATGTGAATCATTCAGGTCAGTTAAGATCAGATAAGATGGTTGAAATTTGTTCAGTTCAATCAAATAAGTTGTTTTTAAAATAATATAATTATTAACACTAATCCTTTTATATTTTAATGATTACAGCCTTACAGGTTACAAAAATAAAACTAAACAAAAAACTTTATTTTTTAAAAATCATCATAAATTACTGTTAGAAAAGTAAACGAATTGAAGTATCTAGTGGATTGTCATAGAGTTAATCTTCCCATTATATATCATCCTTATGTTCTATATCAATATCTATATCATTTAGCTCCGCGCCAACTTCTTGTTGAGTATCATCTTCTTGCTTGACATGATGATATTTACTACGATTGGTTTTACAATAGCAAAATGTGTGGGGGCTCAGATAGTATCTCGGCTTCCCACAAATTTCTTGTAAATTGTTATTGATTCTCCATTCGATATATAATAATAACGATAATAATTAATAATAATAATTATATTAAATAATAATAACTATAATTATAATTATAAAAACAATTAAAGAATATGTTAAATTGATATGTTAAATTAAATTCTATTCAGTTCAGAAATCATGAATCTTAATCAGATAAGATCAGATCAGATCAAATCAGAATCATTCAAATCAGATCAGATCAGATCAGAATCATTCAGATTAGATCAGTTCAGATCAGAATCATTTAGTTCAGTTCAGATCAGATCAGAATCATTCAGTTCAAATCAGTTCAGTTTCGAAAGATGCGGTCTTATCAAACAGGGCCCAACTCTTCCTTTAATTCTCTCATAACTCTCTGCTCTCTCTCATAACTCTCTATCCTTCACACACAAAAAAAAAAGCTAAAAATTCTCTCGCTCCTATCTCAATTTAATTTCACAAAATGACATTCAATTGGGTTTTTCTGATGAATCGAATCAGATTTTAATTATGATCCGAATTTCTACAAATTGTGAGAATTTCTGGGTTCATTCCGGGAAGCCCTTGGGACCCACTAGCCAACACCGACTTCAATTGGATCCTTTGACTACCTCTTCAATCGGCGACTTCTTCAATTGGTAAAATTCTAGTGCTAATTTTTGGGTTTGTTCGTTTTATATCATTTCAGATTTCAGATCTAATTTTTGTGATAATTTCTGGGTTTGTTTTTATATCATTTCAGATCTAATTTTCGTGTTAATTTCAGCCCTCATCTTTTTTGCATAATTTCATTTGAATTTTTCAACATATATTGAATTTTTGTTTTAACTCATCCTTTTAATTTCTAATTGAGCGAATTAATTTCATTCTCCCTCCATTAATTTCTAATTAATATCATTTTAATTGTTTTTATGTTGTACTTGGAGCAGATCTATGCTAGCTAGGACGATGACGAAGACGGATACGAATTCAAAGATGACGAACGATGGCCTCGGTAGCGGCGAGGAAAATAATTACAAAAGAAGAAATATGAACCAAGGTTTAATGTAGTTATAGATCTAGTTTCCAGTTTAATCAATTTGCAGATGTAAATTCGGTTCAATAAGAACTAAGAATCTTTTATAGTTTTAGATTTTTTTTTTTCATACTCTTGGAAGTACTTGATTTTGATTGAGAATTATATGCTATACCAGATTTGATTTTGTTGTTTATTTCAATTTATTTGGTGTCTCCAATTGAAAAGTTGTTGCTTGATCTGGGAGAGGTAAAACGACGAGGAAATGGTTGTATTTCAGATTTTTTTTTTTTTTTTTAATATTACTCATTCCTTTTAGAACGGTTGTGGACATAACTGTTTTCATATGTTGGTACATACCAGAACGGTTTTACAAAAACCGTTCTCTTAGACTTACGAGAACGGTTATGACAGGAACCGTTCTGAAAGGTTATGAGAACGGTTCACAACCGTTCTCTTACCCTTTAAGTACAGCAGTGTAGAGAACGGTACTGTAACCGTTCTCCTTAGCTTAAACGACCCGTTCTTAAAGCCCAAATTTGACGTAGTGTCTTGTTTCAAGATGAAAGACTTGAACGAGGTTAATAGCATTTTGGGTAGCAACCCACATTAGGGTTCGACCCAAACTAATTCTAATAAAAATATTCTCTAGTTTGCAGGACCTCACCCGACTTTCGTCTCAACAGGGAGATGAATCTATCCTTTTCTCTTGTACATTTTTGTATATATAATCAAATTTCAATTGGGAAGTGAGATGACAAAATCTCGAATGAGTTCAAACTTGTACATACAAACAACAACCAATCAAACCAAACAATACGAGAAAATTATTTTGAAAAAAAAATAAAACGCGCAAAATGAAACAAACGAGTTTCGAGTCTTGTTCATTCAACCTTTTTGTGTAAATATTGATTTCATTCTTTATTCTTATTTCTAGGGAAAATCTCCCGAAAAAGCTCCTTTGATTTGTGGTTGAAATAGCCAATCCTAATCCACCTCGACCCTCACAAAATTACCAACAAAATTACCAACACCACCAAAAGAAAAAAGAAATCTCAAACCTGCCATGAGCGCGAGAATCCACCACCGATCCCTACCTTCCAACCCCAAACTCTTCACATGATGGATAAGATGGGATACACGTCTGGAAGTGGCCTCGGGAGACGAGGCGAGGGAATCAAATGTCCAATTGAGGTCACCAACAAACAGAACAAACACGGCCTTGGATACAACCCAAGTGAGGAAACCTCAACAACCTCAACAGCCACAAAAGCCAAAAAGCCATCCATAACCCTCAATGGCTAATTCGTGCTGCAAGGAGAGAGCGAACCCTACTTTGAATTTTCAGAACCCTGGTTTGCTGAGAAAAAGCAAGAAAGGCTTTCGGGGTTTGATATATTTTTTGCTGAGGCGTCCAAAGAGGATTTGATTAGAAGTTGGTTTGTGAAAGACCAACAAGTCAAAGAAGGCCAAAATTGGGTGGAAACCATGTGTGGCATAGCGATGAGGCGCTTAGTCGAGTCTAAGCTGAACGATGAGATTGATAACGACCCCACTACCTTAATCAAAGTGGCAGGAGACACGTGGAACATGAGTGGAGTTTGGAGCACCAATCCAAGAGCGGAGCTACCAAGCTAGGCTATCCCCTAGGGAACCTCACCCCCAAACTCACCATCCAACCGCACCCCGACTCCACTACCAACTCTGACGGTTACAAGAGTGACAGTTCCCATCCGACCATTCGTCCATTTCTACCCAATCTGACATTTCTAATGATGAAAACATTGTGTATAAATCAATATCCGTGTATGTTTGCATAAATCACATTGCATCTGATCATGGCGCATCTTTTGACACAGAGTTCGTAGATGTTCCCGAATCATGCATGACTCCCATGGAGGAGCCCATCATTGTAAATATAGGGTCTAACAGCTAATAAGTCGTTATTATTAGTCAAATTACCGCTAAATACTATTAAGAAGATAGGATAAGCGGGTATCGAACACAAGGAAGAGGGGATAGCCTAATATGCGAATTCTAGTGTGGGAAAACTAAAACGAAATAAATAAAGCAATTAAATTGGGGGGTTTTTGGTTTGAATTTGAGTAAAAGAGATAAACAATTTATCAAATTGATTAAAGCGACTCTCGGTGATAATCTATTCTAACACCCTAATATACCAAGTTTTACCTCTCTCTAATAATACCAATTCATTAATAATCCCGGTTTTAACCAATTAATCCTCTTTTATGGGGAATTTGAGCAACCGCTACCAAATTCCCCTCCTTTTAGTCCTAATTTGTCTAATGAGCAGTCAAACAAATCACAACCAAAGGCATGAAGAGCAAGGATTAATAAAAGATTAAGAACAACCCAAATTAGTATCTAATTAGCCGCAACCGCGACACTAATCAAATCTAATCTATTAATTGCCTAATTAATTTCCCAATCACAAATTAGTCATAACCATACACTAATCATGTGAAAGTTGCTTCCTTTAGGGTTAATAATCAATGACCACCAATTATAAACCAAACATGAGAAATACCCAATTTAATCTAATCAACCAATCAAGGAAAATAAAGGTAAATCAAGCAATTGAAGAACAATGAATTAATTATAATGAAATTAAAGGCAAATTAGAGAGAAAAATACTTACTAATACATAGGATGAAAGATTCGATTACACCAAGAGTCTAGGAAAGGGATTAGCCTCCCATACTAATTATTACAACAATATTTTAGATGAAAATCATAATGAAAATACTAATTCTCACTAATTTCTCCTTGAGTTTCTCTCTCTAGAATTAAGAATAAGATGCAAAAATATAATGAAAAGTGATAAGTATTAGGGAGGGGTTCATGCCCCTTTATTTAATCTAAGTACAAAACAGTAGAAGACAAAATAGATATTTAGGCAAAAATAAACCGTCAAAAGCCTCTAGGAAGCTTCCCGGAAGCTACCTTTCTCGACTCGAGGGGGATGCTCCTTGAGTCGAGCGAGAAAAATCTCAACTCGAGGACACACTCCCTCGAGTTGAGGAACTTGAATTCCTCTTCTCTTTGCTTCTTTCCTCCATGGCTCGAGCTAGCGTGAATCCCGTTGTGCAACCGAGCTAGCTCCTCTCGAAACTCGATCCGACTCCAACTCGATCCTTCATTCCCGTCTAAAGCTTCCCAAAGGGTCTTGAGCAAACAAAAATCCCGTAAAACCAACGAATAAGCTCCAAACAACTCTAAATGGTGTGGTCTACATATCACGATAAAACCATGCTTAAATAGACCTACCCTAAGGCGTCTAAATCACGCGGATTAACACACTACGCCTACGCCATATCAAACTCCCTCATGCATAGACCATTACTCGTCCTCGAGTTATCCAATTCTCCACCTTTAACACATAGGTTTCTCTTATAGCACGGGGTGAGTACACAATCAATAATGATCCGTCAAAAACTCTCAACACAACAAGTCCCAAACCCAGTTAGAGTTGGGGCGGGTGCAATGCTCAACACCCCATCTCTAATCATCTTATACTACAAACCCGGACCGAATAAAGCAAATGGGGACTAATGAGTCCTAGGTTCCCCAATTGGTCTCCTACTCCCTCTTAAGCCAATGTCCGTGAAAATGTCACCGGATATGACTCACCTCTTATAAAAACCACCGACGCCACTTATATCATCGAAACGCAAGAGGAATTTCTATACTAGAACCATCAATTTCTAAACACCGAACCTCCTTATACTCCATTGATGATCCTAAACCGTATCGCCCCAAACTCCTCTACTTATGCCGCCCGCCGTGGATTACCTCAATTTTTTTTTTTTTTTCAAACGGAAAAGAAAAACACACCTATATTACAACCTAAGTGACAAATGCCAATATGGAATTACAATGCCAAGCCAAACCTCTCCCCCATGCTTAAATCCCATCATTGCCCACAATGACAAACCAACAATACTTGCAATAGGCAACAACGAACTAGGGGGAGTTAACAAACCGCCTCATCTCAATAAAGAAGCACGGGCTCTCGGGTCAAGAAACACCCACTCTAACTCACTTCCCTATTCTCCCTCTTGGAAGTGTATCCACCCTCGTCTCACTACTACATCTCCCTCATGAACAATATGCACAACACGTCGTCCTCCTACAACAACCAACCATCCAAAAACAACCCAACCAAAATGAACCAAACCAGGCTATTTTAGTGGTTTAAAGGGTAAAATGGGGTGGGTAAAACAAGATTTAAGGGGGGAAGCAAACGCGGCGGGAAACAAAGAAAGATGGTATAGAAACAAGCTAGTGAAACGGGTGGGGAGTAGTGGTTAGAATCGTGAGAGAGAGAAAAGTTAAAGAGAAAGAAATACATACCTCGTGGAAGCTCCATTTCTCTCTGTAGGCACTGAAAATTTGTTAATGTGCCGTAAATTAGATAAATTAATTATTTATGAGTTAATATCAAATTTTAACTCAATTTAATTAATTTTACCCCTATGAAATCCGGGTTGATTCGATTACTAATTTGGTTAATTTGATCATGATTCGGATAAAACATGCAATTGGGCCAAGTCCACATAAAGCCTGAAGATAGGCCCGCGACTGCAAGCCCGCCAAAAATTAAGTCTTCACTCTATATAAATAGAGTAGGACTCATTCATTCAGGGGTTGGAGAAATCAGAGAGAAGAAAACCCCCAGAGGAATTCTCAAACTCCCAGCCACACGCAGTCAACAAGCACATCCGTGCCGCCTGCAAATCAAATCAAACACAAGTTCAAACAACCAAACTCAAGGAGAGATTCAAGTCCCTTGCGACCCTCTCAAGAACAACAACAACGCACGCGGACGACGCGAGCACCCCCCTGCAGCACGTACGCTATCACTGTAGTGTATCGTACGGCGCACCCTTACTGCGTAGTAGAATTCAGAGGATTACATTAGAGATTGTACACTTAACTTTCTGATATTAATAAAATATTCATTTGTATCCTTATTTTGTCTTAATACAAAATTTGCATTAACAAATTTTGGTGAACCCGACGTGAACTCTCTACCTCTCATCCCTACTACGTACGTATCAACTACTGCAACGATGATGTCTGCTGAACAGCACACTCCTCGTTCTTCCAAGAAGACCTCTAGCAAAGTGATGCAAAGTTCTCCACACACTCCTACAGCGCAACCCACCGGCATCTACACCAGAGGGATGGCGAAGAAGGCTGTCGTCAACGCTGCCGCTGCTCGCCTTCATGCTGCCGAGGTTCCTAAGCGGTCTTGCAGATTTTCTGCTGCCTCCATCGCTGCTGCAGCTACTGCTATAATTGCGTCTGCTTCCCCTCAGCGCAAGAAGATTAAGGATGTGAAGACCTGTAGCCCTGAGAAGAAGTATAAGCCGATCATCGCATCTGTCATGACGATAACACCAAAGACTGTCGAAGAACAGTTGGCAGATTTGCAGGCCCACTTCGAGAAGCTCAGGCTTGAGAAAGAAGAAAAGAACAAGAAGATTAAGGACCTTCAGAGGAGGTAGCTGAACTGCGCAAGGCTGAGAAGCCACTTAACTCCGAAAATGAGGGTAGCGGCGATGAAGAGGAAGAAGAAGATGACGAGGAGGAGTCTGAGCATGATGATATCATCAAAACCAAGGAAAGCTCCTACTCCCAAAAACAGCTGCATTTGCTGATAGCAGATGCAGTTAAGAATCAGTTTGGTGAAAGCTCTGCGAATAGCTTCCGCTACGTGAAGCCTTATACCAAGAGGATTGACAAACTGAAGATGCCTTCATGCTATCAACCGCTGAAGTTCTAACAGTTCGATGGGAAGGGCAATCCAAGACAGCATATTGCGCACTTTGTGGAAACATGCAATAATGCTGGAATGGGAAGCGATCGACAGGTCGAGCAGTTCTTTAGGTCCCTCAAAGGTATCGCCTTCGACTGGTATAACGACTTGGATCCTGAGTCTATCGACAGTTGGGAGCAAATGCAAGATGAATTCTTGAACAGGTTCTACAACGCTAGGCGCATTGTTAGTATGAGCGAGCTCACAAATACCGTCCAATGGGATGAGGAACCCGTTCTTGACTACATCAGCCGTTGGCGTGCACTGTGTCTTGAATGCAAAGATAGGCTAACCCAGAGTTCAGCTGTAGAGATGTGCATTAATGGTATGCACATGGACGTGATGTACAGTTTAAAGTCAAATAAGCCTAAGGACTTCCAAGACCTTGCGACACGCGCCTATGACATGGAGCTTACATTAAAGGCGCGTAAGAAGGAACGTACCTCCTCTTTTACGAAAACTCTATTCGAAAAGAAGGAGTATAAGAAGAATGACAAGACCTCCAAGGGGACGACGAAAGAGGCTATGGCCGTCACCACCAGCAGTGGTCCCATCAAGATCTCTACAAAACTAAAGTACGAAAAGAAAAAGGATACGTCAACAAGGGAGTACAACCGCGACAGGCCTTCTTTGAAAGAGCTGATGGCCAAAAAGTATCCTTTTCCCGACTCAGACGTGCCAGAGATGTTGGAACAGCTACTAAAGAATAAGCTCATCGAGCTACCTGAAGCAAAGCGTCCTGAGGAGGTAGGTAAAACCGATCATCCTAGGTACTGTGCGTACCACAGGCTGATCAGTCATCCCACGGGAAAGTGCATTGACGCAAAAGAGAAAATGATGGACCTCGAGAAAAGGGGTGTGGTAGCTTGGGACTACGACGACGTCGTGGAAACAAACTGTACTACAGTAATGGAGGATTCACTCCCATCTTGTCCATGTGATAGCAAAGCTGAGTGGTATGCCCACTCCATTCGGTTTGGTAGTCTTGAACCTATGCTAGTATGGCGTCCAAGACCGACCCCACAACCAAATCTTGTGTCATTTGAGGTAGAGGCGCAAGAGAAATCAAACATATCACCAGGCTCCTTAGATGTCGATGACGATGAGGGGTGGACGTTGGTGACGAGAAGAAAGTCAAGGAGGCAAGCGAAACCTCAACCACAACTTGTGTCACACAAAAGGACACAACCAAAGAAGAAGGGTCCCCGTCGACCTAAAGGAAAGAAGAAGCCAAAGAAGGTCGTAAAGCCATATGTGCTGCCAATCGACCTCTTGGAACAAAATCCATCGGCGCCTGTCACCCTGAAGGAGTTCTTCCCAGCAGAATACCTCGACAAAGTCACTGCATGCGCAGTGTCAACTTCGGTAAGCGAGGATGAAGAGGAGGAAGTCCCAACTAATGACGTTTTGGTAGTTCAACCACCAAACCCTGAAAAGGACGAGAGGGTGTCAGCCACTTTACGCACTCTCCCTGCGCGTATGGGGTGGAAACAAATCTTTGGTCTGTCAGAGGAGACGCGACAACACATAATCCAAGCTCTCTAGAACCCAAAGCTGTACGTAGAAGAGACCAAAGATGCTATAGACTTTGAAGAAAAATCATCCAAGTGCGCTTCATGCAGCACGACTCTGACGTTTTCTGATGAGGATCTCCTATTGGGGTGTAAACCCCACAATAGGCCGCTCTACGTGTCAGGCTACATAAGAGGGCATAAAGTTCGTCGAATCCTTGTCGATGGAGGCTCTGGCGTTAGTCTCATGCCCAAAACAACCATGACAGAGTTGGGGATCACGATGGACGAACTCTCTAATAGTCGTATGACTATTCACGGCTTCAACTCAAATGCTGAACGTGCTATCGGACTTATTCGCGTGAACCTCACGATAGGAGATCTCTCTTCGGATACACTGTTTCACGTGATAGATGCCAAGGCCTCATACAAGTTGTTACTAGGTCGACCATGGCAACATCAAAATGGAGTTGTACCGTCAACCCTTCACCAATGTATGAAGTACTATCGTGGAGGTGAGAGAAAAATCAATGGAGATGCGAAGCCATTCGACAAAGCAGATTCATACTTCGCTGACGCTAAATTTTTTGACGAAGACCTTTGCTCATCTGAGTTGCTGCCATCTTCCATCTCTTCACCTGGCAAAGGGGCAAAAAGGAATAAGGTTATAGTTCAAGCTAAGGCGTAACTCAATCACCGTTCATCAACAAACGACCAGCAAAGTCAACCGGAGGTTGTTATCAAGCCAACTACAGTTCCAACTGTCAAAGTTCAGCAACCAATACCAAAGACTACGACTGCCGTCCTGCGATACATCCCACAGTCACGTCGCAAGGAAGGACAAAACCCTTTTGAGGCATGTCAGAGCTTGAAGCCAAAGACTATAGAGGTGTACAAGACTAAGAAATCCATCAAACAAGAATGGGTGAAGAAAGTTGTCACACCTCTACCCAGCAGCAACCAAACGCCAATCGTGAAACCTCCAGTTGCAGGATTTACTCCCTCAACCAAAGGTACAATGGCGAATGAAGCAAACGCCTCAGGTGAGAAGAACGTAGGGAGGTTCGACTCCAATGCATACAAGTTGATGGAGAAGGCCGGATACGACTTTCAAAATCCAACTCCACTAGGCGACGTTGTGGAGGTGGAACCATACGGTCTTAATGCAACCCAAAAGAAACTATTCAAGGAAGGGGGTGATTTCGCAGCCACCAAAGCCGGTTTAGGTTATGCACCTCCCGCGCCCATAAAGATTTCTGTTCGACGCAAGGATGGTTCCTCCTGTCAGGACATCACTGTGGATGAAGTCGACGACGAGAAAAAGGTGGAACAGAGCTCACAGCGCACTTCATCCGTCTTCGATAGGATGAATCCACCAATAAGGAGGATTCCCCCTGTGTTTCGAAGGCTGGGACAAACACATGCAGAACGTCAACTTCCCACGAGAGATCGTCCGTCTGTATTCGGCAGATTAGGTGAGCTGCGAGTTAACAATGAGGCTGAATCATCTCACACTCAAGTACAGAGACGATCGGTGTTCGACCGTATAGCTCCTCCTATAATCTTCGATCGTTTGGGAACTCTTAACGATACAACTAGCGACATGACTTTCCAACCTATCACAGCGACTCAAGGTGATGAGGAGACTCCAATCAGCGCTGATCTCAGAAGTAGCGTGCCTTCACGCATGAAACGCTCATGAGAGGTAGACATCGTCAATGACGAACCTCTAGTGGCAAAGAGTCACGTAATAGTGTTGACCAACCAATCGAAGTCCCCAAGTCATGACGATAAGGTCAACAAAAAAAAAGTTGTTACATGTTCTCGTTGCAAATGTCAAGTGAGAAAAAAGGATGTCCCACCAGATGAAGAACCCTCAAAAGGCGACGAAGTGGTAACATCCTATCACATCACCGTGGAGGAACTACCTGACCCTAACAAAGAGGTCGAAGCTGATGAAGCTCCAGCGCCGCTTGAGGATGGGGTTATATCAACAGTAGATGAATTGAAAGAACTAAACCTGGGCACCCCAGAAGATCCACGCCCTATCTACGTTAGTGCTCTCCTAAATGAAAATGAAGAGAAAGAGTACTACACGCTGCTCTCCGAATACAAAGACGTGTTCGCTTGGAGTTACAAAGAGATGCCTGGGCTTAGTCCCAAAATTGCAGTTCATCGTCTCGCAATTAAAAAAGGGGTCAATCCTAAGAAACAGTCCCAACGACGTTTCAGGCCGGAGTTAGTCCCTGAAATTGAAAAGGAAGTCAACAAGCTCATTGAAGCCGACTTCATTCGCGAAGTGAAATATCCTACATGGATAGCAAACATTGTTCCTGTAAGGAAGAAGAACGGGCAATTGCGCGTCTGCGTTGACTTTCGCGATCTAAACGAGGCATGTCCTAAGGATGACTTCCCCTTGCCAGTCACTGAACTAATGATTGACGCAACGACTGGGCACGAAGCCCTCTCCTTCATGGATTGTACTGCAGGGTACAACCAAATCCTAATGGCGCCTGAAGATCAAGAAGCTACGGCCTTCCGCACTCCAAAAGGGATATTTGGTTACAAGGTTATGCCCTTTGGTTTGAAGAACGCAGGTGCGACATATCAACGAGCTATGCAGAAAATCTTTGACGACATGCTGCATAAGACAATAGAGTGCTACGTTGATGACGTGGTCGTCAAATCCAAGAAGAAGGAAGACCACATCGATGATCTACGCTCTGTTTTCGAGAGGCTTCGCAAATGTCAACTCAAAATGAATCCTCTTAAGTGTGCGTTCGTTGTCACGTCAGGAAAATTTCTAGGGTTCGTGGTCACTCATCGAGGCATTGAGATCGATCAAAACAAGATCAAGGCCATCCAAGAAATGCCTGAACCCAAGAACCTCAAGCAACTGCGTGGACTGCAAGGTCTTCTAGCCTACATCCGTCGGTTCATATCCAACCTTGCTGGTCGTTGTCGACCATTCAGCCATCTCTTTTAGAAAGGCGCACCATTCGAGTGGGATGACAATTGCCGCAAAGCATTTGATGACTTGAAGAAATACTTGTCATCACCACCTGTGCTGGGGGCACCAATTCCAGGGAAGCCCCTCATCTTATACATCGCAGCACAAGAAAGTTCGCTGGGGGCAATGTGTGCCCAAGAAAATGACGAACGTAAGGAAACGGCTCTCTACTACTTGAGTAGAACTTTGGTAGGGGCTGAGTTGAATTACTCCCCTATCGAAAAAATATGCCTTGCGTTGGTGTTCGCGGTTCAAAAGTTGAGGCACTACATGCAAGCACATACTGTACACGTGGTCTCCAAGGCCGACCCTATCAAGTACATAATCTCAAGACCAGTTCTATCTGGTAGGTTAGCCAAATGGGCAGTACTTCTCAAGCAATACGATCTCGTGTACGTGACTCAAAAAGCAGTTAAAGGCCAAGCGATAGCCGATTTATTTGCTGACCACCCCATCCCTGGAGATTGGGAGCTATGCGTGAACCTCCCAGGAGAAGAGATCTTCTATGTCGACGTGCTCCCACCATGGCAGATGTACTTCGACGGAGCTTCACGACGTGACGGAGGTGGAGCTGGAGTAGTGTTCGCTTCTCCAGAAAGCCACATTCTTCCATACTCGTTCCTCTTGACTAAATTATGCTCAAACAATGTCGCCGAGTACCAAGCCCTCATACTTGGTCTACAAATGGCACTTGAAATTGGTGTTAAGGACATGGACATTTACGGTGATTCACAACTCGTCATAAACCAAGTCCTCGATGATTATGAAGTTAGGAAGGATGACCTCGTCCCCTACCACCAACAAGCGATCCAATTGCTTAATAAATTCGATTCCATAACAGTGGGACATGTTCCAAGGAGTGCCAATAAGCTGGCTGACGCGCTTGCCAATCTTGCAGCCAACTTGGCACTGGGGGCAGAAGAATCAGTAACGGTCCCTGTATGCAATCGTTGGGTAGTACCACAAGAAGAAGCGATAGAGGTGGTACAGTCTTCAAACATGATTTGTGTACACCAAGTTGACAAGGAGGACTGGCGTCAACCCATCATTGACTACTTGGACCACCAAAGGTTGCCGGACGATCAAAGGCATAAAGTTGAGATACGTCGACGAGCTCCAAAATTCTTCCATTACAAGGGAACGCTATATAGACGGAGTTTCGAAGGACAATGGTTGCGATGTCTTAGCGATGAAGAAGCAAGTGATGCAATGCAAGAGGCTCATGCTGGTGTGTGCGGCGCCCATCAGTCCGGTCCTAAGCTCTATGACCGAATCAAGCACATGGGCTATTATTGGCCGACCATGGTACGAGATTGCATGGAATTTGCTAAACGTTGTCAACCATGTCAATTTCACGCAAATTTTATTCATCAACAACCAGAGCATCTACATCCTACCGTTTCTTCATGGCCCTTCGAAGCTTGGGGACTTGACGTTGTAGGGCCTATCACTCCAAAGGCATCAAACCAGCATGCTTACATCCTAGCAGCTACTGACTATTTCTCTAAGTGGGCAGAAGCCGTCACATTACGAGAAGTCAAGAAGCAAAATGTCGTCGACTTCATCAAAAACCACATCATTTGTTCGGGCGTGAGGTCCGTGGGCCGTCACTAGGAAGGCCTTTGGCGGTCAAAGCAGGAAAGGCCAAGTAAGGCCCAATCAGGCCAGCTTGGCCAAATAAGCCCATGAAGAAGCAAGGCCCTCAAGTGGCCGATCAAGGCCCGTGCCTACCGAATTCATGCGCCTATAAATACTCGATTCATGGCCATTAGAGAGGTAACTCGCTCTTCCTACGGAAAATACTAAAAACCTGCCTCTCACTCACAAGCCGCTAACTTGATCGTCGGAGAGGGTTTCCCGAATACTCCTCCGGGGCAGTAATAGTCGTTCTTCTTAGCAGGTCCACAGCCACGCAGGCCGAGAGTCAACGCTCCTCCCTCAACAAATTACTATTGTTCATTTCACAGCGGAACAATTGGCGCCGTCTGTGGGGAGCGCCAAACTAAAAGCCATGACCGATCACCCGTCAAGGACCCCGGCTCCGGTTCCCACTAGTGGAATCATCAGGGGGTCTCCTTATAGTAGAAGCAGAGAGACCACGAGAAACCTGTAGGATCACATCGATATGATCAACAATCCTCCCTGGATGAGAAGCGAGATAGTCGTAGAAAGGATCCCAAATAATGATCAACCCGCACGTCCCACGCCACCTACACAGGTAAGATCTAATGCTGCAGGTACCGGTAGGCGGACGGAGAAAGAAGTAATGGATGGAGCAGCTGGTTCCAGTCAACCAGCGACTCCTGCTCCACCACAAAACCCTGGAACCAGCCCAGGAACAGGCCTCAGCTAGGCCCAGATGCAGTCTGTCTTCCAGGTCCTGAAGGACGTTTTTGGAACCCTAGGAGGACAAATCCAGGAAGGGCAGGCTGCCGGGGTTACCCCTGTCCGCCTTTTCGGCACACCACCTGGCCAGGCAGTCGGCATTGCCGAACCTGCTGTCGCAGCCAGTGTGGTAAATGAAAGTCATTCCAAGAGACCCAGGTCAGGGGCCGGGTCAGGGAATAAGACTCACTCCAGAAGCAGGCCCACGAAGGGATCCCACCACGCTCAGGGTCCCACCAGACAGGGGCATGCCTCAGGCGGACACAGTCATGTCAAAACACAGACAATCTACAGTGAGGATCCTACATACAACGAAGGCGAGAGCTCTGGATACAAGAGGCCAAAGCACGCCAAGCGGACTCCTCTCTCCAGGAGGGTGATGGAAACCCCGGTGCCAACGTTCAAGATGCCAAGCTGTAAGTTCGACGGGTCCACGTATCCCACCGAACACCTAAACAGTTTCGATAGCCACATGTCGTTGTACCAGCTGGAAGACGGAGTTTGGTGCAAAGCATTCCAGAACACCCTGACCGGGATCACACAACCTGGTTCAGGGCTCTGCCAGAAGGAAGCGTACGCACTTTCCGGGGTCTGTCGAGGAAGTTTGAAGACCAATACTCAGGCAACAAAAGGAGAGAAAGGATTGCCACTGAGCTGCTCCACGTGAGGCAGGGCGAGAGAGAAAGCACGAGCAATTACATAAAAAGGTTCAACACAGAGTACCAACAGATCCCCAATTGCTCCCAGGAAGTGGCCATCTTCTCACTGACTCATGGGTTGCAACCAGGTCCATTCCACAGCCGGATCATCCGGAATCCACCAGCCACCATTGCGGAAGCTAAGAAGCTGGCAAAAGGGTTCATCAGGGAGGAAGAGTACCACAAAGCTTTCTCACCTACGAAAAAGCAGGAGACAGGGTCTTCAAGAGGAAGGACTAAGGAAGCTGAAACCAAGACAGACAGGAGCAGGGGCGGAGAAAGGAAACCAGAGTCCAAAGAGCCCAGGAAGAAAGATCTCCCCAGGAGATATGAATACTACACCCCCCTGACCGTCAACAGGGCTGAAGTGTACCACATTCACATGGCCGACGAGAAATGGGAGAAACCACCAAAGATGGGAGGTTTACGAAGGGATAAAAGCAAATTCTGTAGATTCCACGACGACCATGGCCATGACACAGAAGACTGCCGTCACCTGAAAAACCAAATCGAGGATCTCATTCGCAAAGGGCGCCTGCAGCAGTATAAGAAGGGGCCAGGGGCAGACGCCAACAGAATCCCAGTCCATCAGAGATTGGGTGAGATACATGTAGTCACAAGCGAGGGTGCCCACGGAGGATCCGTAAGAAGTCACAGAAGCCACCTCAGGAGCCTGACCCATCAGATACACTATGCAGGGACGGGAATCCCCAGAAAGCCGGAGATAATACCCGACATGATGTTCAGCCAGGTCGACTACGGCAGGTTCATCAGGCCCCACAATGATCCATTGGTGATAGAGGCGGACATCGGTAACCACCTGGTCCACAGATGCTTGGTCGACTCAGGATGCTACTCAAATGTCCTGTATCGGTCAGCATTCGACCAACTCGGGCTAGGGCTGGGTTGCCTGAAGAAGACAGACAAGATGGTATACGGATTCTCGGGAGAGGGGCTGGCCCCGATCGGAGTAATCGAGTTAACTATCATGTTCGGGGCAGGGTCGGCCTCGCGTAACCTTATGGCCGAGTTCATAATAGTGGATGCACCCTCAGCCTACAACGCTCTAATAGGGCGGAAGACCCTGGACGAGATTGGAGCCTGGATATCAATCAGGGCCCTGGCGATGTTGTACATATCTAACCGAGGAACAGCTGAAAAATTGTTGGGATCTCAGAAGTCAGGGAGGTCTTGCAATGTGGTGACAATAAGGAACGCCAAGAAGCTACCAAAAAGGAAATCGAATGAGCTGGATACAACCCCTATGGACACTGACCATAGAGTTGCAGGGGCAAGAGAGATCCGGGATAGGCCGACATGCTTGAAAGAAGGAAATAATAAACCAAAGCCCAGCATCCCTAAGGGGCCTGGAGGAGAGACAAGCAGCTCCAAAGACCTTACCAAGGGGCAAGAAGAGATCCAGTTGTCCCCCGGAAGGAGTGTACATATTGGATCTGATATGGAGTGTGACACCAGGACCAACCTGATAGCGCTGCTCATGGAACATGAGGACATATTCGCATATTCGGCAGCAGAGATGCCAGGTGTAGACCCTGGCCTGATGGTTCATAAGCTGAATGTGAATCCAGAGGTCAGACCGGTGAAACAAAAGAAGAGAACCTTCTCCACGGAGAAGGATGCTGCCATCAAGGAAGAAATAGATAAGCTGCTCGAAGCAGGGTTCATCGAACCATGTGACTACCCTGAATGGATGGCCAACGTGGTGATGGTCAAGAAAGCCTCTGGAGCCTGGCGGATGTGTGTGGACTTCACAAATCTGAATAAGGCCTGCCCAAAGGACTGCTACCCCCTGCCCAGAATTGATCAGCTAGTGGATTCCACCAGCGGTCACTCGATGCTGAGCTTCCTGGATGCCTTCTCAGGGTACCACCAGGTATCCCTTTGGGAGCCAGACCGGAACAAAACGGCATTTATAACCAGCCACGGAGTGTATAACTACAAAATGATGACCTTTGGCTTGAAGAACGCAGGGGCAACCTACCAAAAGTTGGTTGACAGAGTGTTCGAATACCAAAAGGGGAGGAACATTGAAGTATACGTGGACGATGCAATTGTGAAGAGCAAAACAGATGCACAACACATTGAAGACCTGAGGGAGACTTTCCAGTCCCTCAGGAAGTACAGGATGAAATGAAACCCGAAGAAGTGCGTGTTCGGGGTTAGATCTGGCAAGTTCCTGGGTTTCTTGATAAGTCAGAGAGGAATCGACGCAAATCCAGACAAAGTTAGAGCAATACTAGACCTACCAGAGCCGAAAACCAGAAAAGATGTCATGGGGCTGACAGGCCGAGTGGCGGCCCTGTCCAGGTTCATCGCAAAGTCAGGAGACAAGTCAACTCCCTTCTTTGAAGTCCTCAAGGGGAACAAGCAATTTGCCTGGGGGCAGGAGCAGCAGTTGGCTTTCCAAGAGCTCAAGGAGCATATGGCCAAAATTCCAACCCTGGCCATACCTAGGGCAGGAGAACCTCTATTCCTATACATAGCAGTAACCCAGACAGCAGTCAGCGCCGCTCTGATCAGGGAAGAGGGTAAGGTCCTACAGGCTATCTACTATGTCAGCCACACTCTGATAGCCTTAGAGAAAAATTACCCTCAAATGGAAAAGGCAGTTTACGCGGTTGTCATAGCAACAAGGAAACTAAAGCCGTATTTCGAGGCACATCCGGTGACCATCAGAACCAATCAACCTTTGGAAAAAACTCTGGAGAAAAAGGAGAAGTCAGGCAGACTGACCAAATGGGCCGTTGAAATATCAGGGTATGGAATCAACTACAAGCCAAGGGGAAGCCTCAAGGGGCAGCCCCTGGCAGACTTCATAGCTGAATGCTCCCACCCAGACGACCCCGCTGATGGTGAGGGAATCTGGGAAGTCTACACAGATGGTTCAGCCACATCGACAGGGTCTGGAGCAGGGGTGCTGATCGTAGCCCCAGATGGTACTAGGTTTGAGCACGCGTTGAGATTCCTGTTCCCAGCCTTAGAGGACGAATTCGAATACGAGGCTGTGATTGCAGGGGTGGAATTGAGCACCGCAGCAGGGGCAGAGCACATCATTGTCCGAACAGATTCCCAGCTGGTCAGTAGCCAGATCAACGGAGAATACGAGGCCAGGGAGGAGTCTATGCTCAAATACTTAACCAAATTCAAAGAAGCCGCCAGCAGTTTGAAGACCTTAAAGGTCGAACTGATACCAAGGTCCCAGAATCACCAGGCTGACGCACTATCCAAACTAGCAAGCTCCAGCCTGGATGAAGTGGGCAGGTCTGTATTCGTCGACATCCGACAGCACAAATCCGTATCAGACGGAGAGCAAGTTTTGCCAGTACAAAAGGATGAGAGTTGGATGGATCCGATCAAAAAGTATAAGATGACAGGGGAGCTTCCCAAAGACAAAAGCGAGGCTCGAAAGATGCTCAGGAAGGGAGCTCACTACCTCATCATGAATGGGGAGTTATGCAGGAAATCTTTCAAACGACCCCTGGCAAAATGTGTAGAACCCCTGGATGCAGACTACGTGTTGCGGGAAATCCACATGGGCTTATGCGGACACCACATAGGGGCAAAGACTCTGGCAGACAAGGCCCTAAGGGCAGGGTATTACTGGCCCACCATGCTCAAGGACGCTGTCAAACTGGTCGAGTGCTGTCACAATTGTCAAATCCATGCACCGGTGATCCATGTGCCAGCCAACGACCTGATGCCAATCCTGAACCCCTTGCCTTTTGCTCAATGGGGGATGGATATCATAGGACCTTTCACCATGGCAGCTGTAATATCCCGAAATTTCAAAGTATTTTATATTAATAATTTAAATTTATTAACTAGAGTATTGGGGTGCAAAAGATTTTAAATGTTAATTGTGAGTCGTTTTCAAAATGAGTTCGAAAATGGGTTCTAGAATCGGAATTTCCTATTTGGGCATCTATTCTTAAACCGGGCCAGACATAGTCAATGGACCAATATCAACCCAAATCGACACCATTTGGCCCAAACACCAACCTATACCCCAACCCAACCCAAAAAGAAAAAAAAGAAAAGAAAAGAAACCAGAAAAATAAAAGGAAAAAGGAAATAAAAGGAAAAAGGAAAAAAAAAAAAAAAAAAAAACGAACGAAAAGAAAAAAAAAAGGGAAACCCGAAACCCCCCCCTATAAAAACAGAACCCTCTCCCTCTTCCCCTGTTATTTTTCTTCACGCACTCCGTCCTCTCCTTCGCTCGTCCTCCTCACCCATCGTCGCCGCCGATTGCTCCTCCTTCCTGCCCAGCTCGCCGCCGTTCTTCTTCTTCTTCCGACCACCGCACTGCTCCCTTTCCTCCTCTTTCACGCCGTGGGTAACGTGTTCGCCCCTAGCTTCCCCTGTTTTTCGTCTTCCTTAATAAACATCGTTTCAATTCGTTTTATTGCTTAAAATCATGATTAATCAGTCCTAGTATATGTTATAAGTATTGGGTAATCGATTAGGGTTAGTTTTATGCATAAAGATTTGATTTTGATGATGGTTTTATGTTGATTTTTACTAATTACGAATTTGGGTTTAATTAGTGTAATTATTCGAATTGTGTTTAATTAGTTTCGTAAATTATGATTCTAGCATGTTTATAATCTGTTAAATAGGGTTCTTGAATTTAGTTGAGATTTAATTGGGGTTTTGTTCAAGTTTGTAGAAATTTCAATTTGGGGAAAATTTTGGGTTAATTGTTTCTTAATTAGGTCAATTAGCTTGAATCAATTAGGATGGTTAGTATTTCGACATTGTGATAATTCAATTAAACTTCGAAAAATCGGTTTATAACTCCCTAAATTATCACAATGTCGAAATACTAACCATCCTAATTGATTCAAGCTAATTGACCTAATTAAGAAACAATTAACCCAAAATTTTCCCCAAATTGAAATTTCTACAAACTTGAACAAAACCCCAATTAAATCTCAACTAAATTCAAGAACCCTATTTAACAGATTATAAACATGCTAGAATCATAATTTACGAAACTAATTAAACACAATTCGAATAATTACACTAATTAAACCCAAATTCGTAATTAGTAAAAATCAACATAAAACCATCATCAAAATCAAATCTTTATGCATAAAACTAACCCTAATCGATTACCCAATACTTATAACATATACTAGGACTGATTAATCATGATTTTAAGCAATAAAACGAATTGAAACGATGTTTATTAAGGAAGACGAAAAACAGGGGAAGCTAGGGGCGAACACGTTACCCACGGCGTGAAAGAGGAGGAAAGGGAGCAGTGCGGTGGTCGGAAGAAGAAGAAGAACGGCGGCGAGCTGGGCAGGAAGGAGGAGCAATCGGCGGCGACGATGGGTGAGGAGGACGAGCGAAGGAAAGGACGGAGTGCGTGAAGAAAAATAACAGGGGAGAGGGAGAGGGTTTTGTTTTTATAGGGGGGGGTTTCGGGTTTCCCTTTTTTTTTCTTTTCGTTCGTTTTTTTTTTTTTTTTTTTTTTTTCCTTTTTCCTTTTATTTCCTTTTTCCTTTTATTTTTCTGGTTTCTTTTCTTTTTTTTTTTCTTTTTGGGTTGGGTTGGGGTATAGCTTGGTGTTTGGGCCAAATGGTGTCGATTTGGGTTGATATTGGTCAATTGACTATGTCTGGCCCGGTTTAAGAATAGATGCCCAAATAGGAAATTCCGATTCTAGAACCCATTTTCGAACTCATTTTGAAAACGACTCACAATTAACATTTAAAATCTTTTGCACCCCAATACTCTAGTTAATAAATTTAAATTATTAATATAAAATAATTTGAAATTTCGGGATATTACACCCTTCCCCCCTTAAGAAAATGCTTCGTCCTCGAAACGCAAAGTAATTAGGTGAACTCATTAAACAAACACATCACACATACCAAATCATATGATGCAAGTGTATGAATGCAATGCATGGTCAAAGTAAAAGAACGAAGTTAGTATCACATTCTTCCCCCCTTAAAAGAGAGTTACGTCCTCGTAACTCTAGTTATACCTGATCAAAGAGGTGTGGGTATTTTCGTTTCATGTCATCCTCAGCTTCCCATGTAGCTTCTTCAGTTTGGTGGTTAGTCCACAACACCTTGACCAACTTGGTGACCTTGGTACGGGTATTCCTAGTTTTGGTGTCTAAGATTTTCACTGGATGTTCCTCATAAGTCAAAGATGGATCTAATTCGACTGTTTCAGGTTCTAAAACATGAGAAGGATGTGAAATATACTTTTTGAGTTGTGACACATGAAAAACATTATGAACCCTATGGAGGTCTGAAGGAAGATCTAGTCTATAGGCCACCTTTCCAATTTTCTCTAGAATATCATAAGGACCAATGAACTTAGGACTTAGTTTCCCTTTCTGACCAAATCGCATAACCCCTTTTGTCGGTGAAACTTTCAAAAATGCTTTCTCTCCTATTTTGAATTCAACTGGACGCCGTTTCTGATCTGCATATGACTTCTGACGATCTTGTGCTGATTTCATTCTTTCCTGTATCAAACGAACTTGGTTCATTGTATCTTCGATCAACTCTGGTCCTAGAACCACTGTCTCACTTATGTCGCTCCAACACAAAGGTGTCCTACATTTTCTACCATAAAGTGCTTCGTACGGTGCCATCCCTATGCTTGCATGGTAGCTATTGTTGTAGGAGAATTCAATCAATGGCAATCTATCAATCCACGAACCTTGGTAATCCATAGCACAAGCTCTCAACATATCCTCTAAGGTCTGAATCGTGCGCTCAGTCTGACCGTCTGTGGCTGGGTGAAACGCAGTGCTGAAGTTCAATTTTGTACCCAAGGCCTTCTGAAATTCTTTCCAAAAATGAGCTAAGTAATTGGGATCTCTATCAGAAACAATCGTACTAGGTACCCCATGATATCTCACAACATTGTTGATATACGCATGCGCCCTTTGCTCCATGTTCCAAGTGTCCTTCATAGGAATAAATCGAGCAGTCTTAGTCAGTCTATCTACAACCACCCAAATTTGATTCATACCATTCTTTGTAACTGGCAATGCTGTCACGAAATCCATGGATATTGAATCCCATTTCCAAGTAGGTACATCTAATGGTTGCACTAGTCCTCCCATTCTTTTGTGCTCAAACTTTACCTTCTGACAAGTAAGACACCTAGAAACAAATTCTGCAACCTCGTTCTTCATCCTTGGCCACCAAAAGAACTTCTTCAAATCCTTGTACAACTTATCACCCCCAGGGTGAACTGAGTATGGAGTGTTATGCGCCTCAGTCATCAATCTTTCTTTCACATCACTACACTTCTGAGGTACACACCATCTACCTTTGAATCTAATACTTCCATCACCGAAAATCTGAAACTCATTGGTCAAACCACTCTCAATCTTCTTCTTGATTCTTTCCAACTTGACATCACCAGGTTGTCCTTGACGAATCTCATTAAATATGTCCGAAGTGGAAGTCATACTAAACAAATGATTCTCCAAAGCCCTATGTTCTACCACCTCTAGATTCATTTTCTGAAACTCCACGCACAGTTCATTAGGGACAACCCACATAGAGTTCAAGGTATGACTCGATTTCCTACTCAAAGCATCTGCAACAACATTAGCTTTCCCTTCATGATACTGAATCTCCAAATCATAATCCTTGATGAGTTCTAACCATCTCCTTTGTCTCATGTTCAGTTCTTTCTGTGTGAAGATATACTTAAGGCTTTTATGGTCAGTAAAGATTTTACAAGTCGTGCCATATAAGTAATGTCTCCATATCTTCAATGCAAACACAACAGCAGCTAATTCTAAGTCATGGGTGGGATAATTTTCTTCATGAGGTTTTAGTTGTCTAGACGCATAAGCAATAACTTTCCCTTTCTGCATCAACACACAACCTAAACCCTTTTTCGAAGCATCACTATACACCTCAAATCCCTCAGATTCTGACGGTAAGGTTAAAACAGGTGCCGTAGTCAACAATTCTTTCAATTTCTGAAATGCTTCCTCACAACGGTCATCCCACTCATACTTTGTAGTCTTTTTCATTAAATTAGTGAGGGGCCTAGCAATGGTCGAGAAATCCTTCACAAATTTCCTATAGTAGCCAGCCAAACCCAAGAAACTCCTGATATCAGTAACTGATTTAGGTGTAGGCCAATCTTTCACAGCTTTAATCTTTCCTGGATCAACAGAAATTCCTTCACTACTAATGACATGTCCCAAGAAGGCTACCTTATTAATCCAAAACTCACATTTAGACAATTTCGCATACAACTTATGATCTCTCAATGTTTGCAAGACTAACCTAAGATGCTTTTCATGTTCTTCCTTACCCTTTGAATACACCAAAATATCATCAATGAAAACCACGACAAAACGATCAAGATAAGTTCTGAAGATTCTATTCATCACATCCATGAACACAGCAGGAGCATTAGTCAATCCAAAAGGCATCACAGTGAACTCATAATGACCATAACGTGTCCGAAAGGCAGTTTTAGGGATATCTTGTTCAGCAATCCTAAGTTGATGATACCCAGATCGCAGGTCAATTTTAGAAAAAGTGTCAGCACCTCTTAACTGGTCAAACAAATCATCTATCCTCGGCAATGGGTACTTGTTCTTAATGGTCACATTATTCAGCTCTCGATAGTCAATACACAACCTTAACCCACCATCCTTCTTCTTAACAAACAAAACAGGAGCTCCCCATGGCGATACACTCGGTCTTATGTATCCCTTCTCTATCAACTCTTGTATCTGATCTTTCAATTCTTTCATCTCAGCTGGTGCCATCCTATATGGTGCTTTGGAAATTGGTGCAGTTCCTGGCACTAAGTCAATGGTAAACTCTACTTCTCTATTAGGAGGCATTCCTGGTATTTCATCTGGAAACACATCTGGAAACTCATTTACCACGGCAATTTCATCAAGTCCTTTTTCTTCCACACTCGTGTCCTGGATAAAGCAGAGATAGGCTAGGTGGCCCTTCCTAGTTTTGGTGAAGATGGACATGGCAGACACAATTTTGATAGCAGGTTTATGAACTACCCCTCTATAAGAAATTCTTTGCCCCTTGGGTCCCTTCATACTAACTTTTTGTTCAAAACAGTCAATATTGGCCTTATACCTACCCAACCAGTCCATCCCTAGGATAACATCTATATTTAGAAGGTCGAATTGGATAAGGTCTGCAGGTAGTTTGGTTCCCATTATTTCTACATCCACCCCTTCAAAGATTTTATCACATGTAACGACTTTACCAGATGGAACAGCTATAGGTGTAGAAATTTGAGAACTAGGTTCAAGACACAACTTATGAACAAATGAAGAGGAAATGAAAGAATAAGAGGCTCCAGAATCAAATAAGACAAAAGCAGGAGTATTATGGACTAGGAAAGTACCGGTCACCACATTGGTCGTAGTATCAGCCTGAGCTCTATTCATGACAAAGATTTGGCCTGGATTGCGCTGTTTGTTCCCTCCTTGAGCATTAATGTTGGCATTCCCACCAGCGTTCCCATTGGCATTCCTAACAGCAGCTCCATTGTTGTTACCATTACCAGCTTGAGCATTGTTGTTGTTACCTTGGAATCTAGCATTGTTCCCATTATAGTTGCCCCTGAATTGGTTCTGGTTTTGGTAGTTGCCTTGGTAGTTGGGGCGAGTGTTATTGTTGTAGGAATTTTGGTTGTTGTGTTGGTAAGTAGGACGAGGATTGTTATTATATGAATTTTGGTTGAAGTTTTGGTTTCCCCTATTGTTTCCCACATAACCACTTCCCATTTGATTTTGGGGTTTAGACCTACACTCAAATGCTCTATGTCCTCTTTTCCCACAGCTATTGCAGTTAATCAATCTTCCAGCACAATCAACTCCAGGGTGATCTCCATTGCACGACTTACAATAATAATGACGCTCAAGCTTCTTGTCCTGATTACGGTTTTGGAAATTGTTCCCTGTAGAGTTTCTGTTGAACCCTTGGTTACCCCCAAAGTTGTTTGGCTTTCCCCTCTTATCATTCCCATGGTTGTGGTTCTTGCCAGTTTCATAAGTGTTGGATGTTTGGGGTTCAAACTTTCTTTTGTTGTTGCGGGTTTCCTCCCTGAGCTCATGCATTCTCCACCCACTAGCAGCTTTTCTATAAGCCTCATGCACATCAGCAAAGGTCATCATGACCATGGTTTCCTGGAGGCTGTAGTCAAGTCCCTCAATGAATCTAGTGATCTTTGAGGCATCATCATGTAAAATAGTGGTTGCAAAACGAGAAAGTTCAAGGAATTTGGCATAATAATCACTCACACTTCCCCGGTTTTGTTTCAGTGCTAGGAATTCAGAGAGTTTCCTTTGCCTAACATGCTCGGGGTAGAATCTCTGTCTTAGGGCATCCTTAAGGCTATCCCAATTGAAGTTTGGTTGAGCTTGGAAGGCTGCTCCAGTGGCTGACCACCAAATATCAGCTTCTCCTTTAAAGTAGAAGACAGCTCCATCTACCTTTTGGTTTGCTGGACAGTTAATGGTGTTGAAGATTTTCTCCATATCTCTTATCCAATTCTCAAGGTCAGTAGGATCTTCACGCCCATAATAAAACTCAGGTTTCCTTTGGGATATCTTCTTAGCCCAGTCAATCACAGGTGGTTGGTTATTGTTTTGCAGCAATTGAACCACAGCAGCTGCAAACTGGTGAAATCCATCGTTTTGTTGTTGTTGGTTCATGTTTCTGTTAATTCGTCGTGTATAGTAGCGATGAATGGGGTGCATATAACCTACACTAACGAATTATTTATGATTACATTTCTACTTTACTTAATAGTTCAATATATAATGCAATTAGCACAAAATAACATTTCAAGTAATTAATAAAAGAAGTCATATAAATTTCATTAATAATAAAGCTTAAAGCATCCATAAATAATAAAGCATATAAATCATCGACGCAGCGATGTCCAAACAATAATCTAAGATGCTACTTTAGAGCATTTTTATTATAGTTATTATGCTAGTCACTAACTCCCATTACTAAGGGTAGGGTGGGAGGGTACTATCCATGTTTTATTATGCTTCCTCTATAGTCGAGTCAACTACTTCTCCATCCTCTAGCCATTCCTTGTGTGCTTCTAGGAGTCTCGTAGCTAGGATCTCTGGTGTGATCAACCATCTACCTTGATGGGTGTACTTCTCTACATTGGGTAATGCTCCTTTCTTAATAAGATCTTTATATTTACCCTTGAAATACGCCCAGGGCGCTCTATTTGGTAGAGTCCTTAGAATAAATCTGGCTTGAGCAAGAGGGTGGAAATAGTAGTCATCCTTATATTTTTGCCCATAATAATCACATTGATTAGCTACCCTTTGACAATATGCCACGATCTCTTCATCGTCTCCCATCCTAAGCCTCAATGGGTTGTCGGCTTTTATTTCAGCTTTGGTTGGTGTCCTAATTAAACGAACCATCCTATAAAAGGTACACATTAACTTGGCACTTATCCCCAATGAAGCAATTATGAGTACAATAATCAACATATAAATGAATTAACTTGAAATTCCTAACATTTCAACCTCCACCAGCTCAAATGTGGATTATTCAAATCATCACAAGAGATTATGACATTCATACCTTAGTTACAGTACATTTACCAACCATAGACATTTCATAGCATACTTGTAAAATTCATAATTTCGTAACGTGATCCATATCATTCCAAGCATTTAAGGTAACTTTTGGTCTTCTGGAATTCTATCAATCTCATTCATTGCATTCCAATCATTTAAATTTTCAAATCATCGCATTCATTTATCAGAACTCCACCACCATAATTTGAATTCAATCAAGAGTAATCATACATAACCTCACATGCAGTATTAATACAAGTAGTAAGTAAGGAGAAATTAAGCACACATAAGCAAACCCATCCCCCATACGGCTTGGTTCATTTTAAATTCTATATTATTATTTGTCTGGTTCATTCTTTCATTCTATTTCCTAATCTTATTAATTCATTTTAAGTTTTTGACCTAACCTGGCTCTGATACCAACTGTAACACCTCTGAATTTCCTTATTCGTATTTTGGTTCGTGATAAAAACGTTTTTAAAAGGAAAGGAAATTTGGGGGTGTTACAGCAGCGTACCAGGTCAAATATGTGATTGTAGCCGTTGATTATTTCACCAAATGGGTGGAAGCAGAAGCCGTGTCAACCATCACCGAGGCCTCCGTCAGGAAAGTGATATGGCAGAACATATTCACAAGGTTCGGAGTGCCGCAGGTCATGGTATTTGACCATGGTAGGCAGTTCTACTGCAGACCCCTGAAGGAATGTCTGACCGAATTCAATGTCAAATTTGCGTACTCAGCCGTGTGCCACCCACAAAGCAACGGCCAGGCAGAGGCGGCAAACAAACAAGTCATCAGCGGCATGAAGAAAAGGCTGGAGGATGCCAAGAAGGAGTGGGTGAAAGAGCTTCACAGCGTGCTATGGTCATTGAGAACTACCGAGAAAGAGGCAACCGGTCAATCACCATTCATGTTGGTATACGGAACAGAGGCGGTGATGCCGGTTGAGACCAGAGCCAGGAGCCAGAGGCAAACAATGAGGCCTTGAAGACATCATTGGATTTGCTCGATGAAGTAAGGGATGATGCCAGGCTCGTCATGGCCGCATGCAAAGACAGGATGCGTAGAGCCTACAACAGGAGAGTGCAATATCGACCCTTAAAGGCAGGGGACCTAGTGCTGAGAAAGGCGACAGCCTCCCAGAAAGCCAACATCCATGGGAAACTGACTGCAGCATGGGAAGGCCCATACGAGGTAACCATCCAGCACGGTCCAGGGACATTCAGACTACAGGACATGGATGGGAAACCCCTGGACACCATATAGAATACCGATAACCTCAAGAAGTACCATGCTTAGAGGTGGGACCGATGATGGTCTATAAAAATGTAACTATCCCGGCATATCCAAGTGTAACTTGGTAATCTTTATGATGTAAGTCAATAAAGAGCCCCGCATGAAATCCAACCCGGCCTACGAGTGTATTTTATTTTGCCTTATTTAGAATTAGCGGAAAAATAAAGCAGGGGCAAGAGAGGCCGGACCGAGGCGGTAAAGACAATACCTAGTCGGGGATAGTATAATTCCCTGGCTGGAAGCTGACTACGGTCAAAGGTCGTAAAGACAATACCTAGTCAGGGATAGTATAATTCCCTGGCTGGAAGCTGGCTACGGTCAAAGGTCGTAAAGACAATACCTAGTCGGGCATAGTATAATTCCCTGGCTGGAAGCTGACTACGGTCAAAGGTCGTAAAGACAATACCTAGTCGGGGATAGTATAATTCCCTGGCTGGAAGCTGACTACGGTCAAAGGTCGTAAAGACAACCCAGTCAAGGATATTATGAAGCCCTGACTGGAAGCTGACTACGGTCATAGGTCATAAAAACAATACCCAGCAAGGGCTATTGTAAGACCACAAAAAGAAGTCGTCAACCGGCCAGGAGGATAAAGACCAAGAAAGCCCAGTCACAACGTAAGCACCAACACGAAATCGAAGTTCGAAAGAAGCTGCGATTAAAGAGTTGTTCAGCCCTGACACATCCCGCCAGGGTGGGCAAAATAACCAGTAACAAAATAAAAGCTGTTCAGCCCCGGCACATCCCACCAGGGTGGGAAACTAAGAGAAGCAACAACAGATACGCAAAAGGTTCAGCAACAAAGCGTGAATCGGCAGCCGTCCACCAGACTCCTGCTAAGGCCTACCCAAACTAAGAAACAAACAAAAAAGAAAAGCAACAAGCAAAGGTAGGCAAACTCACGAGGAGTTACAGGACTCCGAGCAGGCGAACAACCGCCGGTGTCCCTATGCCTGGCCGTCGCCGTTCGGGGCCACAGAAGGTCCGCCAGCAGCATGAATGTCAGCATTATCAGCGGCAACCTGAGGGCCTAGCCCCCCCTGACTGGTGGTACTGGTCTCATTACCATGATTCTTGAGAAGAGGCCACCCAGAATTGGCTTGCTCGACCATCAACATTTCAACTCTGGCCCAGTCAGAACCCTGGCTAGGGAAGAGATGACCAAAAAGAATAGCCGCAGCCTGCCACCCTTGCTCGAAGCCATCCCATATCGCCCCTTGGACTTCGTCCAGGGCATCCGCTTTAAGCCCGTCAATCTCCGCACTCTTCTCCTTCAACTGTGCTAGGGCGGCGTCCAAATCTTTCTGTTTCTGCTCGATACTAGACTTCAAGGAGCGACAGTCAGCCTGAAGAGAATCGTTCAAAGACCTGGCAGAGTAAGCCTCACTTCGAGCATCGTCCCGCTCACGAACGGCTTGGGCATAGTTGTCTCGTAGCTCCTCGATGGAATCCTGCAGATTCTGGAAAGCCGATCTCCTCTCCTCTGCAATCTACTTGCCCCTCTGCTCCCGAGCAGCCATCCTTTCCTTGAAAACGTGATACTGGGACTGATAATAGGCCCCCAACTCACAGGCTTGAAGGACAGATCGGGAAGCCTGCGTAAAGACAGGGTTAGATACAATGAAAAGGGAAAAAGCAGAAAGAGAATCGACAAGAACCAACAAGGAGAACGAGGTGTTATAAACAAACCTGGGCAAGGTTGTGGATAGCAGAGGCAAAAGGGGCCCTAACAGTCCTCATCTCCATAGAAGGACGATCAAGCGGCAACAGTCCAGCCCGAGCCTGGCGCCAGGCCAGGGTGTTACCCTGACAGGGGTCAGCCTGGCAGAGGGATTCACTCATTTGCACATGAGGGACAGACTCCAATTTGGTAACCACCTCCGCTGGGAGTTCAACCTCTGCCTCCTCATAAAACACGCCTTTCTCGACGAAGGCAGGCTCTGGTATGCTGGAAGTCAGGCCAGAAGGAACCTGGAACCTGTCGGAACCCATCTGCTCCAACGAATTGAAGGCACGATCTACCGAGTTGCTCAATACCTCATTGGGAAGCACGTCGAGAAGAGATCTGGCCTCAGGTTCAGAAGGTTGAGCATCCACGTCAACAATTTGTACCTGGGAGGCCGGAGGAAAAGTCACAGAGGCAGGGTTTGGGTCAGACCCCATGGTCAGATCCTCGACATACGCGTCTGCCTCCTCTTCTTCGATTTGGGAAGCATCTTGACCTCCCCAAACCGACAAGACTTCGTTGGGGAACCAGCAGGGTCAGGCGAATCTACAGCTGCTTGATCCTCGCCAGCGACAGACTTGCCAGCGGCGGTAGAGACCTGCCCCTGGCGAGGAGGCGGAAAGGCAGTAAACTTGAAGCCCCTCACATAATCAGACAGGGAACCTTTCATATCCGTAACACTGGGAGTAGGCGGAATGGGGCCGATGGGAGTCCTGTCCGGCTTGCAGTGGATTTTCCTCAACAGCTCAGGGGTCCACTCGAAAGGACGGTCAGGGCCTGCATGAAAAGAAACACCGAAATGAATTGACAGCAAAAAGACAGGTAATGACACAATTACATGGGGGGTCTCCGACCCACACACCTGAACCGCAGGCCGGAGCAAGACCTACAGCCCCTAACATCAGATCTGACGAAATGACGTCGAAGTGAGGCAGCCAAACAGAAGGAGCCCCATGCTTCCCGCCCTGGGAGGCGAAGTTGGGGAAAACCTCCTGATCTATGCCCTCCAGGACCATTTCAGATGCCTTCAGCCCGATCTCCCTCTCAATCTTGGACTGAAGACGAGAGTTTACCCCTGACGAAAAGACGATGGGAAGGGAATATTCACCGTCCACCCTCAGCCAAAAGAACCGGTCTTTGGCCCATTTGATGTTGTCAGGACGAGGGTAAACAGTCGCGACATTCTCTGCCATACGAAGGGAGTACCAGCCCTTGTTGACACCCCCCATCTTCTGAAAATGGTGGAGGTTCCTGAATAAATTGACCGACAGAGGGTATCCCCTAAAGAGACAGAGCCAGACAAAAGAGATCATCGTCCTGATAGAAGGCGGTGTTATCTGGCACAGGGCCCCTCCGGCCCTCACCAACAACAATTCCAGGAATGGGTGTAAAGGGAATCTCAGACCGAAGTCTAAAGATTTGAGGTAAACGGCTGTACAGCCGGCAGGCGGGTCCGTTACGACAGACCCCTCGTCGGGTAAAATCAGACTATAACCTTTGCCCACTTGGTAGAACTTATCCGCCATCGCGGCCTCCCCAGATCTAAGAACTTCCAGCCGCCAGGAGGGGTCGATCTTTGTGGACATGGGAAGTTTATTAAAACCCACATCAAACTCCCCGTCATCATCACAAGACCGCAACCGTTCCGCAGGCCCTGCCGTCCTTACCGGAGCAACCACGGGCGCCCCTGACGGGTCTCGCATCGTGCTGGCCGAATCGACAGGCTCAGGGCTCACTTCGTCTATCACTATGTGGCGGGGTTTGTGAGCATTCCTGGCCGCCTTGGCCCTCAAAACAGCCTTTCGGGTACTCTTAGGGCGGCGGCGCTGTATACTCAGCGGTTGATTTCCCTCATCCGACGACTCCTCGGTGGTAAAACCGCTTATCCTAGAATCAATCGACATGGGAGAGGAAGAAAGAAGAATTACTTACTTGTTCGGGTGGTGAAAGACGAAGAGGCAACTCGCTTTAACGCACGAACTCGCAGGTATAGGAGAACAAAATGATGAAGGAAACTGGAATAAAAGTGAGGATTGAAGATGAAAAAGGCTGGGCAGGAGACACCTTTAAAGGCACGGTTCCCCTGGCAGTTGAAGAGACGTGACGGTTGTGGGTTAACCCCGTCCCCTCCGTCCACGTGTACTGGCAGTTGAAATTGGCAATAAAATTGCTTTTCGAAATTCGAGAGTCCCGCCAAAGGAAAGGGGCCACGCCAAGTAAATGAGCTCACCTTACTGGGCATAATGAGACCTCATTTGGGGCAATTGTTCGGGCGTGAGGTCCGTGGGCCGTCACTAGGAAGGCCTTTGGCGGTCAAAGCAGGAAAGGCCAAGTAAGGCCCAATAAGGCCAACTTGGCCAAATAAGCCCATGAAGAAGCAAGGCCCTCAAGTGGCCGATCAAGGCCCGTGCCTTCCGAATTCATGCGCCTATAAATACTCGATTCATGGCCATTAGAGAGGTAACTCGCTCTTCCTACGGAAAATACTAAAAACCTGCCTCTCACTCACAAGCCACTAACTTGATCGTCGGAGGGGGTTTCTCGAATACTCCCCCGGGGCAGTAATAGTCGTTCTTCTTAGCAGGTCCACAGCCACGCAGGCCGAGAGTCAACGCTCCTCCCTCAACAAATTACTATTGTTCATTTCACAGCGGAACATCATTTATCGACACGGCATACCACGACGGATCATAAGTGACAATGGTAAACCATTCGACAATCGTATGATGACGGCCTTATGCGAAAAATTCAAGTTCCAGCAATGTAAGTCGTCGATGTACAATGCCCCCGCGAATGGCCTAGCTGAGGCATTCAACAAAACACTTTGCAACTTGTTGCGAAAAGTAGTTGCTAAGTCAAAGCGCGATTGGCATGAAAAGATAGGCGAAGCATTGTGGGCATACCGTACTACATACAAAACTGCGACTCAAGCAACCCCATACGCACTGGTATATGGAGTAGAAGCAGTGGTCCCATTGGAGCTTCAAATCCCATCCCTACGGGTCGCCATCCAAGAAGGACTCACAACTGATGAGAATGACAAGTTGCGCCTCGCCGAGTTAGAAGCGCTCGACGAGGAGACTGCAAGCGCAACAAAAGCTTGAGTGCTATCAAGCACGAATGGCTCGCGCATTCAACAAAAAGGTGCGACCGCGTTCCTTTCAAGTGGGAGACTTGGTGTTAGCTGTCAGAAGACCAATCATCATTCCTCGCAAAACTGGAGGTAAATTCCAACCCAAATGGGATGGACCTTACGTGGTGCAAGAAGTCTACACTAACGGTGCATACAAAATTGTTGATCATGATGGGTTACATGTTGGCCCAATCAATGGGAAGTTTCTGAAGCGATACTATCCCTAAACACCACAAAGCTGCTCCTAAGCACGAGCTAAAACTGCATACTCCAAATGAACTACGTTGGCTTGATCTTGCAAATTGAATTTGCAGGTACGTAGGCAGCTTAAGTAAACACTTTACTTGGGTGCAGCCACACCAACAACAAAACAACCTCCACCCCTTCAAAAAAAAAAAAAAAAAAAAAAAAATTGCGCTCCTGGCCCGCATGAGTCTAAACTGTGAACGACAAAATCATTATCTCGTCCAGACATTATCCGTTCGAATACATGTTGACCAGAACTTTGCAGACAACTTATAAGTCCTTATTCGAAAATTCAATCATATGGATAAATAGACTGGTCCTTGTATAAGTTCAATGCACAAAACAGAAATGAATGGTAAATAGGCAGCTACTACAAGGAAGTCCGACAAGACTATGGTTTTAACCTTAGTACGAAGAAAGCAGTCCTCTCCTCTGATCAAACGCTGTCTTCATCCACGCCAAAGTATCTTTCTCCAGTTGAGAATTGGTCTGAATAGTTGTCAGCCTATCTAGCTCCTGCTGAGAAGAGTCGACACTTGCTTGTCGGCCGAAATTTCATTAAGTCCCTGCTGGTGTTGCTCAACTAAATGCGCCTCGGCCTCGCAAACCTCTCGTAGCGACTCCTCCAAGGTTACTTTCTTCTTCCTCACGGCATCTAAATCTCCCAGCCGTTCCTCACTAACACGAGAGACGACCAGAAGAGTTTACTTCGCCGACTGCAAGTTTGCCTCATCCTGGGAGATATCATGAACAATTTGATCATCACTCTTGTCTGCTGTTGCATCAGACGCCACCATAAGGAATGCATCAACTTGTTGCACATAATCGTCAACGATGGCCTTAAGATCGGAGTAGTCACCGCCCAATTGTTTGATCTTGTCATACATGTCACCAGCTATTTGCTTTGTTTTCTCCACTTTAGCATATGAAGTTTGCTTCAACACCTTGAGCACACGTTTCTTTATCAGTACTATCGCATCTTGCACAATGTCACATGTAAACTTCTCAGGCTGAACCGTGCAGAAGGAGGAAGCGGGTTGTGAACCCGTCACCCCCTTATTTTGAGGAGAGAGAGACTCCTTGTGAGGGGTAGAGACGCTCTCATCATCTTGGTTTACTGCAGATAGGTGGCTATTGGAAGTCGATAGGACAACTACATTTTGTGCAAGTGGCAGTTTTCCCCTACCAACACCAAGTCTCGGACGTGGCAATTCAGGTGTTGTCTCCACAATTGGATTCAAGACTTCCTCATCCAAATTAAGCTCTTTGACCTGAAAGGCGAGAGAAAATGGGGAACTAAAAAAAAAAAAAAAAAAAAAAAAAAATTTACCGAATCCAGCTTCGAGAGAGAACCATTGCACTCGGGCAACCCACGGAAAAAGTTGTCACCAAGAGAGATTGAATGTTCCTTTACTCTCTTCTTTTTTCCTCTACGACTATGCTTGAAGTCTGCCTCTGACTCTTCGTCGCTATTGTGGCTGTCGCTAAGCCGCTTGCCTAACCCATCGCTACAAACTTCCTTTGACGGAGTCGTATTTGTTGTTGGAGTCTTGTCGGTACCCTCAGGATGCGGGTGCTCAGCCTTCTTACCTCGTTCAGCCACTTTGGTTTGTGGCTCGGTGCTAGAAACGAGGGTATTGACGTTCTTTCGGAGGTCATGCACCGACATCTTAGGCCACCAATCCTTAAAGTTCTTGCTGACCAGTTCGCACCAATCCAATGAGTAGCTCGGAAGTGTCGCAGTGGCGTAGCTACCACTGAATGAAAGCATCCTTATCCGATTTAGTGCATCATCATAGGATACATCATCCTCATCTCTACCACGGGGAAGTACATCGGGGATGACTTGGTAAAAGCCGAACTGTCTGCTAAATCGAGTTGGAGTATACGGCTCAAGAACAAAAGAAGCACCGACCCTCAACGGTAAGTACCTTGTGCGCAGAGAGACTAGGTAACTAAGTCTCAGTCTATCCAACGCATTATTGTCAAGCAGCGACTCCATCCTGTTCTTCGATAGGATATGACGAGAAGCTTTGAAGGAGGAGCCGGAATGAATCAGTTCATGGGCTACAACGTCAGTGTATTGCCTAGCACATTCATGCCCTGAATACGCAACCATTTGAGGGCCAGGAGGAGGGTTGTCAGCTTTATAATACGTGCCGAAATAGTGAGCGAGCCACCCATACAAATAATGAGCCGGAAAGACTGAGCAAGAATATGAAGGCTTGGAAGCATAAGTTATCTACCTTAGACCGTGGTAAATATGAGCAAGTACCGGCGCTGCCAGGTTAAACTCTACGCCACTCGCCATTTGTGTCGCCACCTCAAAGGTGGAGGGTCTGATTATCCTTTCCTCAAGCTCGGGCATTACAAACACGCACAACCAACATGACAGGAAAGCTGCTAGATGGGTCGTTCTTCTATCTTGGTCGCACTCAACTCCGACATCAGAAAAGGTCTCCACTTCTGCTTCAGTCCAATCATCCAATTTATCACCAACTGTACCTCTAGGGTTATGAGTATTCTTTGGACGAGAGTATGACTCTTGAGTGCGCTTTTGAGGAGGCTTACCATAAACCTTTTCTCTCTTACACCAAAAATTTATCCACTGTGAGGCACGGACTCCATTTTTGAAATCCGGGTCATCCGTAAGGGAACAATACGCAGCAAACAAATATTGACAGGCACGAGAGACTAATTTGTTGCCATCTCGGTCGCTAGCCTCCATAGCATTAAAACTCGTAATAGCTTCATCATATATAGAACCAGATATCGACAGGCCACCAAGTTGGAAAAGATCCCACAAAGAGATGGACCACTCTCCTGCCTCAGTATGAAGAGTGTTGGTTATTGGGCACCAACTCTCACAAAAAGCGCCCACGACGTTCGAATTACGGTCATACGTGTACCGCGAAGCATATACTGCATCATAAATCTTACTCTCATGCAGCATCGCTGAATAACGATCGAGAATATCCTCTGTCCACTCCCAGTAGCATTCGATGTGGGAAAACTCACCTGAAACGCGGAGTCCGTTAATACCCTACCTTACCGACCCGCTAATGATTCGGCGGCCAAGCATGGGAAATTGAGCTTCCTTCCACGCCGTCTCTTTCTCGATGCTGAGAAGGATATGTGAAGACCCATCCGACGCTCCAGACCCCACAGGCTTGGTCATCGCTGTAGGAAAAAGCTTCATCATTTCAGTAGGGTCTACTGAAGTATCTGGATGCAGCATGGAACGATATATGGGAAACCTGTATTTGGCAATGTTAGCTTTGGCGCCTGGATGCCTCATTACTGAAAGATATGGTCGTCCGCTTTCATGGTAGTCTTTGAAGTACACTACCATGTTACCTAAAAAATAAAAAGAGAAAGAAGCGAGTAAGTATCTAAGCAAGCATGGCAAAAGAATAGCAGAAACTACGCGATGGGCGCTGTACCGCAACAAGGATGAAAGATGTTCAGTTAACATGTGGTGTCGCCGCATTGACTTTGGTTTGAGTGCCATACCATCGCGTCGGGGTTCCGCTGCTCGAAAGCTACGAGATTCCCGACGTATCCAAGTATAGCCCTCGCCGCTGGTCAGTGACAGACACCAACTACGCCACGGTGCTGGGGCTTCGCTACTCGAAAGCAGCAAGGCTCCCAACGACATCTGGCGCATCAGTAACTATACACATCCATCCTGCTTGCGTACCGAACGTGCGAGATCCCGTCAAACGATTTCGGTCTGAGTGTCGGCACCATCGCGCTGGGGTTCCGCTGCTCGAAAGCAGCAAGGTTCCCAGCGTATCCAGGTGCGACCCTCGCCTCATGTCGATGATGAGCCCCCACACGTCGACTACAGCTCGACTGACCTGCAAGTGTTTGTATGGTACAACAAAGAAATATGTGTAAAAAAAAAAAAAAAAAATTAAATAAAATTAAATAAAATTACAACACCTGATGAGTCAGCCATGAAGCTCTAATGGAACCTTTGATTCGATCTGTCAAAGCAAGAAAGCAAGAAAAGCAAGATTGAAACTATCATTGCTGTCAAAAAGTCACTGTCACAAAGCAATTTACAGCCGCACGAATTTAGGAGCTAGAATTTGATTCAGGCTAACGACCATTAGTCTTTGGTCAAAAGGGTGCAACAAATTAAAACAAGCTACGTATGAGTATCTACACGATCATACACAAAAAATAGAAGACATACATGAGAGGGCAGTACCCCATAATTTCAGTACTATGTCAACTAACACGACAAATCAAGCGAGAAGACAAAAAAAAAAAGGGGGGGGGGACTGTGAAGACGTTTGTTTACAACAGAGCATGCCAAAATTTCGATCAAATTTACGAAATTGCATGCTATTTGAGTACTCTGTCAAACAAACAAAGGATCAACACTATCGAAACCGAAAGAAGAATGCAGCATAGTTGATAATGTGAGACGCACGAATTGGACGCAAATGAAATAAATACGCGACAAAGTTCACAAATGTTTGAGGATTTGTTTGCAAAATTTCTCATAAACTTGGTGGTTCCATAATCACGTGGGGACAACAACCTTAGCAAATAATAAAAAACATGCGTACGTGGTACTCGGTGAAGCAATTAACAAGAGCAAAAGGGAGTTGCTACGTATGAATTTAAGACGGTTGACAAGGAAGAGGACATGCGCGCCCATGATTAAAGAAGAAGACAAAGAACAATCAGAAAAGGAAGATATAAAAGAACAACCCAGCATTCGTGTATTGTCTACAAGCATGGGAACAAACAGAAGATAAAATTAGTTAGGCAGGGAAAGCATGGTGTGCAACTATCATATACGAATAAGAAATTGTTGGGTACGACGATTGAACAAAAATCAGAAGTTGCCTACGTATAAATTTGAAGGTGTAAATCAAAGCTGAAAAAAAATACAGCAAGAAAACATGGAAACAAGGCTGATTGAGGACATGATGTTGTTATGTGATGATCATTAGATGTTAATAAAAAGGCAATCAAGAAAGCAAGCTCGCATGGAGATTTCATTAAAACACACTTGCTAATGGTCAAACTAGAACAAAGTTACAGGAAATTGGAAGCCAGCAATTAGAGAAAACCAACAGGGCACATGATCAGCCGCATGCATACAATGATTATGTGGAATTAAATTGCAGAGGGAGACACAGTTTTGAAATACTTGTTGTCGAGAACTTCCCTTGCTGTGGTGTGACGAACTTGCAATTGTAGGTTAAACTCAACGACTAAGCTTGTAAATATATATACAAGTCAACGGCTCGGTAAAGGAAAACAACCCAAGCCAACCCAAATTCTTGATTTTGCTGTCAAAATTTAAGAATTTCCAAAACAAAACAATAAGGAAAGATAGTTTTCCTTGTACACCTTCACCACAAAATCTTGTCAAAGAAGTGATGTGACGGTAATAATATTCTCTGTACCACCTAAGTCGATTCGACAGGGTACAGAAAATGTTAACCTGTCAAAATGATAAGACGTCAACCTGCCACGGCACCAAAATGACGTAAATCAAACACCCGCTAAGGTTATAAAATTAACAGGGTAACATAAAAAGTCCCAATGTCATCCGATAACGTTGTGAAGATGACCAAGATGACGCCATCAGCAGTACTGGGGGCAAAGTTGTCATCCGCCAAGTCAACAAATGACAGGGTGACGTTAAAAAAATGTGTGAACACTCTTACAACAAATTCGGTGTTCATCGACTTCCAAGTCAAAATCAAGTGAGTCGGTACTTCACCGCGTTGAAACACTTGCATAGTGTACGCGACAAAGTACCGAGGGGGCAATTTGTAGGCACTGAAAATTTGTTAATGTGCCGTAAATTAGATAAATTAATTATTTATGAGTTAATATCAAATTTTAACTCAATTTAATTAATTTTACCCCGATGAAATCCGGGTTGATTCGGTTACTAATTTGGTTAATTGGATCATGATTCTGATAAAACAGGCAATTGGGCCAATTCCACATAAAGCCTGAAGATAAGCCCGCGACTGCAAGCCCGCCAAAAATTAGGTCTTCACTCTATATAAATAGAGTAAGACTCATTCATTCAGGGGTTGGAAAAATCAGAGCGAAGAAAACCCCCAGAGGAATTCTCAAACTCCCAGCCACACGCAGTCAACAAGCACATTCGTGCCGCCTGCAAATCAAATCAAACACAAGTTCAAACAACCAAGCTCAAGGAGAGATTCAAGTCCCCTGCGACCCTCTCAAGAACAACAACAACGCACGCGGACGACGCGCGCACCCCCTGCAGCACGTACGCTATCACTGTAGTGTATCGTACGGCGCACCCCCTACTGCGTAGTAGAATTCAGAGGATTACATTAGAGATTGTACATTTAACTTTCTGATATTAATAAAATATTCATTTGTTTCCTTATTTTGTCTTAATACAAAATTTGCGTTAACACTCTTATCACCGTCAAAGCAAATGGCTTATGGTCAAAAGACCGGTCAAAGAGCCACTCTCTCATCTCACAACCCCGTCTTCCTCAAAACAAATCACCTCCTATCACCTTACAAAACTCCCATCCCCTTCGTGTGTTTGTTGGAGTATAATGACCCCACGACAACAGTTGTCCAAAAACCAGAACAAAATAGGCCGGCCATTTTGTGATTACTGTGTGAGTTTAGGTCAAAATGTCAATGATTTATGGACAAATAACATGTGGAACAAAAGGGTGGGTTCAATATAAAGAGAGATGGTGTAAAACATGGGACAAAAGGGGTGATGGAGTGACTTGGCTAGAGATGAGAGGAGAAGAAGGTGTAAGGGATAGTGACATCATACCTTGGCTTCTTCGTCGTATGGCCAGTGTCTCAAGCTAGAAGCACACCAAAAACAAACAAAACAAACTAATAAACTTGGGTTGCCTCCCAAGTAGCGGCTTTGTTTAACGTCGTTGGCTCGACTCATGGCATACCATTCTCCATCAACCAAATCCAAACCCCAAGTCATGCAAATCGCACTTCACCCCTTCTCCTTTAACGCTCCACCTCGGGGCATTCTTGACCCCGACTTTGGTGGCATTTCTGCTTTTCTTGTTTCGAGTATGAGGAATGCTCTTCTTAGCTTTCGAAATCTATAAAACTGTTGATAAAGACGTTCCACATACTATGGGTAACTTGGTTAGCGAAGCATGCATTCTTTTCACATTAGATTTCACATTTTTCATGCATTTAGGGACATGCATTCCACATTTTCAATTTTGGGGTCGTGGGGATCATGCCTTGGGGATTTTACAATACATGTATCAATAGAATGAACCGAATGGTCATTATAACCATCATACTTTGAATCATAAACATGCCGCTCTATTCGACAACCATTAGCTTCTAGTGCAAGAATAGCGGTGTGCATATCAATATTCATTCTTGCGGTTTTCATGAAGGGTCGTCCTAGAAGGAGAGGGGGTTCATGCTCACTATGATTTGTATCAAGGACATAGAAATCCGCGGGAAACATAAGTTATCTATCCTATATTGCATGTCCCTTACAATTCCTTCGGGATAAACCTTAGAACGACTCGCAAGTTCTATCACAATATCGGTTTCATGTATTGGTTTGAGTTTCATTAATAGATGCACCTAGATCTAGCATGGACTTAGGAAAATTATTGTTGTGATGGTGAGACTAAAGTCGCGATTATCTACCAAAAATAATCCTAAATCCTAACAACAGTAGTAGGGAAGTAGGGGTCGTATCCACAGGGAAATGGGTTGTCCAATGTAATGAATTAAAGTGCTAAAGTAACAAATAAGGGGATTGAGAGTTGTTGATTATCAAACTATCTAAAAGTAACAAATGCGAATTGTGAATGTAATTCAGGAAATAAACAGATCTTGATCAATTAATTCCCACAACGCACTGACTAATCTGTCCTAGTTGTCACTATTCTTTTATCAATCTCAATTACTCTAGCGTGGAAACAGAATTCCCAAATCTCTCCTTAAGAATAGCTAAAAGGCGTGATCTGCACTACCTAATAACCCTAACTATCAAATAACCTAAGCACACGATTAGGTTCAATTTAATACTAGCAATAAGAATTAGAGAGATATCGACAGAGACATGTAATACTAACGCACGTTTCGTATTTAACATGTGAGTCAAATCTTTGCCCTAATTCACTAACGATGATTACATACAAATCAATGAATTCAGGTTGCTACAATGTAAAAGATCAATCAAACAATAGATTCCTTTGACTAATCTAAACCTAGTAATCAATCAATCCTAGGCAATTAAACTAGTTGCACACCTAGGAATCACAAAAGATAATTGAACAAATTGAATACCAAAGATAAGACAATAATTGAAAACAATAGAAACAATAGATCAAACTCACGATATTGTCAATGCGATGCTTCGATTAATAGATCAAGAAATAAAGGATTAGCTCCTCATACAATCCATTGAAAGTCTTGTTTCTCTAATAAGTCTGAACGATTAACCTAAGGGTTGGGGTTTTTATTTATATAGTATAGGAACACGTAAAATAGGAAAATACGGAATTAGGAAATAACGGCCATCGCGGGCCGCCAAGCATCACCGCGGTCCGCCATGGACTCCTCGCGGACCGCCAAAAGTTACTAGCGCAAATCGCTAAACTATGAGCCGCGGTCCGCCATATACCGTCCGCGGGCCGCGGTAAGTCTCTGCCTCGAATTTTCAAAAGGCTGCAGATTCTTCGTTACTTATCAGGTGAAGGCGTGTAACCACATCCTGGAAAGCTAAGAACATGAAGAATCATCTCCAAGTGGTTTCACAGCAAACTTCCAAACGGTTTGAGAGATATGAAGCTTCAAAGTTGATCTTTCTCCAAATCAGCTCCAAATCTCTTCCAAATGAATGGCCGCTTCCAAAAGATAGCCAAAACAACCAAAATTACATAGAAATGTTGTCCATGATACTCTAGCACAAATTAGAAGTATATTACATCATTTTGGCTGTAAAAGCAATATAAAAACCGGCCATATAAAACATATAAACTGAGCACATCAAATTCCCCCATGCTTAGACCTTTGCTCGCCCATATATCCTCTCCGGGCTCTAAAAGGTTAAGGCCTATAAACTGATCATGTGAGCTTTAGTTTCCCAATGTGGGACAAACCAACTCCAGAAACCACTCCATAAACCACTTTCCAAATTCCGTAGTGTTACATACACACCCAATATAATACCCCAGACTTCTGAGAAGGTTTACAAGAGATAAGTTACTTTGTCCAGATAAGGTAGCTTATTGTGCATACCAAAGATAGTCATATAATAGCACATATGAGTACTTAAGGGATTGATAGTGGTACTCTTACCAACAAAGTCGACTCTCCTTTTAATAAACTCATGCATGTTATACGAATATCACATTACGTGCTTGCTTGGGAGTAGTTTCAGGATGGGTGGCCTCCTAAGAAGTTTCGCGCACGAGTAAGGTCAAAATGCGACCAAAGAACCCGTGTTAGTCTGTGAGGTCAATACACAGCCTGACGAGCTGTCATAGGTGACTACTTCTGATTTAAATGATGAGTCAGGGTGTCACACATAAACTATAATAGTTTAGTCTTACGGAAGATTATGTTAACTCGTAAAACCAAACTTAATGTATTTTAAAATGATTTTATGGAATTATATTCAAGGGAACGTGACTTTGTTCTTAGTAAAATGTCGTCGTCATAAGCTATTGGCGTTTAATGATAATGAATAAACTAACTCCTCAATCTATTTTAAATTAAACATCGGATATCCATTTTTCCATCTAACATGAACATATAGGAGATCAATTTAGTACTACTAAATGAATTCATTATTAAGAAACCAGTGCAACACACAGACTTTCATTCTAGTAGGTAGGCAGCGGCGGACCTTGAGAAAAAAAATAGCAGGGGCCAAGGTTTGAACCCTTGACCTCCTCTTTACAAGTTTACACATTTACCACTAGGCTAGGGGGGCCAACTGCTAATATTCTATTGCAAAATGTATAAATTCCTATGTTGGACAGGGGCTTGGCCCCCTCCAGCATAGTGAATTTCTCCGCCACTGTAGGTAGGATTTTGAAAGTTTTGACTAGAAAAGGTAACATTTGAAAAAATTTCTTTAATTAATCTATCTACCACACCTTTAATAGGCTAGCATATAAGGCACGTGGAACGTTGATAACGGTGTTTTAAAAAAAAATCTATGTCATCGCTTATATGTCACTTTTATGAATTTTTATTTCCTTTTTTTCATTTCTTCTAACATATGTATTTTTGTATTAAATTGTGGGCAATTGTATGGACACGATTCATTGAAAATAATAATTGATTATATTGAAGTGTGGGCAATTTGGAAGATTTTTTATTTGATAATGATATTAAACATTGTGTCTCTTGGTTTACCAATTGTATCAGTTTCGTCTGAATTTTTAGTAGTATATAAAGAGAGAAAATTAGTTAGGGGAAATATATATGAGTGGTGCAAGGGTCTCCAAACACAATATATAGTCTACATATGTCTTAATACTTATATTAGTTGTATGTGTTACTTTTTAAAGTATACAAGCATGTTTTCCTATCAAATTATGATCGGTGACAATTTGTTATTGTAATTTCAAATAGTTATTGCAGTTAAACTGCTATAATGAAATACAATGGTCTTGGTATTTTCGATTTTGTGGTTCACAAGTTCATTTTGATGTGTATCACTACTGCATTATTGACATATCGCAACACCCTGAAATTAGTCGCCTTAGGCTCACTTGGCTTTGCAATAGGTCAAAGCCAACACAGCTGAGCCATTGTGTTTGCTCGCACTGCATTAGGCCTATTGCAATGCGCAAATGGACCTAAGGCAACGCATAGAAATGATAAAGTTTAGGCGTTACATTAGAGTGAAAATTGTGTTGCCTATTGTACCCAAAACGCAACAGTGAAAATGCAACACCATTCACCTCAAAGGCAGTGTCTTTCGATTGTAATGCAAGGAGGTATAATCGTACAATACTGGGTGCATATTTCCAACATATTCAAATAATAATAATAAAAACAATATAAAATAATAATTAATGTTGCAATACAATAAGATCAACACATTTATATAACAGTTAGAGCCTTGATATAAATGTAATATCTGGCTTACAAGGAGTTAACCTAGTTTTTCCCTGATAAACCTAGAAAAAACGAATTAATTTTTCCCTAGTTTTTTTCCTGGCACTACCATCATATAATTCTACTCACAATATCTAGGTAATAACAAAAGACTTAACTGAAAAATAGAACGAATTCAAAATGAATAATAAGCAAAATTAATACTTACACAAAATTTTCAGAATGAATTCGCCGAATTAATTGAAAATTCTGGTAAATTTTTTTTCCCCCAAATCAATTTAGGTCATTTCTCTGTAAAGAAATTTTCGCCAAATAGAGAATGTTTGTTAATTTCAGTGTGTATTTGAGAGGGAGTGTTCGGTTTGGTTTCAGGTGAGAGAGGCGAGATGTGAGGGTTTGATTTCAGTGAGAGAGGCAAATTATACAATTATTGGTTAATTATGTACATTTTGGATTTTGAATCTAACGAGCATATTGTACTTTTTATTTTTTTGGTATAAAGTTTTCAATGTCGTAAGAACCTCTAATCATTTCAATTATTACAAATTTATCGAACAAAAATATTAATTATGTAGTTAAAATTATTTGACACGTCTCTTTGATTAGAATCAAATCAAAATGAAGTAAAATCCACCACATGCATTTTATTTGGCGCAATATACCAAAAAGGAGTTAACCAAACGTTTGTACAAAGACACAAAGTATACGATGGATTAACATTGGTGTTTCGTCTAAGCTTGTAACTAATCTTCTTGTAACTTGTTTGAAACATTTGTCTGATTTATTTCGTATTTAAACGATGTATTTGTGATATTTATGAGTTGAAATATGGATGAAAAACTACTTTCTTTTATACTTCTTACTGTTATTTATGTTACATGTTAGGAATCAGTGGCGGATCCAGATGGGTGCACAGGGGGACACGTGCACCCCCATAAATTTCTCAAAATCGTACATATATTATTAGTTCCCTACATATTCAAATATATGTTTGGCTAGAGCAGTGGGTGGTGGGCATCCTAATTAGGAACGCATATGTTTTGGTTCGAACCTTGTCAAGTGTATTTGGTTTTTTTTTAAATAAAATATCAAAGTTAGGTAACTTAGTTTTTGGTCAATTGTATGGTACAGAGTAATATTGTTCTTTTTTGGTCATTTCTTTCCTAAAGTTTCACAATATCGCATTTTATGAAATTAAAAAGTATCATTATATATATTAATTGACCACGGTTTTTACAATTCGAAAAGCGTGCATTTTAGCCAACAGTTTTGTGCACCCCCATTCCCCAATTCCTAGTTCCCCCACTGTTAGGAATTGCTCATGAGTTTGATCAAACGGAGTTTGCCAAAGTTGACAATTGACATTTTTATCAATTTATGAGCATTGACTTTTAGAATTCACTTATCCACCAAATGGAGTTTTGACATAATTACTAGGCTTACCTAGCTTGTAGCAATCTTCAAGTTGCATATACCCACTATATATGCCATCTTCCACATTCTTAAGACACACCGACCTTTCCATTCATCTCAACTATGTCTTCTCCATCTTTTCACCATCTCCTCTCTATATCGACACTCTTCCTCAATCTTATTGCCATTATTACTTCGGCGGCACCATCTCAACCAAAAGCCTTAGTCATACCCGTCTCGAGGGATGACGCTACCCTCCAACGTATAATCAAACTCAATGAAAGAACTTCCCCGGTAACCATCCCCCTTACCATTGATCTTGAAGGCGAACTTTTATGGCTCGACTGCGATCAAATCTCTAAGTCCTCCACCAACAGACGAATCCACTGCAACTCTGCACGTTGCGCTCTAGCCAACTCCAAATGCCCTATGCCTTGCAATTTACCCTACAAATCCTGCAAAACTGTTTCCTGTAGCATTGACCTTAAGAACCCAATCAAAAACATCGCAGCCAAGGGCGAGTTATACGCGGACGTGGTCCGAATCAACTCAACCGACGGAACAAACCCGATCTGTGTCGTGTCCGTGCCGAGATTCTCCTACGGCTGCGGACACAACCCGTTATTACAAGGCCTTACTAAGGGAGTCAAAGGCATAGCAGGGCTAGGAAGGACTAAAATCTCCCTCCCAACACAATTCTCATCATATTTCAGATTCGTAAATAAGTTCGCATTGTGCGTCTCTTCTTCCAGTTTCACCGACGGTTTTATAATCTTCGGCGACAAGCCTTACAATCTATTTTTCGAAACCGAAGCCTCGACTCTTCTTACATACACCCCCCTTCTTACTAATCCGACTGCCCCATCAGCGTACTACATCGGCGTAACATCCGTCAAAATATATGAAAATGAGGTTAAATTCGACAAATCATTATTATCTATAAATTCGAAAGGAATTGGCGGGACAAAAATCAGCACCGTAACACCTTACACTATTCTGCAATCGTCAATCTACAAAGCTGTCACTAGCGATTTCGCCGCCCAAGTCGAGAGGCCGGGAAGTTTCGCTAAGAGGGTAAAGGCAATCGCGCCATTTACGGTGTGTTATGAGATCGGGTCGTTGCCTGTCACGAGGATTGGAGTAGTGGTGCCGGATATTAACCTGGTGATGCAGAGTGAGAATGAAGTTTGGACGATCTCCGGGACAAATTCGATGGTGGCGATTTTCAGTAGCAATGCGTATTGTCTTGCTGTTGTTGATGGCGGGGTGAACCCGAAGGCGGCCATTGTGATCGGATCGTATCAGTTGGAGAATAATTTGCTGCAGTTTGATTTAGCCAAGTCTAGACTTAGGTTCAGTTCTTCTTTGTTGTTTAGCAGAACTAGGTGTGACAACTTCAATTTTACGTCTGCTGCTTGATAATGCTAGTGAATGTAATGTAAAATGAATCAAATGTTGGCTTTCGATAAATATAACACATACATCTTGAAAGGAGTTTTAAATTTTCACATAAGAACATCTAAATGTTGCTCACTACTTCGTTTTATTGATGAGATAAAGATTTTTTGCTCGATATTATGATTGTTAATTTGTTGGTACTGTTCAACTCAACGACGAATTCGAGAAACTGAAGAGAGTACATGAGTAGTACATGATTAATTGCTCACATACATATGACGGGCCTATGGCTCGACAGCTAGCTAGCTAATTCATCAAAGAAGGAACAACCGATCGATGAGACACGAGATTATGTTCCCTAGCTGGATGGTGACTGGTAATCGAGAGCTCCAGTTTTATTAGCTTGCGATTGACTCTACAGTCTCTACGGGTAGGCAGAGTCGAATTTGTGCGTGCATGGTGCCCAATCCATGTGCACCACAATATACGGCCGGGCAGAGTACTGCTCTTTAATGTTATCTTATTCACCGTTGACATCAATAATATCAACTATTCCATTATTGGTCTAGAAATATTATCCATAATAATTAATGCGTCGTCGATAGCGCAGGCGCGCAGCATACCTCAAATGCACATAAACAAAGTGACTTTGATTCGATCTTACCCTCAAAAAAAAAAAAAAAAAAAAAAAAAAAAAAAAAAAGTGACTTTGATTCTTTATTATTTTGCGTTGGTTAGGATTCTACCATACATTCATTAAATTAGCAAATCCGTCTTACTCTCTTAGCATTGATTATGTCCTTTGTAATTAGGAGTGATGAAATCAAATCCATAATGAATTGGTTATTTACTTATGTATGTGAAGTATATGTGAATATACGAAATTGCCCTTATGTGTGTAACAGAATTCTATAGTGCTATGTTTGGGAACTTGGAATTGGAATTCAATTCCTAGAATTGAAGTGATTCAAGTGTTTGGGAACTTGTAGGATTTGGAATTGGAATTGTTTCAATTCCCACCCAATTCCAGGCATGAGTAAACATATTATTTTCAAATCCTTTGTAAAAACTAGTCATTTCAATTCCACACACACCTCTCTCTCTCTCTCCTCCTCCAAAACTCATTGCTTTTTTCTCCTTTCATTTGCCGCCTGCCATCACCACCACGACCAGCCATCGTGTCCACCCACTACCGACCATCAGCCGCCTCTTGCCGTCGACATTGCCGCCTGCATGCAGTCAGCCATTAACTCCGATAAGCACGCCATCACGCTATTTTTTCTCTCCTTTGCTTTGGCCTCCTTCCCTCAACATCCCCTCCTTTCGCCGTCAACATCGCCGCCTCCTTGCCGTCAATGTCGCCGCCTCCTTGCCGTCAACGTCGCCGCCTCCTCACCATCGACGTCGCCGCCTCCTCGGACCTGTGGTGTTTATGGTGGCGGCGGCAATGAAGGGTATGTCATGGTGGGAGGAAGGTAAGGGAGGGGTAGTTTACAAATCCAATTCCAATTACAATTCCAAGTGTATCCAAACATGGTTTTGGATTTGAATGTGGAATTAGATTCCTTCATTTCAATTTCCAGATTTCAATTCCTCATTTTGAAATGAATTCTAAGTTCCCAAACACTACCTAACAGAATTCTGTTATGTTGAGATGGCCAAGTTAGTTAGAGTAGTTTGACTGTATAAATACTCAATTGGTGGTATTGTTTTAGACAAGCTGTTGGAGTATAATTTTTCTTCTAAAATGTCTTCTCTAATCGTAAGCTACTCAATTCCAGCTTTTTCTCGTGGTATCGAGCTTAATCGATCCTTTCCGCATCAATTTTTTTTTTTCCCCAATTCATCATAACTCAAATTTTTTGCGAAATTATTGGGTAATTTCGCCAAATTCAGTTGTCCTCATCGAATTCAACTCATTTTATCCCAAATTTTGCTTCGAATTGAAGTGTATTGGTTACGCATTTGTTGTTCGAGTGGAGATTGATTGATTTCGAACAATTTCATGCTCAATTTGGTGTTCTTGTATACACCATCAGATCAGCTTGTATTCTGGTTTTTTACTCAAGAAGCTTGAAGAATACACTTCCATCGGTTTCTTCTCAATTGTTGTACAGTGTGTTGATCGATCAGATTTATTTTATGATCAAATTTGGAGTGATTTCCCAGCTATTTGCAGTTCGGAGCTATTTTCTGACGGTTTTTGGTGATTTCGGAAACTTCTCTGCGAAGATTTGATAATTGTTTTTGCCATACAATAGAAATGGACAATTCTGGTAATTCTTCTCACTCAGCTTCTTCGACAAGTTATACTGATCCATATCATATTACATCTGGTGACCAACCTAATTCTCCTATAGTTCCTAAGAAATGTAATGGTACTGATTTTATGCAATGGAGTAGAACCTTGAACATGTCTCTATTTGCCAAGAACAAATTATGTTTCGTAACTGGTACTCTTCCTAAACCTGCTGTGACTTCCCCTGACTATCAAAAATGGATATTTGTTGATCATATGGTTATGTGTTGGATATTGTATGCTATGGAAGAATCAGTGTCAGAAGGTTTTAAGTTTTCTAATACATCCAAAGAACTTTGGGATAAAATCAAGGAAAGCTATGGTTAAACTAATAGTCTGCAATATTATGAGTTACAATGTCAACTTGCTGACATTAAACAAGGCACTCAAAATCTGGCTGAATATTATGGTAAATTGAAGAATATATGGGAAAGTATGGCTGCGATTGAGAGTATCCCTACTTGCAGTTGTGGTGGAATGGAGCAATGTTCTTGTAACATACTAAAACAACTGGTAGATGCTCAGAAAAGGCCGAAAGTAGTGAAGTTTTTGATGGGAGTAGATCCTTATTATTCCACAATTAGGGACAACATCCTCTCAAATGTACCCCTGCTTGAGTTTACCAATGTTTACAGTCAACTACTAAGGGCTGAAAGGCAGAAACACATGAATCAGCTGTCAAATACTCAGGATGTCATTGCTATGGTCATTGATACTCAGCCTTTTCCCAACAGCACCATTAATAATGTCAAATTCCAGCAACAACTTGATGCCTCAAAACCCTTCAACAAGTTTGGTTTCACTGATTACAAGGCTTAGAGGGAGTTCAAGAGAACCACAGTATGTAAGCATTGTAACAGAAAGGGACATCTGACAGCTGAATGTTTCAAGAAACCAGGCAATAAGATTCCTGAGTGGTATAAGCAACTTAGACAGTCAACTGTATCTGGGAAGCACACTGCTAATATGGCTGATAATTCTGGGGTTGATGAAGCTGTGGATCATGATCCGTTATCTGTGCAGCAGTCTCCTGGCAATACTAAGCAGCAATAGCCCTCTGCAGTATATGTGGATCCACAACTATTTCAGTCCATGATGTATCAGCTCCAATCCTATCAATCAAATGCAGCATCTCTTCAAATTCTACGTCAAAGTTTGGCTGTGAGATAACATCCTTTACCAACTTTGCAGGTACATTTGGTCAGAATGCTTCTTTTACTCCACATAAATTACCCATTTCCTGGACTATTGATACAGGTGCTACTGATCACATATGCCCTTATTTTGATCACTTCACCAAAATCATCAAATTAGCTACCCCTATTACTGTGGGTCTCCCTGATGGTCAGAAGAAATTAGTGCATTTTACTGGCACAATACCATTCACCTCTGACATTCTATTGGAGAATGTTTTTTATATCCCTGACTTCAGACATAGTTTGCTATCAATCAGTCAATTGGCTTTGAAAAATGGTGTTTCCTGTATATTTGACACACATGGGTGTCTATTTCAGGACCATTCAACTAAGAAGATTCTTGCTCTGGGCAGAAGGGAGGTAGGTCTCTACAGAACTCAGGGAATTTTTGCTTCTTCTTTAGTTAATAATGTCCAGATCAGTCCACCTATAAGTAATGCTTTGTTTACTCCTGCAAACAAGGTCAGTTTGCCTGTTTTGCATACTAGACTGGGTCATACATCTTTGTCCAAGCTCAATTATGTACCCCTTTCTTGCAATAATGGAATAAAACAACTTTTTGTGAAACTTGTATTCTTGCAAAGCAACATCGACTTCCTTTTCAGATAAGCAACTCTATATCTCCCACTATTTTTGGTCTTGTTCATATTGATTTGTGGGGAGCTTACAGCACACCCAACATTTCTGGGGCTATATATTTCTTGACCATACTAGATGATAAGAGTAGAGCAGTATGGACTCACCTTCTCTCAAATAAAACACAAGTCTATGACACTGTTTCTGCCTTCTTTGCTTATGTCCTCAACCATTTCAATGTAACCATCAAGAATATAAGGACAGACAATGGAACAGAGATAGTGCATCAGATGTGTGCAAAGTTGTTTGCTAGTAATGGCATTATCCATCAGAAATCAATCCCGGGTGTACCTCAGCAGAATGGAAGGGTAGAAAGAAAGCACAGGCACCTTATTGAGACTGCTCGAGCAATTAGACTGCATGCTGGCTTTCCAAAGAGATTTTGGGGGGAATGTGTATTGGCTGCCACTTATCTCATCAATTTGATGCCAACTGATTTACTACAATGGACGACTCCATATGAAATCTTGTTTGGGAAGCCGCCTTCCTATGATCATCTTAGAACTATTGGATGCCTATGCTATTCACTGAATAATGTCTCTCATCGAGATAAATTTGCTGCAAAATCTTCGAGGTGTGTGTTACTTGGTTATCCTAATGCTCAGAAGGGTTATAAGCTGTACAACTTGGCAACCAAGAAGGTATTGGTCAGCAGAGATGTCATATTTCAAGAGAGTCTATTTCCTTTCAGGGACAAGATAAGTTCTCAACCCATTATACCTATGTCTATGTATCCTACTGGTAGAACAGACACAGCATCTAATCCAATTCCTACTCCCAACAAATTCTGAAACAACTGAACCACAAAATTTTGAACCTCCCTCACCAACCAGTCCATCTACTGAAAATTCCACAAACATACCTATTGATACTGAGTACTCACCCTCTCAATCTCCCAACCAAAACAGTCCCAATTCAGACAATACTTCTATTCCTGATTCTCCACCACCAAATATCTCCGTCAGAAAATCCACCAGACCCACAAAAATTCCTGCCAAATTACAAGATTTTATCTTTAACAACATTCCTGCCAGGATACAGGATGATACACCTGATAACTCTCCTACAGTCTCCACAGAATCTGAAGTATTTCAGGCATCAGGTTATACCACAGATTATATTGCTTTCTTAGCAAAGGCTCTCTCAGAAATTGAACCTAACAACTACACCCAAGCTGCTAAGGATTCCAGATGGGTTGATGCCATGAATGCTGAACTTGCAGCATTGGAGAGAAATCATGCATGGTTTCTTGTTGACCAACCTGAGGGGATAAAGCCCATTGGCTGTAAATGGGTTTACAAGGTCAAACATCGAGCTGATGGCTCTATTGAAAGATTCAAAGCCAGATTAGTGGCCAAGGGTTATAACCAGCAATATGGCAAGGATTATAAGCAAACTTTTTCTCCAGTTGCAAAATTTGCAACTGTAAGAACAGTTTTGGCTGTGGCTGCAGCAAGGAATTAGCCAATATACCAACTTGATGTAAACAATGCTTTTTTGCATGGCTACCTTGATGAGGAGGTATACATGGTGCCACCTCCAGGTTACCAGACAACTAAGAAAGGTCAGGTTTGCAAGTTACAGAGGAGCTTATGTGGCTTGAAGCAGGCTAGCAGACAGTGGAATAAGGAGCTCACATGTTTCCTGACAACTGACCTTGGTTTTTCTCAGTCCAAGAATGATTACTCATTATTCACCAAAGAGAATGGTGAGCTTTTTACTGCAGTACTAGTTTATGTGGATGATCTCCTCATCACAGGTTCAGATCAGTCCATGATTGATATACTGAAGAAGAGATTAGATGATAAATTCACCATCAAGGACTTGGAAAATCTCAGATATTTTCTTGGGTTGGAGGTTTCCAGGAATGCAACAGGAATTTTGCTCAATCAAAGGAAATATGTCACTGATTTGATAATGGACACAGGGCTCACAGATGCCAAATCCTGCAGTTTTCCTTTTCTTGCCAACACCAAGTCGTCTCATGCTGAAGGAGATTTATACTCAGATCCTGAACAATACAGGAGGTTAGTAGAAAGATTGTTATACCTCAATCTAACTAGGCCTGACATTTCCTATAGTGTTCAACAGTTGAGCCAATTTTTAAGCTGCCCAAGGGTCCCACACTTCAATACTGTTCTTCATGTTGTGAGATATTTGAAGGGAACAGTCGACATGGGATTATTCTACTCAGCTAAGGCACAAATGGAGATCCAGGCCTACACAGATGCAGATTGGGGCAACTGTCCTTATAGTTAGAAATCCTTGACTGGTTATTGTGTCTTCTTGGGGACTTCTCTGGTGTCTTGGAAGACCAAAAAGCAGAATACAGTTTCTAAGAGTTCAGCAGAAAGTGAGTACAGGGCGATGTCAATGACTACTAGTGAGCTGGAGTGGATTTATGGTCTGTTAAATGACTTGAAGGTTTCTCTGCATCTGCCCATGCCACTGTTTAGTGACAACAAAGCAGCACAACAGATAGCAGCAAATTTGGCTTACCATGAAAGGACAAAACACCAAAGGGTGGATTATCACTATGTTAGGGACAAGATACAGGAAGATTTTCTGGAAACCAGACATCTTCCAACTTCTCTGTAGATCGCAGACATTCTAACTAAGGGTTTGGGCTAGCATTTGCATCAATTTTTCTCTTGCAAGCTTGGATTGGTTATTCTACCACCAATTCCAGTTTGAGGAGGGAGTGTGAAGTATATGTGAATATACAGAATTCTTATAACAGAATTCTGTTATGCTGAGGTGGCCAAGTTAGTTAGAGTAGTTTGACTGTATAAATACTCAATTGGTGGTATTGTTTTAGACAAGTTGTTGGAATATAATTTTTCCTCTAAAATGTCTTTTCTAATCGTAAGCTACAAGCTACTCAATTCCAGCTTCTTCTCAACTTATAATCATGACTAGTGACGTTATTTACTTATTTTCTACCTTTAACATTATTCAATGTAGAACGGTTTTTTCACTCACTTAAAAAGTAGTATCTCACACATCCCAAACGTTAATTAGTATGTCATAATGTCAAAATGCATGTTCAATAGTCAATCCTTTTTCGTTGAGTGTTCATGTGCAAAGTTGTCATATTTGACAGTCAATATCATATTAAAAAAAAAACTTAAAAATGTGTGTATGTAGTCGTTCACAAAAAATAAAAATATGATTAAGTTGTCCTCTATATATGCACTTGCACTCTTAATCTATAATTTAGGATGATATTTATTTGTTATTATATTTTGTATTATCTTTACCTAATTTATAGCATTACCTTAGCTAATCCAGGTAGGTTTAATATTATGTTCACACCTTGTACTCTTGTATTTATGCTGCTCCGCTTCTAATGAGAATGATAAGCTTTTCCATCATCTCATAATCTCCCCCACAACATGGTATCAGAGCTTGATGAGAGTAGTGAGGTTGAATAGAGATTGTAGCGGAGTAGATAGGGGTTTTAATTTGGAGTAGAAGAAACAAGAGTTTGGGATCAAGTGTTCCCGGTTTGAGCGCACGGTGATGATGAAATGACGATCGGATGGTGAAACATGGTCCGATGGGGTTAAAGAGGGTATTTAGGTGGAAGAGAAGATTTAAAAGAAAAACAATATTGTATGTGTGGCCTTTGGATTAGAGTTTGACCGAGAGAGAAGTGCTTGAGGTTTTTTTTTTGTTTTCTTTTTGTTGGGGAAGAACGGGATTGGTAAAGAGTGAAATAGAGGAGGGTTTTGCACGTAGCAAAGGAGTACAAAGAAAAGGTTTATTTAGTTGATTAAGAATTAGATCAAAGGGTTGGGGAAAATGGAAAAGAGAAAAACAAAGTAAGGGTGAGATTTTTGTGCTTTACGTAAAAAAACAAAATGAAAAAAAAAATGGGGTAAAAGAAATGCAGAGAGTTTGAGTTTGAGAATGCCGTGGGTGTATCAATTCCCGGATTTTGATGCAAGATGATGATCAAATCAATGATCGGGCGGTCATCCGTGGTCCGATTCGTACAAAATTTGGCGAGCGTGTTGCTCACACAAGTGTCTTCGATCTGAATGCTGGATATCGTGATTCAATCTTGAGATTTTGAATTATGATATATTTTCGAGAGACTGATTTTGAGGGTTTTAGGAGACTTGCGAGTTGTGGCCAAGGTTTAGGAGGGTTTTGGCCATGGTTTAGGAGGGTGAGAGGGGTGGCCAGATCAACATCAAGAAGGGATTTGCAGTGGTTTGAACATACATAATGAAAATTTGGCAAGGTATGCAAGAGGGTGGCCGAGTAAGAGTTTGACCGAGAAAAAGTGAGGAAGTGGGTTGGCTGGATTGAAGTTTGGCCATGATTGAGGAAGTTTGATGACATGCTAAAGTCGTATGCCTAAATCAAATATAAATTAACACACAAATCTATGACAAACGTAGCTAAATAGGGGGTTTTGAGTTTGTAATGATCAAATGTTCAAACGAAAGGAAGTAATTTGCAATTCAATTAAGGGAAAAAGTCTCGGACGATTAATATCCACTACAGTTCATCCAATTGATCATTGTCCTCACTTAGATCAATTATGTTGAGCACCTAATTGTGAAAAAGGAGTTTTACGTTCGTTCCTAATTAATAGCTAGCAAGAGAGATCAACCCTACCAACTAGTCCTAATCGACGAATAACAAAGACGCGCGCCTAAATTCAATTCAACGATAGCAATAAGTAATAGAACGATAACAACTAAGATAGATAAGATCTAGACACACGCGGGTTCGATCTTCAATCAATATATCAATTCTCTCCTAAGTTTTAGATCTATGATCAGCACGGAATTAAGATTTAGTTTCTATTAGTGAATCAATTAAACAAACAAATAGTCCTTTGATTAATGATTCTAGCAATATGACTTAACCTAGTGCTAATTAGTTATACACCTAATTAACTATAAATCAATCAATAGCAATTGAAATAGAGATAATGATAATACTCAACAATAATTGAAATAGATAAAACTCACAATTGTCCGGATAAAATTGTAGCTTCAATTAATCAAATCCGATAATAAAGTCTTTAGCCTTGCATAGTCTTGAAAATAATACAACTTAAGTCTTGAAAACTGAATGAATAAAACTATCGAAAGTTTAAAGTATTTATACTACAAGATTACAAGACGGGATATGGAAACCCGTACTTAACTGACGCAACGGTGAGACGACTCGTCTAGGCTTCGGGACGACTTGTCTGGATTAGGGATGAGTCGTCTAAAGGCCTCTGTTTCTGTCGCCGAACTAGTTCTGGCGACGGTTTTCAAACGGTCATAACTTCTTCGTTACTTGGCCTATGAGGACGTGTGACCACTTCCTGCAAAGCTAAGATCATGAACTTTAATATACCATTGGTCTCAATGTAAAATTATAGGCCATTTGAAAGTTATGAACCTTCAAAGTTGACCTTCCATAAATGGATTGAATTCCTCCAAAACTTGTCCAAAACTTGGCATCTTGCTCCTTGGATCCTCTTTTATCGCCTCATTGTCATTCCTCACAATCGCACATCAATCTTGAAGCCATAAATACATTCAAAAACCACTAATTCTTATATTAAAGCACAAATACGCGAATGATAGAATTAGCTAACAAATTGATCCAAAAGCAAACATTTGAATGCATAAAAACCCATCTTTTACCACTACAAAGTGGTGTGTATCATTTGAGAGTTGGCCGGAGGGAGGGTGGCCGATTAGTGGGTGGTGGCCGACAGTTTGGAGTTGAAGCTTTTCAGAGGGTGAGGTCGAGCATAGGATCTATGCTCTAATACCATGTTGTGGAGGAGAGTATGAGATGATGGAAAAGCTTATCATTCTCATTAGGAGGGAGCCGTCTAAACAAAATATTAAACCTACCTAGATTAGCTAAGGTAATCCTATAAACTAGGTAAAGATAATAACAAATATAATAACAATTAAATACCATCTTAAATTATAGATTACAATATTAACAATAATATTTATTAGGAATATCATTTCTTTATAGCGCTCTAGCTAACTCACCTAACAAGCCGTGCAAAAACCTCCCCTGCAACATTGCCCTTACATACCGCGTCAAAAACGTCGCTGCCAAGGGCAAGTTAAACGCGGACATGGTCTGAATCAACTCAACCGACTGTACAAACCTGATACATGTCGTGTCCGTGCTGAGATTCTCCTACTGTTGCGCACACACCCCCTTATTACAACACCTAATCCAGGGTGTCAAAGGAATAGCAGGGCTTGGAAAAACTGAACTCTCCCTGCCCACACAAGCCTCGAATCCTCTTACGTACGCCCCTTTCTCGCCAATCCCACAGCCCCATCATCTTACTACATTGGCGTAACATCCGTTAAAATTGATCAAATTGACGCAAAGTTCGACAAATTGCTCTTAATTAACGCAAGAGGAATTGGTGGTAGTAGACGTTGATAATATAAGAAGTAAGTAAAGACAATGAACAAATAAGACAAGAGACTTTTCTAGGTGGCAAACCCTTGTGAATAAGGGAAAAACCACCGGGGATGACTTTGTCCCACCAAGTATTCCACCAGATGCGTTGTAGGTGACGTACAATTATTTTTAGAGCTCTAAGTTAGGAATGCAATAGTAGGTGTATAGGTTTTCGTGTGTACAGCTCTATAGGGTAATTTCTGACTTTTGCAGGGTAGTTATAGGATCCATAGTACAGGGTAGCTACGGGATCCACATTACAGGGTAGCTCTAGGACTCTATAGTACAGGGTAGCTCTAGGATTCTATAGGGTGAAAATCCACCCCCAACAATGCGTCTTGTCTTGGTGTTGTTGATGGTGGGGTGAATCAAAGGCGACCATTGTTATCGGATCGTTTCAGCTGGAGGACAATATGCAATTTGATTTAGTGAAGTCTAGGCTTGGGTGTAGTTCTTCATTGTTGTTTAGTAGAACTAGGTGTGACAACTTCAATTTTACGTCTGCTGCCAGATATATAGTGGCGGTGTTCTAGTGAATGTAATGATGTAAAATGAATCAAAGTATGTGGGCTTTTGCATAATTAGCACTTACCTAAAAAGGTGCCTTCCACTTATTAATAACATCTTGATCGTCGCTACTCCCTCTGTCTCATTGCATTTTTTATGTCATTGGGTGACAATTTAATTTTATTAAACCAAGATGTAAAGATGTGAATGAAAGAAATAGATCAGAGTGAACGGATGTGTTTTCGAAAAAAAAAAAATGGAACAAAGTTCGCATAATTTTGATACCATTTACTCATGACATAGCATGATGATTGACCTTCTATACTCCCACCGATCCAAAGATAATTTTTCATTTCAGCGTAACACGTTCCATCAACCACAAGACATGTTGGGAAATGTGCCTTGAGCACGGTTTCATCAACGGATTAAAATCGGAAACAAGATGAGCAACCACGAAATGGGCACCAAGGGAGCACGTCACGTGGGGGGGGGGGGGTAGAAGCCACCATCGTACCGCCTAGATCAGGAGGCCGACGGCGGTCCATCGAGATGTTGAGCGCGGATCGCGGAGGCAAACGCGTAACTCGCGGCTTATCGAAGGCAGAGTGCGGGGTGGTCTTGTCGTGGTTTCAAGGATCTGGGCAGGAGGGTGAAGGCCCGTATTGGCAGGTTTTCGTGAGTCTTGAGCGGCTTATTTCATTGCTTCGTTATAGATTTTCCTGAATTTGTTTTATGTTAATGAGATATATTGAGAAATTAATTATAAATAATAAATTACAAGAAGTTGGTTAGGAGCCGCGAAACAATCTAGGCCCCCACACCCTTGGCTATAGAAAAACTAATATGAATGAAATTATGTGCCGCAGTCTGCGCACCAATGTCCTGCGTCCTGGAGTACTGCCGAATGCGTTGAAGCAGAACAACGGCACCTGACTCCAATTCTCCTAAGGAAGAGAAGGAGAAAGGGAGGAAGCCATAACCCAAAGAAACGCACAAAGCATCATACTTAATACTAGAGTTGGCAATTCGGGCCACGGGTGGCCCGGCCCGATCGACTCCCGGGCCGGCCTAGCACGAAGCACGACGGGTGTGACCCGGGCCGCGGCTTTGTATTGGTTGAAATTGTCGTGCCTTGGTACGGCCCGACACGAGGCACGATGGCCTGGCCCGCTCAAGGCACGAGGGAGCCGGCCCGCCCAAGCCCGAATTACCATTTTTTTATACATTTAAAAAAAAAATGAAATTACACCATATTTCTAAAGGCCCGAACCGAAACCCGACATTAGGCACGAGCCCGGCCCGGGCAAAGCACGACGTGCCGTGCTCGGGACGATATTTAAATTTTCGGCACGGCACGAGCCCGGCCCGAAGGCACGAAACCCGTGCCTGTGCCGAGCCTTCGGGATGGTTGGGCACGACGGGCCGGCACGAGGCACGACACGGCCCGGCCCGCTGCCAACTCTACTTAGTACGCTTACGATGAGCCGCAGCTCGCACAACCCCGCCCGGCTCAAAACCGACCAAGCTAGAGTTAAGGGCGATGGACCAGTCAAATCGACACACACGTCACGGCCACCATCGCACGAATATTATAGCACATCCGCTGGACGAAGAGGCTTGCCATCAGTGCCGACCAACCCAATATCCACCTCCTTGCATGCTGAAATCCCGGACCGATAGCAGACGTTTACCAAGGTGTCGCGAACAGCATGGTAACGATGGTTGATGCCCACTACTCCGACACATAAAACTGCATGGTCCCTAAAAATATCCCCAGCAAAAGTCCTAGAACAAGCAGAACACGGCCGGTCCAAAGAGAACAAAGGGACCCCCAAACGATAGCACAGGACACAACAATAAGTCCGGCTATTCATAGTCTACCCTAAGCCAGAAATAGGGACCACCCGAACTCAATCCTAACAGTGCTCACCCTGCTGTGAATGCCACAAGGAGGGAATATATAAAACCTTCTAAGTCATAACCTAATTTATTATGGAAGAGAATTAGAGAGAGCTAACCAGGGTTTTTTAAGAAGGGCTGATGATAAGAACCGAAATCATCTTTTATATCTGTAAACTCCCATAATCATAGTGAGATTGATTCTTGACCCCGGAGAACGTAACTAACGTGTTGATAGTGAACCTCACTAAAATTCTTGTGTTCTTTATTGTTGTCTTTGCTATCAATTATCATAGCGCATAACGCTTTCGCACAACAAGACAGATGAATTTTGTGTGGAGATACAAGTGGGTGAGATTGATAAGAAAAGTAATAAAGGAATGTTTTGGTTGAATGTAAATGATGGAAATAAAAGAATTGCGAAATTCTTAGCGGATATGCCAAAACCAAGAAGTGGGGAATTGTATTTGGATAAAGGGAGTATAACGGTTTGTTTGGAATCTTTGGATGCCTAATTTCATAGAATTTCATCGTAGTTGATCGATTGGAGCGTGCCATTTTGTTTGTGAAATGCATTTTCATGACTGAAGTTAAGATTCCATATTACTACGAACTCAATATATACCGTCACGTCTAGCCCATATTAGGAGTATCTGCCTTTGTGTAGATCCAGTGAACATACTTCCCTACACATGCTACATTCCAAGCAAAAGCATCCCCCAGGCCCAGCTCTCCATTCTCCTTTGTCAAGCAAATGTTGTCCCAAGAAACCAGAGGAACCCTAATCAAGTGATCACACCAGTCCCAAAGAAAACCCTTGCAAATAAAAGTTATTTTCGTTAGAACCAACTTTGGCAGCAGGAGAATTCTTGCCAAGTAATCATGTAAATGCATTAACACTGCTTTAACTAAGACAAGCTCCCTGCATAAGATAGTGTTCTGGCTCCAATTGCTCTTATCCTAGTTGCAATCCTCTCAGCAAGAATGTTGCATTCCTTAATTGGTAATCTACCAGCTGTAATAGGAACTCCTAGATATTTAAAAGGTAGATTACCCTTCTTAAACCCAGAAAATTCCATCAGCTCTTTCATTATATCAGTTCCAACCCCAGCAAAGTAGATTTCCGACTTTGAGTTATTAGAACACAACCGAGAAGCTTTTGAGAAGAAGTAAACCCTCTTAACATGAGTATAGAGGATCCATGTGCGTATGAGTTTTGGTATTTTTTTGTTTCATGGGAAGGATGATTTCGTAAAATGTAGTTATTGTTTTTTGTAATAATTTATTTAATTAAATTATTATTTTATGCTGCGTTTAGGCGGTTTTTTGCTGCGTTTAGCGTCTTCGGATTATTAATTTTAATTTTATAACTTATTTAACTAAATATTATAACAAATACAAAAATCAAAAACAACAAATATCTAGAATACGGAACGCGCCCGCAAGTAATTATGATATCACTCTTCTCTGACCTCTGTACCGCTCTAATAAGAAATCATAGAGCCGCACACTAGTGTCTAGCTAGGTAGCACGGACACGCCTGTCCAGTGTCGTTTCTGTGTCCGACACCGTGTGGGACACGGATACGGACACGGTACGACACGTGTCCGACACGCCCAAAAAATGTGTCCGGTTTTTTATTTAATTTTAAGAAACGGACACGATTTTTTTTTAATTGGACACAAACCGGACACCGACTGGACACAGACCAGACACCTGACACGACACAAAACTACGTTGTTTTGATAAGTTTTTTTTATATAAAAAAACTATTTTTCCTCTCACCTATTCAAATAGACTAACCGGTAGCTCAACTACATGTCTTACTTCTCTATCACCTTCCGTTTCTCATCTTCCTGCTCCGAACGGCTCTTCCACCTTCGACTGGCGGCGCCTTAGCAGACCTCCTCTAACCGATGTCAATAGAGGCCCCATCTCTACAGCTCCACCTGCACCCGCTCGCACCAACCCCACCTCTACCTATCCGTGCACAGTTCGCGTAATTGAAAAAATATGCATTCAAAATACTTATTATTTTTGGTTTTTTGCCGTGTCCGTGTCCGTGTCCGCTAAATTTCAAAGTGCCGTGTCGCGTATCAGTATCAATGTCCGAGTCCGTATCGGTGCTACCTATGTGTCTAGTGATAACACACATTTACATCAAAATTTAGAAATATCAATTACATATATACGAGTTACGACGCGCCTATGGTTCAACAACTACGGAGTAGTTATTGAAGAAAGAAGTCAAGAACAATGGACAGTACGTGTGATTGTATGTGTGATGCCTGATCTTTGTTATTAATGAATGGAGTCTTGCTAAGTGATGATCGGATCCCTGGATTTATATATGTATCCAATCCAACTCGATCGATTGTCTCTACTGGAAGGCAGGCTCGAGTGGGGGCGGGCTTACGTAGACGGGATGTGGAATTATTATATCAGTGTGCACCATGAATAATACCAGTGCAGCATTGGAGTATACGGAGTACTCTTTACTACGCTGGGATCCTCTCCAGTTTTTAAAAGAACTGGATGGTCCAGTTCCTCATCTAACGGTCCAAGTTAAAGGCCCACACAAATACCCAAAATCAACAGCCACGATTAGATCATGAAACAAAAGTGCATGATGATGCTACTTCCTCAAACAAAGTCCACGACACCCCACCAAACGGCAGCTCTACCATCATCTACGGTGAGCTCCGGTGAGCAAAAGCTCCGGCGGCGAGCCATAACCACCATCACACCCACAAATACAAATACCCCCTGCTTTCCCCTTTAAAGTACCAGACTGCTTGTCCGGCGACCACCGTAACTCCGCGATGGCGGTGAGATGGGAATTATCTTGGCCGGAGGTGGAAGTGGCTGGAGGTGTGCTTGGTCGTGCTAGATGAGAGAATGATACCACAAGTTTGAGGAGAGAGAAAAGTTGATTATAACATTGAGCCATCACAGCCCTCCATTTCTCTTAAAATCCACGTGGCTTGTGCTGGGCAAACGAACTGGATCCTCCAGTTCTTGAAGGAAATGGAGAGGATCTTGACGCCTCTTTACTTGTCTAAGATTCAACTATAATAATTACTTATTATTATATTCACCGTCGACTTCTATAAATATCAACGACTCTGTTATTAGTCTAGTAATAATACATTACTCCATTTACTAGGCGTATGTGACATGAATAATAAAACTAGGCAATCAAGTGGAGTGACTTGATTTTTTTAGGGAAATTATCCAATATACCCCTGAGGTTACCGAATTTTTCCGGTATACCCCTCAGGTTACCGAGCTATCCAATATACCCCCGAGGTTTGCAAAATCCCTCCAGCGTACCCCTAAATCGTGTTTTTTCCATTTTTTCACTAACTGAGTTTAACACCGTTAAACATTTGATAAGTTTGACTTTTTTAAAGCAAATTGACCACTAATGATATAAACTAAAAAAAAAACAATGTTCTTTCACCTTTCCCCAACCCCCACCCAGCCCCACGCAGCCACCGCCTCACCACCGCGCCCCAGCAGCGACCACCACCTTGCCCACCTCCACCCCCACCACTAGACGCGGGTCCCTTCCGCGACCACACTCCGGCCACCCCATACCCCGACTACCCACTCCTCTATAGGCCACGATCTTTTTCCCTCATTTTCTCTCTCCTCCCTCAAACCTTTTCTCAGCCCTTATCCGCCGACGATACAGCCCAGAAACCCTACTCCGCCGCCCATAAACCCTCCCCCACCGCCCAGAAACCCTCCCCCACCCACTGATAATGGTTTTTGTTGAAGAGGAGAGAAAGCGAAGAAGAAGATGGTGCAAACGAGGGGGAATTCAAAGAGGCGTCGTATAAGGGGGCCGAGGAAGGGTTCGCCGACGTCATCGTTCACTTTTGCGGTGCTGGTGGTGCGATGGTGGTGATGTGGTGGTGAGGGGCTGCGTGGGTTGGGTGGGGAAGAGGGGAGGGAGGAGAGAGAAGATTGAGTTTTTTATTTTTTACAATTAATGTTATTAGTGGTCAATTTGTTTAGAAAAAGTCAAACTCACTAGAGGTTTAACGGTGTTAAAGTCCGTTAGTGAAAAACTGGAAAAAACGCGAAAACGCAAACCTCGGGGGGTATATTGGATAGCTCGGTAACCTGAGGGGTATACCGGAAAAATTCGGTAACCTCAGGGGTATATTGGATAATTTCCCTAATTTCTATGCCCAAAAATGTATCTTCAAATAAACATAAAATAAGGAAGATTATGTAGTCCTACGACACCCATCCCAGCTATAAATCACTCAAAGCTGAGCTGTGCCATCACGCACTGACTCTTCGCCCCCTGCGTTTGCACCCCACACTCACGATTGTTTCCGCCAAGGATTGCTAGAAACGGACAATCTCTGCTTCTATGATAAATCAAAAATTGCTTAAAATGCCAGTCGAACATAGGGAACATGAACAGTTACTGATCATTTTCAATTATATCCTCTAATAGCTCTACTGCATCAATTTCTGCATCGCAACAAATCAAGAGTAGAATAGATAGAGGATGCTTGAGCGTTTGAGCCTGATGTGAATATGCATGTATTTTCCTTGTTATGAAAGTCTCTGGCCACTTCTTTTTGCTGGCAAGATGTTCCAAATTTGTAGAGCAGAAAGACCATGATTGTCAGGTTAAAGTTTGGCATTATTGATTTTTAGTGGTTCGACTCTGAGCAACCCATACCTCCATATATATCACCTCGATATAGTGTGCATTTCGCACTGGTGGTGGCCAGCCTGGTGGAGTGCCGTGGAGCATGGGGAACATATTTGCTAGCATGTTTGTTTTACATGTCCTTTTATTTTTACTGGGTTATGGACTTATGGTTTCGTAATCAACCCTTGGAGGGTTTATGTCATTATTTCCTTTACTTTATAAGACTCGTCTCTAACACCTTGGTAGTATGTGGGTTGCACACTTTGATTCGGTATTAGTGTGGTGCTGGACCTGTTAGTTATTTGACATTTCATCCTGTGTCGTCAGTGTATGTGCAGCGATTGTGCCAAGGAGCTAAGGCTGCAATCAAACAAGTGCCCTATCTGCCGCCAGGCTATTACTGAGCTTATCGAGATCAAGATTAACAGTAATAATGACTGATCTGCATGAACAATTCTTTGTAACGAAATCAAGTGTAAAGTCGTAGTTTCTCGTACATCCCCTCCCGCTCTCCCTGATCGTTTGTAATATATTTGTAGTGAGTCCAATATAAGTGTGTTAAATTGTTAGTTCAATCTGGTACCCGAAGTTGCCTTCTATTTGGAAGTAATCAGATGGAAGATTTTGATGGTGTTTGACAAAGTGAGCCCCCCCCCCCCCCTCCTCTCATTGCTTGTCTAATGGCCTTACCCATTATGTGACGAAAACTCGATGGAAGTGATATAGCAGGAGAATGATTGTACGCTGCTAATTTAATATCTTATACTATATATTAAAAGCTGTGTTAGAGGCAACGATCACGTTCACCGGATTCAGTTAGGCCATCTGTCATGCCACGTAGCATGTCTCTTTAATTTTCACTTCAAAAATTCATTTAAAATGTCTTTTATGGTAAATAGTATAGATGGACATTCCATCCATGATTATATATAAGTAACGTTTTCCATACCAAAAAGTTCACAATATTTTTTTATCATCATAAATCAATATTTATTATTAATTGATTTCATCTTTACCTTATCATTTTGTACCTTCCTTATTACTTATTTAAACTGGAGTCACAACATCTATATAGAAAGTGAAAGTTTTATAAATGATAAAATTTATTGATAAAATTATTTGTTTACAAAGAAATAAAATGATAAGATTAATTTCGGGCGTAGCACGGGTAGTAAACTAGTGTGTATATATATATATATATATATATAGCTTTTTTCGTGGGCATTGAAAAGGTCTAGAGCCTTTCGAATTTTCTTAGAGCTTCTGGAAAATAAGGAATTAATTTATGTTATGGAATTGTTGTTATACCATATGTGAGTTTATGGTAATCATGTATAAAAGTCATATAATTTAATTATGGAAATGTAGTATACCATATGTAGGTTTATGGTAATTTTGAAAAAAACCATCTGTATATATAAAAGTTTCCTTTTTAAGTTATGGTAAGATAATAAGTCAAACCTACATTTTAATATAAGAGAAAACCATACGACATTTTCTACATTTTGGTAAAATATAAGAACCAAATATTTTTTTTTAAAATGCGTCTACAATGAATGAAATGTTGATACAGTTTTAAGTGAATAAAAAGTCCGTTTAAATTCATTTAGTGTAGAAGTGGCCCCAACATAGATAGTCAAAAGCAACAAACAAAACAGAAAATTATAAAAAGATCAAAGGAAGTATATATGGCAATTAATCACGAAATGGTAAGATAATACAAAAGAACTTTCAACTTATTCATGTGAACTCCCCAATAGTAATAACTACGAGTAAAGGTAAATATTTAGTCGCTTTAATATATGTGTTGTTCTATAATACTATTCGTTTTTTTTTTTTTTTTTGTAATCTATGTTTTAGTATATATATAAAAGATTGACCACAAACTACAAATAAATGTAGTGTTTATATTTTTTAATGAATCTGATATTTTCTACATATAACCATAAGTTTTTAATACATCTAAAGACATTGAAATTTTATTTCATTTTCAGGTGAAGACAAATTTGATTGGTTTATAAAAAAATCCATTTATAAGTTATGGAAGATAATATTTCTAAGCAAGTATATTGTAGTTGTGAAATGGTAAGATAATACAAAGAAATTTATCATGAGTAATGGAAAGATTACATTATATTCCAAATTTTATATATTCCAAATTTACTGTAATCATAAAAAGATAGGATACCCCCTCCTTTCAATAATATAAGACGATTTCATTTTGCGAGCTAGGGCATTGACTATTGATTTCGCAAAAAACTATCAGATTTGCACACTTAAAGTTATACTCATTTAGTGAGGTGTCTTCTTTGATAATATTATTATAGCTTTGTAATTTTTGCTTTATATTTTTAGGTGGGTAGCAATTCAACTTACTCAAGTGAATTTCCAACTTTTAATAACTATGAGTAAAGTCACTCGGTTTCTCTAAATATGCGCTATTCTATAAGTCTTTTTTTTTTCTAATCATAAAAAGATAGGATACTCCCTCCTTTTAGAAATGTATGATTGTTTTAGTTTGTTTAGCTGAGGCATTAGATGTTGAATAATTCATATGTCAATTGATCTAAATTAATTAAAAAATAGCTTAATTTAGGTGATATGCTTTGGTATTTATATAATGCAAAATTAAGTTGAATTGTATCATACAAGGTCATTCCCGTATTCGATGTGTTTATTTCTATGAGAGCAATCAAAAGTTTTTACATAATGTATAGATCTCTTTGCTCTAAAACACATACTATCAAATGAAAATTATTTGGTCAGCTACCTTAATGTAAACTTGAGTTTTAAAAATTTTAATACATAGTCCTAAAAAATATAATATTCTATTTATAAATATAGTCTATCTATTGAAGAGACAAACAATTATAGGTATTTTTATGGAGGTCTAGGCAAGTCCTCGAGCCATAATATTGAAAATGATATATTATAAGATCTTTAATTGAATAATAATTATAAGTAAATTCTTGATTATCAAACATTTGCAAAATGCAATTATATATAATCCATCAGTCATAAAACCATTTATCACAAACTTAGAATTACCTTTTATTGTTAGGTAGTTTGAAACATGGCCAAATAAGCAAAGTCATTGGTACGAATCATAACTTTTCATCTTAAGAATTTTTAATGTACAACGTGCAAGCATTATTGCAATTATAAGATTTAAAATAAATAATATATAATCTTTAATTTGAGTCATGGATTCAACATAACAAAATATAAGATGACTTAAAAGAAACATACAATTAAGATAATATATTTTTTTGATTCGGTTACGTAAGTTATAATATAAAGTTATTTTGATTTATTTAAATTTATTAAACTTGCACTAAACTTATTACATTTGAACTAATATAAATTCTTTTGGAATCAATTTTTTTACTAGATTCATTATAGTTACAACATCTTACTCTCATGATACGAATATGTTAAAAAGAATAAGTTGAATCATACAAAATCTTACTAACATCAAGTGTAATAAGCTTAGAAATTGGTATACAATATAGGGAACAAATTTGAAACTGAAACTTATTGCATTCGATACCTCTATCTTAACCACTATAGCACAACATCTGTCAATTTGTATTTAGGTTTGTTGATGTGAAATAAATGTATATATCTTGCACAGTTTGTGTTCAGTTTTGTTTAGTATTGACATCTTTATACTTTTGTCATGAGACATAAACATGTAAAACGATAAAGGGTGGTTAAAGTAAGTAATGGAAGTAAATGGTTTTGTGAAATAAGTTAATTAATTAGCTAAAACATAAAAGTATACAATGTGAGAACTTAAAAAATTGAATTAATCAATAGTTCTAGATAAATGGTAACTTTATTATTTCGTTATTACCTTAAAAAAAAAAACTTTATTTAACTACAATAATTATAATGATTTCGGTAATGGAAAGTGTCTATATAATATAATATAATGTTAATGTCACCGTGCAACGCACGAGCTTTAAACTAGTCTTAATATATTTATAAACGAAGCTTTTTTCGAGGGCATTGAAGAAGTCTAGAGCCTTTCGGATTTTCTTAGAGCTTCTGGTGAATAAGGAATTAATTTATGCTATGAAATTGTTGTTATACCATATGTGAGTTTATGGTAATCATGTATAAAATTCATATCATTTACTTATGGAAATGTAGTATCCCATATGTAGGTTTATGGTAATTTCGAAAAAATCCATCAATATATATAAAAGTTTCCTTTTTAAGTTATGGTAAGATAATAAGTCAAACCTACATTTTAATATAAGAGAAAACTATACGACATTTTCTACATTTTGGTAAAATATAAGAACCAATTTTTTTTTTTTAAATGCGTCTACAATGAATGAAATGTTAATACAGTTTTAAGTGAATAAAAAGTCCGTTTAAGTTCATATAGTGTAGAAGTGGCCCCAACATGGATAGTCAAAAGCAACAAATAAACCAGAAAATTATAAAAAGATCAAAGGGAGTATATATGGCAATTAATCACGAAATGGTAAGATAAACAAAAGAACTTTCAACTTATTCATGTGAACTCTCCAATAGTAATAACTACGAGTAAAGGTAATTATTTACTCGCTTTAATATATGTGCTATTGTATAATACTATTCTTCTTTTTTTGTAATCTATGTTTTAGTATATATATAAAAGATTGACCACAAACTACGAATAAATGTAGTGTTTATATTTTTTAATGAATCTGATATTTTTTGCATATAACCATAAGTTTTTAATACATCTAGAGACATTGAAATTTTACTTCATTTTCAGGTGAGGGAAAATTTGATTGGTTTATAACAAAATCCATTTATAAGTTATTGAATATAATAATTGTAAGCAAGTATATTATAGTCGTGAAATGGTAAGATAATACAAAAAAATTTATCATGAGTAATGGAAAGATTACATTATATTCCAAATTTTATAATTCCAAATTTTCTGTAATCATAAACAGATAGGATACCCCCTCCTTTCAATAATGTAAGACGATTTCATTTTGCGAGATAGGGCATTGACTATTGATTTCGCAAAAAACTATCATATTTGCACACTTAAGTTATACTCATTTAATGAGGTGTCTTCTTTGACAATATTATTATAGCTTTATAATTTTTGCTTTATATTTTTAGGTGGGTAGCAATTCAACTTACTCAAGTGAATTTCAAACTTTTAATAACTACGAGTAAAGTCACTGGGTTTCTCTAAATATGCGCTATTCTATAAGTCTTTTTTTTTTCTAATCATAAAAAGATAGGATACTCCCTCCTTTTAAAAATGTATGACTGTTTAAGTTTGTTTAACTGAGGCATTAGATGTTGAACATTTCATATGTCAATTGATCTAAATTAATTAAAAAATAGCTTAATTTAGGTGATATGCTTTGGTATTTATATGTTGCAAAATTAAGTTGAATTGTATCATACAAGTTCATTCCCATATTCGATGTACTTATTTCTATGAGAGCAATCAAAAGTTTTTACATAATGTATAGATCTCTTTGCTCTAAAACACATACTATCAAACGAAAATTATTTGGTCAGCTACCTTAATGTAAACTTAAGTTTTGAAAATTTTAATACATAGTCCTAGAAAATATAATATTCTATTTATAAATATAGTCTATCTATTGAAGAGACAAACAATTATAGGTATTTTTATGGAGGTCCAGACAGGTTCTCGAGCCATAATATTGAAAATGATAATATAAGATCTTTAATTGAATAATATAACTATAAGTAAATCCTTGATTATCAAACATTCGCAAAATGCAGTTATATATAATCCAATAGTCATAAAATCATTTATCACAAACTTAGAATTACCTTTTTATTATTAGGTAGTTTGAAACATGCCCACATAAGCAAAGTCATTGGTAGAATCATAACTTTTCATCTTAAGAATTTGTAATGTACAACGTGCAAGCATTATTGCAATTATAAGATTTAAAATAACTAATATATAATATTTAATTTGAGTCATTGATTCAACATAACAAAATATAAGATGACTTAAGAGAAACATACAATTAAGATAATATATTTTTTTGCTTCAGTTTCGTAAGTTATAATATAAAGTTATTTTGATTTATTTAAATTTATTAAACTTGCACTAAACTTATAAGATTTGAACTAATATAAATTGTTTTGGAATCAATTTTTTACTAGGTTCATTATAGTTACAACATCTTACTCTCGTGATACGAATATGTTACAAAAAAAAAGTTGAATCATACAAAATCTTACTAACATCAAGTGTAATAAGCTTAGAAATCGGTATACAATATAGGGAACAAATTTGAAACTGAAACTTATTGTATTTGGTACCTCTATCTTAACCACTATAGCACAACATCTGTCAATTTGTATTTTGGTTTGTTGATGTGAAATAAATGTATATATCTTGCACAGTTTGTGTTCATTGTTTAGTATTGACATCTTTATACTTTTATCATGAGACATAAACATGTAAAACGATAAAGGTTGGTTAAAGTAAGTAATGGAAGTAAACCGTTTTGTGAAAAAAGTTAATTAATTAGCTAAAACATTAAGTATACAGTGTGTGAGAACTTCAAAAAATGAATTAATCAATAGTTCTAGATAAATGGTAACTTTATTATTTCGTTATTACCTTAAAAAAACTTTATTTAACTACAATAATTATAATGATTTTGGTAATGGAAAGTGCCTATATAATATAAAATAATGTTAATGTCACCGTGCAACGCACGGGTTTTAAACCAGTATATATATAAACGAAACTTTTTTCGTGGTCATTCAACGCGTCTAGAGATTTTCGAATTTTTTTAGAGTTTTGTAATCTTTTATTTTTACAATTTTAGGTAAATGATATACTAGTATAACTAATTATAAATAATAAGATGATACATACGTTTTGGGAAAACAATAAGATGAATCTATACGCTTTGGGAAATAATATATTGTTTTGGGAAACAATAAGATGATGATAAGATGATACTATACGTTTTGGGAAATAATATATTGATAGTATACATTTTGGGAAAAGATGGTGCATAAGCATAAAAATAGAAAAAACTTACCATGAGATTATACGTGCATGTTTTCTATAATCTTTTCTGGAGAAGTCTTAAGGAATTTATGCCAACTTGGGATATAAAAATAAGTAATTAAATTATGATTACCTATCAACTAAGTATGTATTAGAAATTTTCATTTGTGAAAAGAGTTATTTGAACCGTGCAACGCACGGGGTTAAAACTAATATATATATATATATATATATATATATATAAGAGATTTTTGAAGAGGCAAGAGAGAGTCCAACAAAAGATAAATAATGAGAGAGTTAAAAAAAAATGAGAAATACCCACATTCTATTTTTAAAGATTCAAATGGACAAGTATTAATAATCCACATAGGGAATCCTTATTTTCGTGAGACTTTTTAATAAATGTATCTAATAGATTTGCGACATAATCACTTATAACATTGGTTACGTGTATAAAAAAATTTCAAAACATATATCATTAGATTTGTTTCGAAATGTATCTCAATTTGAGATCCATTTACACATTTTTACGATATGCAAAACAATTCAGTTACTCCGTATACATTTAGTAGAGATTTGTTTTTTTTTTTTTAGGAAAAAAAAGTCCTAAATAAGAGAAATGGTGAGAGAGTCCAAAGAATGTAAGATTCTCACAACATTTATTAGCCTGAATCCATAATTTCATAAAATTGCAATCTGAAAGTTATGTAAATGTGACACAACATAATTAGTCCTAACTTTCATTTTGTATATCAGACGTAGTACGAGGACTAGCTAGACAACTGCTTCGCCATAATGTCGATACCATCTTCTACCATTAATGTTCGTCACATTTGACGGTCAACGTCGCATAAAATATGACTTAATTAAAAAGTGAAGTCATTCCCTCAAACTTAAAAAATATGAAAATGATGATCCTATGAGTCTATATGTAGACAATAGCAAAATTGTCTATAACATAATCAAGTGTAGTAAATTAAAAATGACATGCAGTAAAAAATATGTTTGTGGAGTAAATTTTATGTATTTGCAGTAAATTTATGACATTGGTAGTAAAATCAACATTTTTATAGATCTATTAATCGAAAGAAATTTGAATTGATTTAGTTACAAAATCAAGGACCCTTAATTGGCTTTTTTTTTTCCTTATAATCCATCATTTGTCAAATTATACAACAAAATTTACTGCACCTACTACAAATTAACTATAGACATTTTTTTTACTTGTCTACATATAGACTCCTATTATTTTTGATAGGAAAATTATCCTCTATAAATTCACACCCCACGAACTTACACTCATATACATCTCGCTCGAACTCCCCTTCAACTCAACCATGGCATGCTTCATTAATCTCCTCTTCCTTTCTACCATACTCCTCCAATTCTTCTCCGCCACATTTGCGGTGGCACCATCTCAACCAAAAGCCTTAGTCATACCTCTCTCGAGGGATGACGCGACACTCCAACGTATAATCAAACTCAACCAAAGAACTCCACCCGTAACAATCCCATTAACAGTCGACCTTGAAGGCGAACTCTTATGGGTCAATTGCGACCAAATCTCTAAATCCTCCACCAACAGGCGAATCCACTGCGATTCCGCACGTTGCGCTCTAGCTCATAACTCACCCTGCAAATCCTGCCAAAAAAACCTCCCCTGCAACATTGCCCTTAAAAACCCCGTAAATAACGCCGTGGCCAAGGGCGAGTTATACGCAGACGTGGTCCGAATCAACTCAACCGACGGCACAAACCCGACACGTGTCGTGTCCGTGCCGAGATTCTCCTACGGTTGCGGACACACCTCGTTATTACAAGGCCTAAGAAAGGGAGTCAAAGGCATAGCAGGGCTAGGAAGGACTAAAATCTCCCTCCCAACACAATTCTCATCGTATTTCAGATTCGTCAATAAGTTTGCATTGTGCGTCTCTTCTTCCAGTTTTACCGACGGTTTCATAATCTTCGGCGACAAGCCATACAATCTCTTCTTCGAAACCGAAGCCTCAACTCTTCTTACATACACTCCTCTTCTCTCTAACCCCACTGCCTCATCCGGGTACTACGTTGGCGTAACATCCGTCAAAATATTTCAAAACGAGGTGAAATTCGACAAATCAATATTATCCATAAATTCCAAAGGAATTGGTGGGACTAAAATTAGCACCATAACACCTTACACTACATTGCATTCGTCAATTTACAAAGGTGTTATTAGCACTTTTGTGTCGGAGATGTCGACATTTAGTAGTTTCTCGAAGAGGGTTAAGCCTGTGGCTCCGTTTAGCGTGTGCTACGACAGATTGCCGGCCACGAAGCTTGGGGTAGTGGTGCCGGATATTAACTTTGTGATGCAGAGTGATAAAGTGGTCTGGACCATCTCGGGACCTAATTCGATGGTGCCGGTTACCGTGAATAATGACTTTGCGTATTGTCTCGGCGTTGTGGATGGTGGCGTCAATGCGAAGGCAGCCATTGTGATCGGATCGTATCAGTTGGAAAACAATTTGCTGCAGTTTGATTTAGTCAAGGGTAAACTTGGATTTAGCAATCTTCTGTTGTTTAGTCGAACTAGGTGTGACAACTTTAATTTTACTTCTGTTTAGTTTAATTACGTACTAGTGTTTAATAAAAACTTTACCGAAGAGTCGAAGAGATGTAATCATGTCAAACTACATATATGTTCGTTGATGATCGATTTTTCTTCTTAATGTAATAACAATGTTGAGTAATAATTGGAATTTGTAGAGTTGGAAAACAGGGGAATTAATTAGTGCTCGAACAAGTTTTATTCATCACCGTAAACAACGACCGGAAATGAGACGCGATCGTAGCGTGTGCGACAAAGTGACGAAAATGCGTGGGCTCGGTTCAGTTTGTTTTTATATGACCATTTAGCTTAAATCACTCGAGTGCGACAATACAGAATTAATCATTTCGAGAATTGTTAATGAACATTGAACCTATTCAAGTAAAAATATGGACTAATACTTGGAAAACACATGAATGGTTTTATACTTATTATGATCATTGTGGGCGATATTATTATTAGGAATAAGGCAGGCGATTAATAAGACTTTTCTGGAGAAAAACAACTATCTTTTGATAAATATTTATGAAAATCGACGGAAAAATCATACGTTTTCTGGTGGCCCAAGAGAGCTTTTGGCATGCCACATGTATATATAATTGTTAAGTGTATTTCGGTGGATATTTTTATGTACTTCCTAAAACTACGAAATACGCACATATTTGATGTATTTTGGGGATATCTTTACGTACATATAAGTGTTATAACTAGAACTACATTCGTGCATATATTATTGCTAGGTGTACGTAACAATCAATGGTTCATTTTGGGTAGGTGTAGCAATCAAAGAAGGGAATACCCAATACGTAAGTATTCCATTATTGAAGCAGCATATTCGCATCATGTGACAGAGTAATAGTTTAGCATTCCTCAGCACCAAATCTTGGAAAATTCCCGATGACACGATTACATGTTTTAGCAACTATCGGATAATAATTGATCTGAGAAAATATTGCTATCGGAGTATTATTGACACTTAATTGATATGAAATTATGAAAATGACAGGCGAAATGTAAGTATGTAACACAGTCAATTCTAGCCTATTCTACGTTCTATGATTTGAAGTGAGAGCATAGTAAGAAGAGCCCATGTGAAAGAAGTTATGAGGGGTGACCCAACCTTAATTTGCTTCTCAAGATCAAACTTACTTTGCTTGTATTCTTAAAAGAAAAAAATTTCGTAAAAATATGATAAAATTAAAGTTCAGCAATAAAAAGATTGAGCATCTCCAATGCTAAACTAGAAGTATTGTAGTTTGTGTTGTCATGTGTAGGAATGAGAAGGGCACTAGCAAAACATACATAAATTAAATTACTCCTATGGTAAGCTACATGGTAAGTTTTTTTCCACACATATATTTTTTAATTATTTATTTGATGTCCAAGCCATGTAGCTTGAGGAGGCTACATAGCTCACAAAGCTAATGACAACAACATTCCAAAAATCTACTCCAATGGTGTAAGCGGTTTCGCAGGCTAAACTACAAAGTTGGAGATGCTTTAAAATATTGGATGATGTCAGAGGGCTAGTAGTTTGTCGAAAAGTAATTTGCTGTATATTAAGTCACCTCGCAATTAATTGATCGATCTTATATCAGAATAAGTGCATTGGTAATCTTCTATCATTTGCAAATTGTTAGAGGTCTACATTGTAAACACAATTAATTTGTCTACGGTGTGGAATTGAGTTAGTAGTAGTATAGCAAATAAATTAATTGGTAATGAAAACATCAGGTAGTAAAATTAATTGTGTTGGTAGTAAAATTATTTGTGTGAGTAGTAAAATTTTAATAGTGTAATAAGTTATTGCTGATAGTATACGCTTTTAAGTGTCTACACTATATACCTCTAGCATTGTCCATATCATTTAGCATTTTAGCTAGAATAATTGTTAACCTAAACCGACTATGACTAATCTAAGTAAAAAATAAGGTAAAGTTGTGAAGAGAACATAACCTTCATTCACTAAATTCTGACTGTTCTTTGTAACTTCGGGGATAGATGTTAATGAAAGGATGTTACCATTTTGGTAAGCAAGTTGACCAAGCAAGTGAGGTAAGTTGAAGATTTTGCAATCCGGTTGCTTGTTTTAGATGGTATTTGATCTCAACATAAGACGTACCAAATGACGAATTATACATCACTTTCATAAATCATTCTACCTGTTCTCGAACTAATTAATTCACTGGATTAACGTGAAGCAATTGGATCACTAATGTGCTGGACGTTCTCTAGTCGCCACCTTTGACGCATTTCCCATACATCTTGACTTCAACAGTCCTCTATTTTATCCTATATCGAAATCTGACATCGGTTTACATTGGACCTCTAGCAATTGCCGTCCCCTATATATGCCCTCATAATCGTTCTATCCAAAGTACTCCAATCATACACTAAATTCGATGGCTTCTCCAATGACGCATCTCTTTATCGTAGCTTGTGTCCTCCTTCACCTAACCACCACCACTCTTTCGGCCGCGCCAGCACGGCCGAAAGCCCTCGTCATTCCGGTGTCGAAGGACACAAATACCCTCCAATACATACTCAAACTCAACCAAAGAACTCCCCCTGTGTCGATCCCTGTGTCAATCGACCTAAAAACCCAGCTGCTATGGACCTACTGCACCCCTGCCTATACACAGTCATCCACTCCGTACAAGTGCGACTCTACGCAGTGTAGTTTAACGAACTCCAACTGTCGTAACACGTGCAACATGCCGTCTAAACCCGCTTGTAACCAAGCGGCTTGCACCCAGTTCTTCGTTAACCCGTTCAATACAAAGTCGAACACAACGGGTGAGTTGGTCTCGGACATAATCCGGATCAACTCAACCAACGGTTCGAACGTAGGTAGGATCGTGTCCGCACCCAAAGTTTTATTTGGGTGCGCACGTAACAAAGTCCAAGGCCTTGCCAAAAATGTCAAGGGAATTGCCGGATTTGGCAAGTCTAAATCATCACTTCCATCTCAACTCTCTTCATCTTTCGGCTTCGCCGACAAGTTTGCACTATGTTTGAACTCAAATTTTTCTACTGGAGTCGTATTTTTCGGCGACGCACGGCCGTATAGACTCTACCCCGGTCCAGAGGACACCTCAACCTTGTTCTCGTACACTCCACTTATCACAAACCCTGCATCCCCCTCCGAATATTTCGTCGGGGTAACTTCTATCATAGTAAATCAAACAAATATACCAATTAATAAGTCCTTATTAACAATTAACCAAAATGGCATTGGAGGAACCAAGATAAGCACGGTACAACCTTACACGGTTATGCAAACCTCTATTTACCGTGCGGTAACTAGTGTTTTCGACGAGAACCTTCGTAAATTCTCGCCTTTCTTTCAAGTAAAAAGAGTTGCACCCGTCGCGCCATTTACCTTCTGCTACGACAGGAGCACGTTGTCTTTCTCGAGAATTGGAGTTATAGTGCCGGATATTAAGTTGGTGATGCAGAATCAACAAGTGGTGTGGACGTTTTTCGGGACTAATTCGATGGTGGGGGTGAATAGTAATGTCATGTGTCTTGCCTTAGTCGACGGAGGCGTGAATGCGAAGACGGCGATTGTGATCGGAGGGTACCAATTGGAGAACAATTTGGTTGAGTTCGATTCAGGAGCATCTAGAATTGGGTTTACCTCTTCCTTGCAGTACAAGGGATTTACTACTTGTGGCAATTTCAACTTCACTTTGGTCTAAATTTTATGACTCATGATCTCAATTCGAACGGAGTTAATGGTGTTATACGTGTAATAATGTGAAATAATCCATCATTTGTATTTTATTTGTTTTAGACATAATTATTAAACAGAACAAAATTGAATGTAAGGCCATGCATCCTATGTTGTTGGATGATGCACTATTACACTAAACATATTATTGTACCTCTGAATTTATGTTTGTACTAACATGATGGGTCATGACACTTTGTTTGATTACCATGCACGTATAGTTGATGATTCAGGTTAATGTAAACCGGAACTAGATAATTATTATTACATGCAACTGCCTATTTAAAACCGGAATTTTTTTTGATGGGGTGAATCCTAATAACAATACAACATCATTGGCAACATTACATGTCCACATTCTAAAGAACTCTAGATTGGCTCAGAAACCCTCAAACTTGAAATAACATTCTCCAACTTTAAAAACAGAGCATGATGTTCACTAAAATGTGGGCAGAGTAGATTGGAACTGAGGCGCAGCTCAGACCCATACTAGCAGGAGCAGAAGAAACACCAATTTTTGAGCTTGTATATCAAATTCAACTATGTTATCCTCCATTTGTTTCCCAGTTCCCACCAATAATAATCGAAATCCTTGCGTGCCTTCCACCCACCATCCAAAAATCCCAAACATAAGATATCCTTATACTTGATATCGAAAAACTTTACCATAAGGTTTGAACCATATAATCTCCACCTTGCATTAACGCCCTTGAATACTAAATTGATGGTGGGCACTTTTGGCCCGCTTGTAACGTTCGTGATCAGCCTCGAGTTATAGCAAGCACTAAATGGAGCAACTCCTACGACTCGAGGGATTCCCATGGCCTTTGCCTTAGCTTTGAAGTGAATGTTAGAAAAAATATGTAAATCCTTATACTATGTTCAATCTTGAGACCAAATCACATACAAAAGGTTAGTGAAAATTAATTAACCAAATAATTATGTAAAATGAGATCATTAATCAAGGAAAAAAGCAAGAATAATCTGAGCCCAACGAATACACGTTGTGTACTTAAGACGTTATTTTCCTCTCTACGGTACTCAAGGTTCATGGGCTTCCAGGATAGAACGGAACGGACTACGTCCTTACCATAAGTAGTACTCCACAGTAAGGCTCCAGCGAACTCAACATGTGCTTGTATTCAATACCGACGACACAGACAAGGGAGACAAAATGACACATATACATGACTTTAGACGCTTACGCAACGTTTACCCAGTTGATTTCTTCACATAAAAGACCCACATAAACATCTTTATATAGGCAATGAAGGGACACGAAGTGAAAAGGTACGAACGAAACAATGTAACTATTCATGATGAATGCAGACATCTTTTGGAAAATTAAGTGAATTTGGACAACGGCCAAGGTACAATGTATCGTGAATTTCTTATTCATAATTTTTTTTTTTTTTATTAAATAATATTTCCAACAGTGAACGTGTTTACTAGAGTTTCGTATATGGTTGTATGAAGTGTAGTGTAAGGGGCTAATGTGCTAAACTTTGTGCCCCCAAATCCTTGTTTGTTAATCGATGACAAAGATTTGTCGAATTTTAATGGTGTTCCTTCGACTTCTATTGATTTAGTGTTGACGAAGTATTCGATCGATTCGTCACTTACGCTGTTTGGGTCATCTACTAAAGGGGTTGTTACAAGTGATTTCGAAAAATAGTTACGATTTTCTTTAGACATGTAGTAAGGTCCCCCCCCCCCCCCCCCAAAGTATAGAGCTCCTTGAAAACCCTTGTACAAAGTAGTGTTTGTAGAAGGTAAGCAAAGAGCGAATTTATGAGGTACCTTGAATGTGTTTGAAATCAATGAATGAAGGGTCAGGATACCCTCGACATTGGCTGATAGGCCCTTCAAAGGTGCTTTTGTGGTGCAACCAAACAGAAACTTAGACATAGGGTATCGTAACACCTTAGGAGATTTTGGAGGACGAGTGTACAAAAATATCTTATCTTCAATGAGACTAGGGGCCTGTTTGGTCAAGCTCCAATTTCTGCAGAATTACTTCTCAAAAACAGTTTATGGAGGAGAAACTCCAAATTCTGCAGAATTGGAGCTTCTATTTTTTAACAACAAATTTACACTAGAAGTGCTTCTGAGAAACTAGAAACAGTTTGTCAGTTTTAGGTGTTTGGCCAATTTTCAGTTTTTAGGACACTGAAACACTTCAGAATTTTGATCAAACACACCCTAGATGTGAAAACGCCTTTACTCAAAGAGCTATAGGCAAACCCTACTTGACAAACATTATTACTATTGGAACAACGTCCGCCATAGGCCGGGGTTACACTTTGTGCTAGGCTGAAGAGTAAGTTAGCGAAGGCAAGTACGAAGACATTATGATTAGTGGCCATTTGTAGATAGTAGTACGTTTGCTTGCATGTTTAAAGGATTGGAGCACTGTACTAATAATGCATCTGAGTACTCTATATAAGGAATTATAAATTGAAGATTTGAAGAGGCCCAAGTAAAAACAATGATATTTTTGTGTTGTGACAGAGGCGCCCAGTCCCAACAGCGAGCGGTTTGAGTGTGATTGGGCGTGAATAGATGTAGTAACAAACATAGTATTAACAATAACACAAGCAATAGAACGTAAAGAAAAGACACCGAATTTCACGTGGTTCACCAGTAATGTGCCAGCTACGTCCACCAAACAGAGGAGATATATTCACTATATGGAGATAGCACCAATACAAATATGAGTTCAATCTGAAAAGAACTCACCAAATATGAACGAGATCTAAGAGCCAAACGTTCTTGCGATCAACCAAGAACAAAAACAAATGCCCTTGAAACTACCCAATTGACAAATAAGTCACACCTTGAGAAAACCCGCAACTATGAAACTACCCAATTGACAAATAAATCACTCAATTGTGTCTTAGGGAGGCTATGAGGAGAGTAGGGTGTTTATATAGTCTCCTACATACAAATATACTTAAAAGGCCGAAAGACAGAATAACAAAACGAAATACGTAAGCCGCAGAAAACAGCCGACAAAAGCCCATAGGGGCCGCGGCCCGCGCCAAGGCCACTGCAGCCCGCGCCCAACCACCGCGGCCCGCGCCACCCTCCATGGCGGGCCGCCAAGATTCTCTGCATCCCCGATTTAAGAATTCGGCCGCGGTTCGCGGCTTTACCTCCGCGGACCGCCAAAAGTTACTGTTCTTTCTTGATTCCGATTCTCGCCCAACACCCGTACATCGTAGCTCACCATGCCCCGAGTTCCCCCCTCGGTCACCCACTACGACATACCCAAATGGTATGAGTCGTTCAAGGCATTTTCCTAACAATCTCCACCTTGACTTGAACACTCTTACACCCATAGTCAAAAACAAATACAAATGTACCAAGTGCACCAAACGTGGTCAAACGTACTTCATCACCAAATTGATCAATGTAGCACCTACCCAAACGTACCCTAAGATACCAAATGTATCATAATGCCGTCGCACCACAACACCAAATAGTAGAACGCCATCATCAACACAAACCCAGTTAATGGAATACCAAACGCCACAAAAAAACCAAACGGTATAACCAAATGTGCACGAGCTACCATACACTAAAATATTTCTCCTCACAAACGGCCGATTGTACCAAAGTACCCAGCAGTCTAATTAAAGACACAAATGGCGAAACAAATACAAATTGTCCCTCTTGAGTAACTAAATGTGCTGCAGACACCAAATTGCTTATACCAAGCCAAACTACCCCCACAGAGGAAGAGGTACAAACGTTAGATTAAATCTAACCAAATTGCTCCAAGGAACACCAAAACAAATTCAAAAGAAATGACTCCTAAAGGAATCCAAACGACTTCTTTCGAAGTCCAAAAGCAATAGACTCGTTAGAGTCCCAAATTGCCCCTTACGAGGCACAAACGAGCTCCACCTTGAGCTCTAACCAACGGCTCCGCCCGAAGCCCCAACACGCCCCCGACGGGGCGCCGATCGCCTCACTGAGGCGCCAAGTCAAATGTCGGTTCCTCCTTTGGTTGACCTTAAGGCTCGACCCGCTTAGGAGCTAGCTCCACCTCACTGTCGACACCCTCATCCTCAACCTTAGGAATAACCAACTCAGAATCATCCAATATCGTCGATAATCACCCAAATGACTAAGTTGTGCATGCCTCAACTTCGTCAACAAAGAACCAAATGGTGAATCACAAGACGAACCAGCAGTCAGCGTAGTGCCTTGAAGAACATACAAAGACCCTTCCTTGACACCCTTCCAAATTACAGACGAGCCCTCACAAACGCACAAAACAGCCTCATAACCTTGGAAACTATAGCCATCTTCGACTAATTTTCCTAGTGACACAAGATTTCTCTTCAGCTTCGGGATATGCCTAACTCCATGAAGAACGCGAATCACACCATCAGCAGCCCTAACTCGAACAGAACCAATTCCCACAATCTCACATATAGCACCATTGCCCATGGCAACGGTACCTCTACTAGATTCTTCATAGGAATCGAACCACTATATTGTAGGACACATATGATATGGACAACATGTGTCCAAAATCCATCTATCAACAGGGTGTGAAGCAACAGCGACAACGAGCGCATAATCTCCATCTGAGTCATATTCCCTATCATGTGCAATAGCGGCCTGAGGGGCAGCATCCCTAGCTCTATCCTTGATTAGCTTAGGACACTTATCCTTCCAATGCCCGGGCTCCTTGCAGTAGTTACAGAGGTCCTTAGAACGCGAATTCTTCGACCACGATTTCTTCTTGGTCCCTGAAGATTCAGCCACTAACCCACTCCCATAACCACCTGCAAGTTCGCCAGAAGTCTTCTGGCACAATTCCCTAGTGTGAAGCGCTGACTTCACTTCCTCTAGAGACACGGTTGTTCTACCCACAACAAAATGCTCAACGAAATTTTCATACGACAGTGGTAGAGAAACCAACAAAATTAAAGCAGCATCCTCAGTATCTATCTTAACATCTATATTACTCAAAGTCAGTAAAATAGTATTAAGTCGGTCCAGATGTTCTTTGAGGGGCGTACCTTCTTGCATGCGAAAACCGAACAAACGTTGCTTCATAAGCAACTTATTGGTTAGAGATTTCTTCATATAAAGACTCTCCAATCTATCCCAAAGTTCTTTGGCAGTTTCAGAATCATCAACTTCAACGATCACATCATCGGCTAGACATAACATAATCAACGAATGCGCCTTCTCCTCCCAAAGCACCTCCGCTGCAATTTTCGCACCCGATGTCTCATCCCCCTTCTTGGATAGAACAGACCAAACCCCTTGCTGTCTGAGCAAAGCCTTCATCTTCAACTACCATAGCCCAAAGTTATTCTCTCCAGTGAACTTGTCAACATTGATTACGTTCAACCCAGACATCTTTTCACCAAAATACAAAATCACAGCAAAAACCCAAATTCAAATAATACGCTTAAACAAACTCGGAAGCTTTGCAGATATAACCCGCTCTGATACCAATTGTTGTGACAGAGGCGCCCAGTCCCAACAGCGAACGGTTTGAGTGTGATTGGGCGTGAATAGATGTAGTAACAAACGTGGTATTAACAATAACACAAGCAATAGAACGTAAAGAAAAGACACCGAATTTAACGTGGTTCACCAGCAATGTGCCAGCTACGTCCACTAAACAGCGGAGAAATATTCACTATATGGAGATAGCACCAATGCAAATATGAGTTCAATCTGAAAAGAACTCACCAAATACGAACGAGATCTAAGAGCAAAACGTTCTTGCTATCAACCATGAACCCAAACAAATGCCCTTGAAACTACCCAATGGACAAATAAGGCACACCTTGAGAAAACCCGCAACTATGACTCTAGGTACTCACAGTTACAAGAGAATCACTCAATTGTGTCTTAGGGAGGTTATGAGGAGACTAGGGTGTTTATATAGTCTCCTACATACAAATATACCTAAAAGGCCGAAAGACAGAATAAGGAAACGAAATATGTAAGCCGTAGAAAACAGCCGACAAAAGCCCACAGGGGCCGCGGCCTGCGCCAAGGCCACCGCGGCCCGCGCCACCCTCCATGGCGGGCCGCTAAGATTCTCTGCATTCCCGATTTACGAATTCGGCCACGGTTCGCGGCTTTACCTCCGCGGACCGCCAAAAGTTACTGTTCTTCCTTGATTCCGATTCTGTCCCAACACCCGTACACCGTAGCTCACCATGCCCCGAGCTCCCCCCTCGGTCACCCACTACGACATACCCAAATGATATGAGTCGTTCAAAGCATTTTCCTAACATTTTGCCTATTGGGACATGAAGTATACTACTATTTTCTTTTTTCTTTTTTTTTTTTTTAGGGTCGAAGACTCGAAGTATACTACTATTGGTTAGTAACTAATAAAAAAATGTGGCTTTTACATTCAGACACATGGAAATTTGTACTGTTTAAAAGAATTTGGGTCTAGTATTCAAAAACAGATATTTAAAAAATTGATTAATATAACGGCACGTTTTACACTACCAAAATTAGACATGTACAGTAAACAATAGCTGACAAAAGTAGTAGTGTATTTCACTACACGAACTTGAATCAGAATAATTATAAATTAATAAGGCAAAAATGGATTATTATATACTCCATATCTAATTTGGTAGGTTGGAATAAAATAAATATGCGGAGTATTAATTTAAGAATTGGTAGCTAACATCAAGACAGGATATACTCCTTCCGTCTTAGCTCATACGCCTGATATTGCATTTTGGGACGTCTCATCTCAAACACCCCATCTATTTTGGGACATATTTCTCTCTCCTATTTTTATTAAATTATTACATCCTTTCTCACATATCTCTCCTACTTTTATTAATCCCCACATTCTCTCTCCTCCTTTTTCCTAATATTACTCCACTTAACTTATTATATCAATTTTTCTTATTCTACTACAAAAACACCTTGGGGCGTTTGAGCTGGGATGGAGGGAGTATAGGACAACGAAGTATGGCATGGATGATGCTATTTTAATTTGTAGTGAGTCGTCAGATTGACACGGTGTGTCAGTGTTAATTAGAACGCGCACGAATTATTGTGAATTGAATGCATTGTGAGAAGCGTCATAAATTCATCGTAGAGAACGGAGCGGTGCTATAGACAAAATAGATTATCATGGAGTATATTTTAGATTTTCTCAAACTTGCTAAAATTTAGCGTTGTAGATAAGTTAGAAAAAATAATTCCATGTTCTAAATTTTGAAAGATGAAATACACGCTGTGTTTTTTCTACAATATGGGTTCGTTTAGATTTAAGCAATAAGAGGGGGATGAGTTAATTATTTCCAACAACTCAAATTTTCTAGTGGTCGTTTGGTTGCATACAACAATTTGAAATGCCCATGAAATTCCACTTATCGGGTTGTGCAAATTCATATGAATTTCTCGAAACTGTTTCGCTACATGTAGGACTTGGAAATTCATAAAAATTCTCAATTCCCATGATTTTATTCAGCCAAACGACTCCAAAAATTTTAATTCATGCGAGTTCCCCTGATTTTGCTTGGCAACCAAGCGACCACCTAATTTGGTAAATGAGAATAGAAGGTGGGATAAGTATTACCACTATTTTTACTAAACTAGCAATGGTTTGTCAGTATCGTATACACAAGCAAGAGGGACAACCTAATATCCATGCGATTAAAGCGCAGAAAAACTAAAAAAATAAAAATTCAAATAAAATGGGGAGTTTTTGGTTTATTGATTAACTAATAACGAAACAAGGAAATAAAAAATTATGCAAAATAAATCAAGAGTGATTCTACAATGGCTACCAAGGTATAGTAGCCATTGTAAATTAGACCACATTTTAATTATTTCATTAAATATTAAATCTAAATTAATATAAAAAAAATCTAATAATTCAATCAATCTGCAACCTCCATATTTTTCTCTCTCCTCCCCTTCCCGTTCCCCAATCCTGCCACCACGGCACCGCCCTAGCGCCACCTCCGCTTCATACCCAACACTATCATTGCACTTGAGAGCCCCATCCCCGACAGGAAAACGACGTAGATCTCGCCAGGGCGATCTCCGGTGACAGTCGTCGTGCCCTCAATTATCTAAATACGCTTCTCTCTCCTCCCAATACTCCTCTTTCAAACCTCTCCCCCTTCGATTCCCCCCCCCCCCCCCCCCGCGCCATGAAAACCCGTCCCCACCCCTCCCACGACCTCCCTATTGTCCTCCCAAGTCGCCGCCCCCGCATAACCGTAGCCGCCCAATGAAATGGAGAAGAGTAAGAGAAAACGGAGGTGGAGCAAACGTGTCGGTGACGCAAACGGTGAGGCGGGTGGTTGCGTACATCTCATTGGTGATGCCAGTCGACGATTTGGTGCTGGTCGGATTGGGCCGGCAGTGGTTGCTGGGGTGGGGGAGAGGGAGGTGAGTAATAATGGTTTTAGTAATATTAATTATTTTATTGTGTTTATTAGTTATAATGATTATATAACAATTGTACAATAGCTACCAGATCTTGGTAGCTATTATAAAGAGATCAATAATGACCCTTTGATTCTTCTAACTAAATCTCAACCTTTGATTAAGTTGACCATGATATGATAATTAAATTTAATAAAATAATTAATATTATTAAACCCCATTTTCTTTCTCTCCCTCCACCACCCCCAACAGCCACCGTAGGTCCAATCAAACCACAACCAAACCGTCGCCTGGCACCACCATTGCCACCCACGGTCACCTACAACCACGCGCCTCACCCAATGCGTCACCGACGCCATCTGATTGTACCTCCATTTTGTCTTTCTCTTCTCCGTTTCTATAGGCGGTGATAGTTATGAGGGGCGGCGACTTGGAGGTTGCTAGGGCGGCGTCGGAGGGGCAGCGAGTTTTAGTGGGGAGGGAGCGCACGAGTTTTCTTGGGACGGGGGCTGGGAATCAAAGCGGAGAGGACGGAAAAGAGGAGTGTTGGGAGGAGAGAGAATCGTGCGTGCATCTTGGAGGACGCGATGACGATAGCCACCCATAGCCTAGGGGGAGAGGTCGCCTTCATTTGCTGTCCGGGGATGCTTCTCTCGAGTGCAATGGTGGTGTTGGGTGCTACCGGAGGTGGCGCTAAGGCGGTGGCAGGGTTGAGGGGATGGAGGAGAAGAGGGAGAAATATATGAGGCTGGATTAATTAGTATTTTTATATTATTTTAGATTTAATTAATTGAAAAAAAATTTATTAAATAAGGTCAAACTTATTGTGGCTACCAAGTTTTGGTAGCCATTGTAAAATCACTCTTGATTATATCATGGTCTAACTAATCAAATGTTGAGATTTATTTGGGGAAATCAAAGGGTTATTATTGTTCCCTTTGCAATGGCTACCAAACATTGTTAGCTATTGTAGAATTGGTAAATAAATCAATTAATTTCCTAACTATTAGTCAATTAATCCACTTTTGTGGGAAATTTGTGCAACAGTTACCAAATTCCCCTTCTTTTAATCCGAATTTGTTTAGCATCAACTGAAACAAACCATAATCAAAGGCAAATACGTACAAGGATTAAGAAAGGAAATGAAACTACCCAAGTTTATATCTAATCAGCCGCAACCACGACACTAATCAAATCTAATATATTAGTTGCCTAATTAACTTCACTATAAACCGCAACCCTCGCATTAATCATGGAAATTTGCTTCCATTTTAGGCTAACCATCAAATACCATTAATTATCAACCGAGCATATGAAGAGTGATTCTTCAATGGCTACTAAGGTATGGTAGCTATATTAAATTATACATTAAAACATTTTTAGGATAATTAAAAAACAAATTTAAAAAAACATTAAATTTATGTGTAATACTCACGGACAGAACATAAACTGACATAACATACACGAGACTTTCACACATCATTTTAGGCCAAAAACATGACAAATTCTAACAAAATAGCTGAGCCTAACACTAAAAGAGCATAGAAGGTCCGTGCTTGCAACATGGTGTTATAAATACATAGTTCAAAATTCAAAATAAAACACCGCAATTATTCCTTAAAAAAACTCAAGTCATCGTTAAATACATTCAGAAGCCGACATCAACTACAAAAACTATGAGAGCCTATGAAACATATGTCACATATATAGTTCATGTTAGTCTCCTAGATGAATATAGACTATGACTACTCATCTTTTTTCCTACGACATTTGTCTCCTTCTCAAATATTTCACTTGCACCATCGTTCTCCATCATCACAACTGATTCACCCAAATTTACACCATAAAATGACTAACAAAAAGACATCAACCAAGCCATAGTAAAAGACATGCAACCGAGTCAGAGAAAAATAGAAAGCGGCGTATCAAAAAGGTTTACCTATACGAACGACACTCTAATATACTAATAACACTGAAAACAGAATCCCTAATTCACAAACCCAAATCTCAATCTCGAATTAACAAACCTTAAAACAATATTAACCCCCAAGTTCTCAAATTAGGGTTTGAACGTTAAATATAGTTAGATTAGGACTAAGAAAACAATATCATCATCAAACGCAAGTTTAGGAAGTAAATTTAGGAATTATACCTCAAAGAGAGTTGAATTTAGCTTAAATTTGTAGATAATAAAGCCAAGGATGGATGAGATGGGCGCGCAAATGTAGAACACACAACCCATGGCGGTTGAACAAGGTGGACGCAGGAGAACTGACGACCAATGAGAGAGAAGCAATGATGGGTGAAGACTAAAGATGGCGATGGTGATGACTCATAAGTTCTAGCGGTGAGAGAATGGAGAGAGAAGAGGATTGCTTATGTTTTATTGTACGGCCGACCTTTTCTGATAGTAAAGCTAATTTTGTTCTTCTTTTTTTTTTTTTTTAATTAAATCTACGTACTTTTTGGCAACAAAACATTGTGGCCGAAAACAACGTATTTAATCGCAATGAAGGTCAGTTGTGGCCAAAGAATCAAATCTTTTTGGCAACAATAAATGTTTGTGGCTAAAAACCGATTTCTCTTTAGCAACAACATGGCCTTGTGGCCATAAATCAAAAAGTTTCCAAACCCCCGCGCTGAACTTTTTGTTGGTGGGAAACTGAATTTAGATTATTAGCAAGGAAAATTTGTGGCAAAAAACAATATTTAGCAACAACGTGTAAGTTGCCAAAACTTGCGGCCGAAAACCCAATTTCTTGAGGTGTCATTTGTTTTTGGCCTGATTGGATTTGAAACAAATTCCAAAGGATTTGACACAAATCCAAATTTTCAAATTATTGAGTTCCCAAACATGGGATTGTGTCAAATTTGGATTTGAGAATCAAATCCTTGTTTCCAAACACACTCTTAATGATATGTTAAACACATGTCAAAGTTACTGTGATGTTTTCTCCTTTGGTGATTTGATTTGTCTTGGTGATTAGTTTATGTGATAACATACTAAGTGTGTTTTCGAAAATGAAATCTAAATGTTTTCAAAAAGGAAGGGAAATTTGGGGGTGTTACAGTTGGTATCAGAGCACAGGTTTAGGTCCCACGCCAAAACTAAACTAATAAGACTAGGGACAAAAAATCAATTAACTAGCAAAAACAAATAAAATGGACCAAGCTGTATGGGGGTACGTATATGGGTATTCGTTTATGCGTGTTTAACTTTTATTTATGAATTTATACTTGTTTTCACATGTAAGTTTTATATATAACTGTTATTGAATTATTTGATTGTTTTGATTCACTGAAATATGAAGGTAGATGTAATTTGGTATTGGAATTACAAAGTACAAAGTTGATGGTCTTGAAATGTCAAATGTACCTTATCTATTTGGAATGATATCAATTGAATTAGAATGAGAAAATGGTATCTCTAATTTATGTATGCTCGACATGTATATGTTTTCTTAGTTTCATGGAATGTGCCTCAATTGAGTCATAAATTATTTTGGTATTTATTAGTGTTGGAATTGTTACTAAGTGCTTGATAACTAATTACTACATCATTCTTAAAGGGTTGAATTAACTATAGAAGAAATATACCAAAACATAAATAGTGCCCTCCCACCCTACCCTTAGTAGTAGAACTAGTGGCTAATGTGTAGATTATTATGCTATATGTCTAGCATTTTAGACTTGTGTTTGGACATCGTTGCGTCGATGATTCATATGAGATTTTGGTCAAACATGAGAAATATAGAGAGGGTTATATGATGAAATTAATTTTCTATAATAAGGCGATCTAGTGATAATTATACTAATTATGGATTTTATATTATGTGGAGGTCTGTTTCAGAATTGAGTTGTATTTTTCGAAGGTGATTCTCACGAGTTTTGTAATAAAAATATTATTGTGGGATGTGATTAACAAACTTAAGTGCGACTATGAGATTGAGTTTAGGGTTTGGTTGGTATCATCAAGAGTCCGGAATTGTTTTCTGTGGTGGAATTTGGAGGGTTGAATTTGAAATTTATTGACTGATTTATTTTGAGATATATGACTTGATTGTTTAATGGATTTGGGTTTGTTATAATTAATACCGCCATGGAAGGTTACAACTATTTTTGGGATAATATGACTTTTGCATCCGTGATTTTAAATATTTTCTTTGTATAGGTTTATCTTTAGGAATAATGTGGTGTCTTAATTTGAGTCTTGTGGGTTTATATATAATGTAAGGAGGTTGTATATCGACAAGAATTGGATTAGATTGGAGAGTTACTTGGGTCATAAATATTAATCTTGGAGGTTTAAAATCTCTATAATTATCATGTTTAATTATTGCATTATGGACACGTAAAATAGATTTTAAGCCTTGCAGAGAAGAAGCTTCTCTGCGACTGTACTGACACGCACCGAAATAGGAACCAAAAGCTCACTGCCATGGCCAAACGAGGACGCCCGCCGAAGGCGAAGATACCACCAGACCCGTCGACCCAAGACAAAACTGGTGATACAGTTTTGGAAGAACATGACACAGTTTCGGGGCAGGAAAATCAAACCTAGCTACAGGAAGAACCTCGGTCTCCGGTTTTCTTCCATGAGCTTGTCGGAAATGCTTTACAAAAGTCAGGTAATGCAATTTCATTTAACTCTAAGACTGATAATTCGATTTTGGGTGATAATTGTGTTTCTGGAGTGGATTTGGACAACCCTATGGAAATTGGGAAGAACAACCCATCTGTTGAGAATGGAATTGAGAGACATAAGACTGCTAAGACCTGGAGTAAGATAGTGGGAAGTAAGCCAAAAATTGGGATAGGCTTGCATTTACATGAGGATATGAACACATCTAAGGAAATAGTAATAGAGGAGGACATAGGAGAGGAATTGGAAAGATGGAAATGCAATCTAGTGGGAAATTTCTTAGGAGCTAAACCACAATTGCAAGAGATGAAAGAGTTTGTGAGCAAACACTAGAGTGAACTTGCAATCTCGGATGTGCAGTATTTCAAGCGGGGGCGGTTTATTTTCAGGTTTTCCACAAAGGCCGACATGAATTGATGTAAAACTTACTCTAATTTTTATGTGTTTTGGAGTTTGTAACGCAGCGGAATTAAAACAAAAAATAAAGGATATGAATTAGTCTAGAATCCTCGCAAGAATACTCGACTAAGACTAATTTGTACTAAGATCACAAAGAAACAAAGCACAAACAAAAGGCAAGCACCAAGATCACAAAGAAACAAGGCACAAACCAAAAGAATACCTCGCAAGGCCAAGATTTTGAAGGAAACTCCTTTCGACTCTTCGATATTAATGCTCAAACTTGTATAATCTGAAAAACAATACAATAAGACTCACTTTTTATACTAACTAGACACTTCTAGACTCTAAGGTAAGGTTATAGACTTTCCTTATTACTTATTGAACAACTCGAAAACCTTATAAGCTCCTTTATTCCACAAAATCACTGTAAATTAGACACTTTCCTAAACTTAAACAAAGACACAAATAATAATAAGTATTATATCTACTAAGAACTTCCTTGGAAGTGCATGGCTTGGGGAATATAGCAGATTCGGCCATCCTTATGCACCCGCGTAGAAACTGGACAACTCAACTTAAAACAGGCATATCTCCTTCGTTACTTAACCAATTAAGGCATATGACCACTTTTCGGAAAGCTTAGATCATGAACTTTATTTTCCAATTGATGGATCCTCGAAATACTGATTATTTTAAAAGATATTGAGCCTGGAAGTTGACATGATGGTCTTCAACTTCCATAATTAGATTTGACCCACAACTCCCATGTATCATTCTCCCCTTATTTGAAAGATTCGTCCTCGAATCTGAAGTCCTAAAGTAGAGAAACACATTCTCATAACCACCCGGATCATATACAAGGATCACAAAGAGAAGTAGAACTAACACAAACACCAAACATAGGCACAAGTCCTTTAACTCATCATCTTCAATGTACTTGATGAGTTTTGAAACACCATGATCTTCAATATCAATCCACTTCATACCATTCATTCCTTGATGCACAATCTTTCGATCATTATGTTCGTATTCATGTTGTTCATTTTTGAATACAATACTATCTTTGTAGAGACACAACAACAATCTTGATTTAGCTTTGACATCTTCATGAAATCCCTTATCAATATAGAGATCAACATAAGATTTGTATGAACTTCCATCGTCAATTTTCTGGTAAACCAACTTGTGATCTATTGCATCTTCAATTATAACCCGATGTTCATTGGAAGTCGTTACTTTCTCTTCCCCAAAAGACCTTCGTGAAAAATCAATGCTTTCCTCCTTAGAAGTATAACAAAGATCCAATGTTTTGGCTTGATCACTAATCTCACTCTCTTCATGCTCTTGGATTTGTATGGATTCATTGCGATTGTTCCTCCAAGATCACTTCTTTGATTTCTTCTTTGTCTTCACAAGAATCATGCTTTTCAAGATGTGCACTCCTAACTTTCTTCAAGTCATCTTGCATACGGTCAAGTTTCTTCATTATGTCCAACAAAATCAGATCATTATTTGCTTGTTCATGCTCATAAGACGACTTTTTGAACGACACGTCTTCAATAAAGTTCCTTGGCATATATCGTTTACGTAGCTTGCACTTGAGTACTTCCCACGAATGAATCTTGCACTTACCTTCATGTTTGCGTCGCTTCTTCAAAATTGCAAACCAATGGAATGCGTCTCTCACCAAAATAAGTTTCACATGATTGAATCTTTCACGATCATCAAAACCAATTCGATTGAATTTACGCTCAATCTTTCTTTCCCAATTTATATAATCTTCAGAATTACCACTACCATCAAACTTAGGAAATTTATAATCCATTGATGAACCAAAATCAACCACACCAAGACTAACAAAGCATAGAAGTTTGTTACAACCAAGCTCTGATACCAATTTGATGTAAAACTTACTCTAATTTTTATGTGTTTTGGAGTTTGTAACGCAGCGGAATTAAAACAGAAAATAAAGGATATGAATTAGTCTAGAATCCTCGCAAGAATACTCGACTAAGACTAATTTGTACTAAGATCACAAAGAAACAAAGCACAAACAAAAGGCAAGCACCAAGATCACAAAGAAACAAGGCACAAACCAAAAGAATACCTCGCAAGGCCAAGATTTTGAAGGACACTCCCTTCGACTCTTCGATATTAATGCTCAAACTTGTATAATCTGAAAAACAATACAATAAGACTCACTTTTTATACTAACTAGACACTTCTAGACTCTAAGGAATAAGGTAAGGTTCTAGACTTTCCTTATTACTTATTGAACAACTCGGAAACCTTATAGGCTCCTTTATTCCACAAAATCACTGTAAATTAGACACTTTCCTAAACTTAAACAAAGACACAAATAATAATAAGTATTATATCTACTAAGAACTTCCTTGGACGTGCATGGCTTGGGGAATATAGCAGATTAGGCCATCTTATGTACCCGCGTAGAAAGTGGACAACTCAACTTAAAACAGGCATATCTCCTTCGTTACTTAACCAATTAAGGCATATGACCACTTTTCGGAAAGCTTAGATCATGAACTTTACTTTCCAATTGATGGATCCTCGAAATACTGATTATTTCAAAAGATATTGAGCCTGGAAGTTGACATGATGGTCTTCAACTTCCATTATTAGATTTGACCCACAGCTCCCATGTATCATGAATGTAGTCTTGAAAGCTGGCCCATGGAGAATGGGTAATAACTCTCCAATTCTTAAACAGTGGTCGCCATCTTTCTCTCAAGAGATTGATTCTATCTCCCACATACCTGTTTGGGTTCTTTTTCCTGAATTAGACCCATTGTATTGGACAGAAAAGACTCTGACACTACACCAGAAATCACAGTTGACACTGGGTCTTAAATTAACCAGACACCGGTTATACCCACCGGTTATACCCAGTGTCTGGACTGCCGGTGTCTTAGCCTAAGACACCGGTTTAGTTTAAAATACCCGGTGTTAAAGGGTGCACTTATAACACCGGTTGTACCAATAACCGGTGTCATATGTGTTACATAACTCTGGTCAAAGGGGGTTACATAAGACACCGGTTTTAGTCATAACTGGTGTCTTATGTGCACTTTAAAAACAAAAACAAAAAAGTTTTCAGAAAAATAAAACACCTTTTCACAAACCCTAAATTCTCGTCGCCGCCACTAACCCGTAAAAACTCCCCATCATGGTCGGGCACCATTCATTGTTCATCACAATTCCAAATTATTCTTGCCAGAAATCACATAGGAATTGAATAACACATTTATCCTAAATAAAATCAAATTGACAAACCTGTAAAAATTATTACGATCTACTAAACAAACTAAAAAAAAATCACAAATTTCATATTCAAAAATTAACATTTAAGTCCACATCTACAAAGTTAGTTGAATAGATCTAAAAAACAAAGAAAAAAAAAATTATATGTTTCTGGGATCGAGAAACATAAAAAATGAAAAAAAAAAGAACTTGATTATTTAATTTGTACATCTTTTTCTCTCTTAAGAAAATGGAAAAAAAAAAAAGCAAATCTTCATCCTTGGATACCTAACGAGATGACTCATCCCACTTTGATCCGCAACGCATTCACTCTCATTTCAACTCATAGCACACTAGTAACATTAGAACGCCCTTCGCCTTTGCTTCTTGTAATTTTCCATCTCATCTCGCTCGAAAATTGTTGCTGTTACCATCAATTTTCTCTATTTGTTTTAATAGATCTGGAATAATTTAACAACAAAATATCAATCAAAACATCAATTGAAAACGAATCAAGATCCTTTATAAACGAAAAAGGGATCAAGTAGAAACGAGAATGAAGAAGGGAGGCTAAGATTTGGATAATAAAAAAATTTTATGTAAGTTATTATTATGAAGGGAGAGGGGGAGAATGAAGAAGGGAGACTGATGTGAGAAAACATGAAGGTTTTTAGGATTTGAGACAAGAGAGAAGACTCAGGAAACAGAAGTTGAGAAGAGTGGGAACTGGGAAGTGAGGCCAGGCGGAGAATACAAGGTTGTATAATTTATTTATTTTTATTTAGACAAAACCGGTGTCTTATGTCTGCAATAAGATATATATATATATATATATATATATATATATATATATATATATATATATATATATATATATATATATATATATATATATATATATTACAGTTTTTGAGGTGGAAGAATAGATTTCTTTTAAAAACATACATAAGACACCGGTTATGTCTAAAACCGGAGTCTTATGTGTGCAATAAGATTTATTTTTATTTTTATTTATATTTTTTTTTACAGTTTTTGAGGTGGAAGAGTAGATTTTTTTTAAAATATACGTAAGACATCGGTTATGCCTAAAACCGGTGTCTTATGTGTACAATAAGATTTTTTTTTTTTTTTTTATAAAATTTCTGGGAGCACATAACACACCGGTTTTCTGGGGAACCGGTGTCTTATGTTTTCCTACAAAATTCCTTTTTCATTTTTATTGCTTTTAACACGGTTGCTCCACACCTGGTATCTTTCTATTTACTAACACCGGTTATTAGCGTTCCGGTGTTATATGTTCCGGTGTTAAATGCAATTATTGGCGTTGTGTGAGTAAGATCTCAAGCAAAATAGGGAAACCTATGTTTGCTGATTATACAACAACTCACAAGGACATGCTCTCTTTTGCACGGGGTCTTGATAGAGGTGGATGTGTCTAAGGAACTTCCTAAGTACATCAGTTTACGTACCCCATTTTATGGATTAATGGAGCATAGAGTGGAGTATGAGTGGGTTTCCTACTATTGTAAGGGATGCAAAAAGTTGGGGCATAACATCCAAATATGTAAGCTCCACAAGCCAAAGGCTTGAGAGAAAGTGAACAAGGTCTATAAGCCAATGGCCAAGCTTGTTGAGGTAGCACCTGTGAAGCAATTATAAGAGCCAATCCACCTGAATGTTGCACAAGAACAAGTCATAGTGGAGGATCATGAGCATGAAATCATAGCATCTCCTGAGGTGGTGGATGAAATGGGAATTCATAAAATTAGGGAGCCAGACACAAGAAAATCTAGGTCTGCTGAACTAATTGTGCCTACAGTGTTAAAGAATAGATTTGATGCTCTGTTAAGTATGGGACTAACTAATGCAATATGGGCTGGAAATTTGCGTCTGATGCAGTAGGGGTGGGTAAACCTCCTGATCTAGAATGATAGTGACAACTTGGAATGTAAGGGGGTTAAATGACCCTCTCAAACAACGTGAGGTTAAGGACCTCATGCTGAAAAGTAGGATAAACATTATAGGTATATTGGAGACAAGAGTGAAGGAAAGGAAGGCAGGAGCTATAATCAAGAAAAGGTTTGCAAACAAATTACAGTGCTCACTATAATGGAAGAATATGGGTGGTGCGGAATACACAACAACTTGTGGTAAATGTTATTGAGATTTATGCTCAATTTATTCACTACAAGGTTAGACATATTATATCAAATAAAGAAGTGCTGATTACTTTTACATATGGAAGCAATGGTGCACAAGAAAGGCAGGAGTTATGGGATAAGTTAGTAAAGGCATAGAACTCAAACTGGGCCATGGATTCTATTAGGGGATTTCAATGTCATCATATCCTCTCTGGAAATATCTGGCTATTTTGCCCCTGTGCAAAGGGATATGGATGTGACAAGCTAGAAAGTCGTTATTCCTAGTCAAATTACCACTATTCCTACTAAACTAGCAAAGGTAAGTGGGTATCGTATCCACAAGGAAGAGGGAAAGTCTAACATGCAATTAAAGGGCGGAAAAAACAAAACAAATGAAATAACGCAATTAAATGGGGGGTTTTTGGTTTGAAAGTTGGATTAAACCGAAACAAACGAGATATCAAGTTGATTAAAGCGACCCTCGGTGATAATCTCTTCTAACACCCTAGTATAGTAAGTTTTACCTCTCTCTAATATTACCAATTCATTAACAATCCCGGTTTTAACCAATTAATCCTCTTTTATGGGGAATTTGATCAACCGCCACCAAATTCCCCTCCTTTTTAGTCCTAATTTGTCTAGTGACCACTCAAACAAATCACAACCAAAGGCATGAAGAGCAATGACTAATAAAAGATTGAGAACAACCCAAATTAGTATCGAATTAGCCGCAACCGCGACACTAATCAAATCTAATCTATTAGTTGCTAAATTAATTCCCAAATCACTAATTAGCCGCAACCGCGACACTAATCATGTGAAAGTTGCTTCCTTTTAGCCTAATAATCAATGACCACCAATTATCAACCAAGCATATGAAATACCCAAGTCTAATCTAGTAGCTAATTAGATAAAACAAGGATAAATCATGCATTAAAGAATAAGAAATTAATTATAATGAAATTAAAGGCAAAAGAGAGAGAAAAATACTTACTAATACATAGGATGAAGAATTGATTACACCAAGAGTCTAGGAAGGGGATTAGCCTCCCATACTAATTATTACAATAATATTTGAAATTGAAATCATAATAAAAATACTAATTCTCCTTGAGTTTCTCTCTGTAAATTGAAAACTAGATGAAAAATAATATGAAAGGGTGATAATCCCTAGGGATCGGAGGGGTTACATGCCCCTTTTATTAAAGATAAGTACAAAACATACTACAAGACGAAATAGATATTTCTTAAGCAAAAAGAAACCGTCATTAGCTCCTCGAAAATTTCCCGGAAGCTAATATTCTCGACTCGATGAGAGAAATCCTTGAGTCGAGCGACGGAATTTTTTACTCGAGAAAGGGATTCTAGAGTCGAGCGAGATAATTCTCGACTCGAGAGAAGTGTTCCTCGAGTCGAGCGAGATAATTCTCGACTGGAGAAAAGTGTTCATCGAGTCGAGCGTGTGAATCCCCGACTCGAGGAAGCACCTCTCGAGTCGAGGAATTCGAATTCTTCTTCTTCTTCTCCGCTCTAATCTCGAGCTTCCGCGTGAATCCGCTACGCAACCGAGCCGTCTTCTCCATGAATCACGATCCGAATCAAGGCTCGGTACTCCAATTCCGTCGACGGCCTACCAAAATGTCCGGAGCAATAAAATCCTCGTAAAACCCACGTATAAGCTCCAAAACTACTACTAATGGTGTGGTCCACGAATCACGATAAAACAATGCTCAAACACACCCCAAGACGCCTAAAACATGCGGATTAATGCACCATCATCACACCACATCAAACTCCCCCATGCTTAGACCATTACTCGTCCTCGAGTTATCCAACTCTCCACACTTAACAACTAGGTCTCTCTTATAGCACGGGGTGAGTTACAACAATCAAACTCCTCCAAATCAAGGAATCGGAAGCCAACAAAACACTCAACCGGTGCTAGCTAGAGTTGGAGTAGATGAAATGCTCGACACCCCAACTCTAAACTCTAACCATCTTATCCTCCCTTCTCACACACTATAAGTGAGGGGAACTAACAAATCACGTTTCCCCCATGCTTGGCTCAACGACTCCCTCAAAACTGTGCTCACAACGAAGCTATCGAACACGACTCACCTCTTATCAATCCACCGGCGCCCCTATCATCAAAATGCAAGAGGGTTTCTAACCTAGGACCACCAATTTCTATCATCGAACCTCCTTATAACTCCCGTAGTGATCCTAACCCGTTACGCCCCAACTCCTCTTCTTATGTCGCCCGCCATTGATTACCTTTTTTTTTTTTCCGTTTTTTTTTTTTTTTTTTTTTTTTTTTTTTTTTGCAAACGAAAATGAACATCACACCTATACTTCAAACAAAGTGACAAATGCCAAACCGAATTACAATATCATGCCGAGCGTCTCCCCCATGCTTGAACCCCGTCATTGCCCACAATGACCATCAACACCAACCGAAAGATTGGGCAACAACGAGTTAGGGAGGGGGAGAATCATCAACTCAACCACTCACCATCCCATACAACTAGGAACAAAGAACAAATGGTCTCATCTCATCAAATAAGGAAATGACAGGCTCTCGGACAAAGAGACACCCACTCTACCTCACTCCCCTATTTTCCTCGAAAATAAATCCATCCCTCGTCTCACTACTCCATCTCCCTTATGAACGATATCAACAACGCGTCATCCTCCAATAACAACAAACCGTCCAAAAAAACCTAACTAAAATGAACCAAACAAGGCTATTTTATTGGTTTAAGGGGTAAAATGGGGTGGGTAGAACAAGAATTACGGGGGGGAGCAAACGCGGATGGGCACAAAGAGAGATGGCACAGAAACAAGATAGTGAAACGCGTGAGGAGTAGTAGTTGGAATCGTGAGAGAGAGAGAAAAGTTAAAGGGAAAGAAATACATCCCTCGTGAAAGCTCCATTCCCTCAATTACCGTCAAAACAAGTGGCTCATGGTCGAAAGACCGGTAGAAGAGCCACTCTCTCACCTCACAACCCCGTCTTCCTCAAAATATGTCGCCTCCTATCACCTTACAAACTCCCATCACCCTCGTGTGTTTCTTGGAGCATAATGACCCCACACTAAAAGTTGTCCAAAAACCGGTAGAAGGCCATTTTGTGAATATTTTTATGAGTTTAGGGCCAAATGTCAACGGTTTATGGATGAACAAGCATGTGGAACAAACGGGAGGGGTTAATACGGAGAGAGATGGTACAAAACATGGGATAAAACAGGGTGATGGAGTGACTCGGCTAGAGATGAGAGGAGAAGAAAGTGTAAGGGATAGAGAGTATTCATACCTTGGCTTCTTCAAATGAATGGCAAATGTCACGATAGACACAAGTAATAAAACACAGAAAACAAACAAAACAAATAATACTAGGAAATCGGTTAGACAAGATGATACAAATATACAAGCAAGTACAATATCCTTCCCCCATGCTCTAAACGTGTATAAAATCCAAATTAAAGCATAAAGAGGGAGGAGGAGCGTACCTCAATAAGACGGCGGGTCCTGTGGTGGGAACTGCTGGCCGTAGAGGTGAAGCTGACGCAGACGCTCATCAATCTCAGTAAAATCTGGGGCTACATACGCTGGAGAGTGGGTCGCATGGTGATACTGGTGGGTCGTCTCTAAGTACATCAGGGCCCTCTCAACTCGAATGTCCAGAACGGTCATCCTGTGATCCAACCCATCAAGCCTCCGACCAAACTCCTGCATCTGCTGCCCGTAGCTCGTTATCTGATGATCAACTCCATCAAACCTCTGTCCAAAACTCTCGAACTGCTGGCCATAGGCGTCTAGCCTCTGACCGTACATCCCTATCTGCTGGCCAAAACCACCAAGGCTCTGCTCAATGCCCCCTCTCCAAGCATCAAACTCTGGCGGGAATGCCACCTGGGGAACGAAGCCGGGGCCACCCAACTCAACTCTCGGGCGGGCATCGAGCTCCTCAATCTCAGCTCGTCTAACCCCTCCGGCATCCTGTGCAATACTCAAAACCTGCCCCTCTACATACAGATCCTCGGCACCATGGCCATCCTCTATCCTCAGGCGGTCTGGGTTGGGGAGCAACAAGTAGTTCTGGTGATCCGTCCCTAACGTCTAGTGGTACCGCCCAACATACTCCCTCATGTCTTGATGGGAGTAATCTATCGAATTCTGCGAAGGAAGGCGGTGTTAATCAAGGGCAGGTCATCTAGAGCATCCTCCTCATCGACCCCCGGAATCTCACATCCACGGGCAATCAAAGTAATCATACCGCCCAACCCTATGGAACAGTTTAGAGTGTCACGGATGGCTACGCAAGCCTCAATAAACAGTCTAACCAAAGGAGGAAGCCCGTTCTCACCTGGGATAAAAGAAGCTAAGGCGCCCATCTCCAACTGCTGCACATGGTTGGGCTCACCGTGCCCAAACACACACATCCCTAACACCCTATAGATAAGACGTAGATCGGGGTGAGGGAGCATCGAAATCCTAGGGCCGCTCAGGTAAGCAAAATCCCGAGTGAGCTTCCTCCAAAGCGGAACCACCTCATCTCCTCCAAAAGAGACATACACTCCGGACACCTCCGTTTGCCTCTCCCAACCAAAGCACGTCTAAAAATCCCCATAAGTCCATAACCAAGGAGAATTGCCCAAACGGAAGGCAACTCTCTCATTCTCGGCATCATGCTTGAATGTAGCGAGAAACTCGTACGTCCACCTCTCATACGTGGGGGCCCACTTCGGGAGGAACCCCAACATGCCCCCCTTGGGCATAAGGTAGCGTATCGAGTTCGCAAACCCGAGACTCTCTAAGGTAGGGATATCAAAGAATTTGGTAGGGAACAATCTACCACGCTCCACTAGAAAGTTAAACAACACTTTCTCCTCACTACTCAATCCCTCTACGTGGAGCGCCTTATAGTGTTTAGGGTCGGGGGTCTTTCTCGATTTTTTCTTTGAAGAACCGGCCTCATTATCGTTTCTCCCCATTATGAAGAATTAACAATCAAAAATTCAATCACCAACACCACTAGAAAAATGTTCAACCACCCTTGAGTCACCACAACCACCAAATATGTCTCACAAACACCAAACACACACTACAAAAATCAAAATTCACACTACCCAATTGGTATCAGCGCACAACAATTTTCACAATACTCAAGCAAACCAAAATACTACCACCTAGCCAACAACAAACAACCAAAACACCAACAAAGGCCAATTTCGAATTTGGGGATGTTTCTTACCAAAATGGGCTCAAAAAGAAAGTTTTGAGCAAAGTCAATCCTCCAAAATGCTTCCAATAGCTTCACCACTGCCCCAAGGTGCTTTTCCACCCTTGAAATCAACCCAAAAGCTCCAAGAAACAAAACCCCCAATTTCTAGGGTTCTTGAGAAAAATTGGAATTTTTGAATGAAATTTGATGAAATAAGTGTTTTCGGTGTTGATTTGTTGATTGTGGAATGATGTTTGTGAAGAATTTTGAAGTTTAGGAGTGATTTTGTGTGATTTGGTGAAGATTTGAGGGATTTGGGTGTTTGGGGGTGAGTGGGTCGAAAATGGGGAAAGAAAGAGTGAGAAAATGGAAGTGAAGAAGTGAGGAAGAAATAGGAGGGAGTCGGGTAAAAATACCCAGAAAATCGATTGTCTCGAGTCGAGAGATATGTCCTCGACTCGAGAACACTTCCCTCGATGCGAGATGCATAGGCCTCGAGTCGAGACACTCATTATTTTTGTTTTTGCCCGCTACGGCCTCGTCTCGAGATCAGAATATCTCGACTCGAGACCCTCCACTCTCGACTCGGTATATACTCGCTCGGGTTGAGGATTATACCCCTTATTTGTACCTCACTGTTCTTCGTCCTCGAGTCGGGGGTCTATATCCTCGAGTCGAGGATACCCCGTTTTGCTCTGCTTTCTTCTTTTCTTGCTTGATACTCAAATAAAAACCGATTTCCAACGCACGAAAACACACCACACCACACCACAAATATATACAAATGGCTCGGGTTGCCTCCCGAGTAGCGCCTTTGTTTAACGTCGTTGGCTCGACTCATCAAAGCTATAACCAATCAACCATAACCAAATCCCAACACATCCAACCCACACTTTGTCGTTTCACCCTTGATCCTCCATCTAGGAACGCTTTTGACCCCAAATTTCCCGATTTTTTCTTTTTTCTTCTTTGAACAATTCGGAATAATCTTCTTGGGTCTCGATTCCTGCAAAACCGGTGGCAAAGAGTTTCCACATACTATGGGTGACTTGGTTAGCGAAACATGCATTTTTTCACATTCGATTTCACATTTTTCATGCAATTCAAAGACATGCATTTCACAATTTCAATTTTGGGGTCGGGGGATAATGGATGGGGATTTTCACAACACATGTAGTAATAGAATGGACCGAATTATCATCATCAACATCATGATTGAACTCATAAACATGTTGCTCTATCCTACGACCATTAGCCTCCAATGCAATGATACCATTATGCATATCAATATTTACCCTAGCGGTTTTCATGAATGGACGTCCTAAAAGAAGAGGGGGATCATGCTTATTATGATTCATGTCAAGAACGTAGAAATAAGCAGGAAACACAAGATTTTCTATTTTAACATGCACATCTTTCACAACTCCTCTAGGGTATACTCTTGAACGATCCGCTAACTCAATCACAATATCGGTTTCATGCATTGACTTGAATTTCATTGAATCATAGCATGAGGATGACAAAACATTAATGGATGCACCTAAATCTAGCATGGACTTAGGGAAAGTGGTGTTACCTATGGTTGCCGGAACGGTAAACATACCGGGATCACCACACTTTATAGGTAGCCGTTGTTGGAAAACGGCCGAAACTTGTTCACTCATCACTACCTTCTTTTTGTCCTTAGCTTTCGGCTTCCTTTTGACCGTGCACATATCTTTCACAAATTTAGCTGCCTTCGGAACACTCTTCACAAAGTCTAGAAAGGGTATATTCACCTTGCAATCTTGAAAAAGAGCGTACATCTCGGTGTTGTTGCACTTGAACTTCCGAGTATCCTAGAGAGCCACAGGAAATGGTACATTATCATCCTCATCATCTTGTTGAATAAAAGACTCAACAACCAAAGGGGGAGGAAAAATAGGGCTCTCGAGTCGAGGGACAAAGGTCTCGCCTCGATTCGAGAATCAGGTCTCTCGACTCGAGATTTGTCACCCTCGAGTCGAGGTGTAGGAACAGAGTTGCTGTTTTTAAGGACAAATTTCTCGACTCGAGGTGTTTCCTTCTCGACTCGAGGTATGTCGTTCTCGACTCGAGGCATGTTACTCTCGAGTCGAGGTTGAAGATCAGAATAGTTGTTTTAGTATGGCAAATCCTCGACTAGAGGGGCTCCTCCCTCGACTCGAGGATCATGATTCTCCATACGGTTTCCTCACCTCTCGAGTCGAGATCCAAGGTCTTTGCGTGGGGCTTGTTTCAAAGATTCCCCATACTCTTCCTATTGTTCATACTCTTCTCCAAACATCTCCATTTCTCGATTTCCATCTTCGATCTCGACGTGAGGCCTCCTACCCCTCCTTAGGCCAATGAAACTCACGTTTTTGGTAGGATTGGCCTCCGTTTGAGATGGGAACTTGGTGGAACCTTTTGATTCTAGCCGATTCACCGCAACCGACAATTGACTCACTTGGCTTTCAAGATTTTGTATGCTAGCCTTAGTCTCTTGTTGATTTTCCACCATGGTGGCTTGCATACTTGTCATGTTTTGAGTTATTGTCATCACATCTTGAGTTATAGACTTCAACATGTTCTCTAGTTGCAACGGTGAGTAATTGCCTACTTGAGCTTGATTTTGGGCATTAGAAGAAGACTTCATTTGATACATGCCTCCTTGTGAACTGTTGCCTCCTCCATGACCTCCATATCCTAGATTTCCTTGGGTCCCATTAGCTTTGGAATTCCCTTGAGAATGAAACCGGTTTTCCTCAAATCGGTTGACTTGACCACCTAGATTGTAGCCTCTATTCCCATCTTGGAAACCGTCAAATCTTCTTTGATTGCCTTGGAAACCGTTGATTGCATCGACTTCCTCATATTCTTTAGGCGGTGAGTTTCTACCTTGATTCCTTAAGATTTCCTTCATCATCTTTGTCAACTCGCCAACTTGAGAATCATTGGAGGGAGTCTCTACCATACTCACCTTCCGCACACACCTCTTAGATTCTCGATCTCGGGAATTAGTTGCTAACTCCTCAAGCAAATCCCAAGCCTCACTCGGGGTCATCTTATCCAATCCTCCTTGACTCGATGCCACCACATGCCTATAATCTTGATCGTCGAGGCCGTGGTAGAAGAATAGGATCAAATCTTACTCCTTGTAGCCATGGTAGGGGCAACTAGCTATTAACTCACAAAACCAATCCCAATATGATGCCAATGACTCTCCCCTTTGCTCAATCGTAGATATTTCCTTCTTCAAAGCGGACGCCTTGGTATTTGGGAAGTACTTGTGGATGAATGCTCTTTTCAACGACTCCCAAGAAGTGATACTATTGTGGGGAAGCGTATAGAGCCAATTCAAAGCACTATCTTTCAAAAACCTTAAGGAAGAAGGTATCCAAGTCTACCCCGGCCGGCTTCATGTTGCTACACACCAAATGTACCCCCATGATGTGTTTGTTAGCATCCTCATTGTTAAGTCCGTAGAAGGTGGGTAAATGGTGTAATAGAGCACCTTTAATCTCAATTCTAGCTGTGGCTTCATCCTCCGGGAAGACTATACAAGACGGTTGTTGAGTTAGATCCGGGGCCGTCAACTCTCTAATACTCATGGTGCCAATATCAAAGAAGTCGGAGGTCGCAGAGGTGTAAGACCCATCTTCTCTAAACAAATCAAGCCCGGCAAACACGTTCCCTTCCTCCTCAACAACTGCTTGATTACCTTGCTCCAGTGAGAACTTCTTTCTTTGTCTCAAAGTCCTTTCAAGCTCCCAATCTATCTCAAAATAACTCAAGTCGGGATTAGTAGCACAGGTTTGGACCATAGGCTAGTGGCCCAAACACCGCAAAGGAGAAATAGGAACAAGCCTCAAACACATATAGAGTAAATGAAAAACAAAAAGAAAAGAAAAAAAAAATTAAAAACAAAAACCACACCAAAATAGAAAAAAGACTAAAAACGCCTCTACCTCGGCAACGACGCCAAATTTGACAAGCTAGAAAGTCGTCATTCCTAGTCAAATTACCACTATTCCTACTAAACTTGCAAGGATAAGTGGGTATCATATCCACAAGGAAGAGGGAAAGTCTAACATGCAATTAAAGGGCGGGAAAAGCAAAACAAATGAAATAAAGCAATTAAATAGGGGGTTTTTGGTTTGAAAGTTGGATTAAAGCGAAATAAATGAGATATCAAGTTGATTAAAGCGACCCTCGGTAATAATCTCTTCTAACACCCTAGTATAGTAAGTTTTACCTCTCTCTAATATTACCAATTCATTAACAATCCCGGTTTTAACCAATTAATACTCTTTTATGGGGAATTTGAGCAACCGCTACCAAATTCCCCTCATTTTAGTCCTAATTTGTCTAGTGACCACTCAAACAAATCACAACCAAAGGCATGAAGAGCGATGACTAATAAAAGATTGAGAACAACCCAAATTAGTGTCGAATTAGCCGCAACCGCGACACTAATCAAATCTAATCTATTAGTTGCCTAATTAATTCTCAAATCACTAATTAGCCGCAACCGCTACACTAATCATGTGAAAGTTGCTTCCTTTTAGGCTAAAAATCAATGACCACCAATTATCAATCAAGCATATGAAATACCCAAGTCAAATCTAGTAGCTAATTAGATCAAATAAGGATAAATCATGCATTAAAGAATAAGAAATTAATTATAATGAAATTAAAGGCAAAATAGAGAGAACATACTTACTAATACATAGGATGAAGAATTGATTACACCAAGAGTCTAGGAAGGAGATTAGCCTTCCATACTAATTATTACAATAATATTTGAAATTGAAATCATAATAAAAATACTAATTCTCCTTGAGTTTCTCTCTGTAAATTGAAAACTAGATGAAAAATAATATGAAAGGGTGATAATCCCTAGGGAGGGGTTACATGCCCCTTTTATTTAAGATAAGTACAAAAGATACTATAAGACGAAATAGATATTTCTTAAGCAAAAAGAAACCGTCATTAGCTCCTCGAAAATTTCCCGGAAGCTAATATTCTCGACTCGAGGAGATAAATCCTTGAGTTGAGCGACGGAATTTTCGACTCGAGAAAGGGATTCTAGAGTCGAGCGAGATAATTCTCGACTCTAGAGAAGTGTTCCTCGAGTCGAGCGAGATAATTCTCGACTGGAGAGAAGTGTTCCTCGAGTCGAGCGTGTGAATCCTCGACTCGAGGAAGCACCTCTCGAGTCGAGGAATTCGAATTCTTCTTCTTCTTCTCCGTTCCTAATCTCGAGCCTCCGCGTGAATCCGCTACGCAACCGAGCCGTCTTCTCCATGAATCACGATCCGATTCAAGGCTCGGTACTCCAATTCCGTCCAGGGCCTACCAAAAAGTCCGGAGCAATAAAATCCTCGTAAAACCCACGTGTAAGCTCCAAAACTACTACTAATGGTGTAGTCCACAAATCACGATAAAACAATGCTCAAACACACGCCAAGACGCCTAAAACATGCAGATTAACGCACCATCATCACACCACATCAGGATGATTTCAATAATTGCATCTCAGCTTGTAGTTTGGATGATATACATAGTCTGGGTCATTTTCTCACTTGGACTAATAACCAAGAAGGTGATAAAAGGACTTGGACTAAGCTGGACAGAGCACTGATAAACACTGTTTGGCTGAATCAATTTCCTAACTCAATGGCGGATTTTCCTCCCTCTGGACTATCTGATCACTCTCCTTGTGTGGTCACCATTTTGCCCCCACATTCCATCAGAAAAATATTCAGATTTCTGAAGTGTTGGACAATGCATCCAACTGATGAGGACATAATAATTAAGCAGGCATGGCAGACTAATACTCGAGGAAATGCAATGGCCAAGTTATTTCAGAAGTTAAAGCACACCAAGCATGCTCTCTCTCTTTCATGCATAAAATGTCATTTTCAAATCATCCCAAGAGAGTCCAGGAGAGCAAAGACGAGTTGTTGACAAAGCACGAAGAATTAAATAAAAACCTGAATGACATTGACTTGGAACAGGCAGTAGAGGCAGCAAAGGAAAAGTACTACAAGCTGAAATTGGCTGAGTTGAGTATGTTGGGTCAAAGGGCAAAGGTCACTCATATTAACAATTCTGACTGGAGTACTAGCTATTTTTTTTCTAGAATAAAGGAGAGACAGCACCAGAGCATGATAAGGAAAATTGCAGATATGGAAGGAAAGAGTCATGAGACTCCGGAAGGAATTTCAAAGGCTTTCATTGACTTTTATGTCAACCTTATAGGCAAATAAAAACATGTACAACATCTAGATAAAGATTATATCAGGAAAGGGAAGTGTTTGCACATGTCTCAAGCTAACTATCTAATGATTCAAAATATCACAAAACAGGAGATTAAGAATGCCCTCTACATTATGGATCCAAAGAAGTCCCTAGCGTAAGATGGTTTTGCTGCAGCCTACAGGGTTCTTTCAGAAATCATGGGATATAATTGAAAAACACTTTTGCAATGCAATTTGGAAATTTTTTAGGACCAATAAAATGTCAAAGTAAGCTAACACAACTTTGGTTACTCTGATACCAAAAAAGGATCATCCCTCAAGTTTAGCTGACTTTTAGGCCAATCTTCTACAATTCCACAGTGTACAAAACAATTACAAAGGTCATTGCCAACATAATACAAGAGGTCATGCCAAGTCTAGTATATATGGAAGGAACAAGCAGCCTTTGTCAAGGGAAGAATTATTTTTGATAATGTGGCCGGCTCTCAAGCAATTGTGAAGGGTTATAATCAGAAGAATGTTTCTCCAAGGTGCTTAGTAAAGGTTATTATTATAAAGGTTTTTGACTCAGTCAGTTGGGACTTTATAGCAGCCACCCTGGAACCTCTCAATTTTCCTGAGCAATTTATAATATGATTATGATCTGCATCTCAAATACTCGATTTTCCCTGAAAATCAATGGTAACTATGAGGGTTTTTTTTTTCTGGTAAGTGTGGGATAAGGCAAGGGGGTCCACTATGATCTGTTTGTGTTAAGTAAGGAGATGCTCTCAAGATTCTTAAGGGATATGACAACTCAGGAAAAATCCAGCTATCATCCCAAGTGCTCTAGGATTAGGCTAACACATTTAGCTTTTGTTGATGACCTAATGATCTTCATTAGAGGATATCTGCCATCAATGCAAGCCGTTGTTAATTGTATGAACTTATTTGCTGGGGTATCATGCTTAGAGGCAAATCAAGCAAAAATAGAAGTGTATTTTGGGGAAGTAAATATGGATATAAAGAGGCAGATGCCAGTATTTCAGGATATTCTGAAGGAACCTTTCCTTTTTGATATCTTGGAATTCCTTTTCACTCTGCCAGATTGAAGAATGCAATATACAACTCCTTGATTGTGAAAATCCAACATTCCCTGCACCACTGGTCATCCATTATGCTGTCATACTGATAAATTCAGTAATATTTGGCATTGAAAACTTCTGGTGTGCAAGCTTGCTGTTACTAAAGCGCATCATAAGACAAATGAGAAAGCTCTGCAAGGATTTTTTTCTGGAATATTGAAGCAGGAAGGAAGAAACTACAAAGGCTGGGATGGTTTTTTCTCTCCTAAGAAAGAGGGGGGTCTGAATATTAAAGAAGTTTTTATAAGGAATAAGGAAATATATATTTCTAGTACTCGTATATATTATCAATGTTAATATTGTGATCTTTGTAATTTAGGATTGCTATTATTCTATTGTAATCTTTTCCTATATTATTTCCTAGATAATAGGCTTAGAATCCTCACTATAATATGTTGTTATTCATGGGCTGAGCTAGGGTTTCACGATAGGGGGTTCGGGATTTTTTTTTTTTTTTTTTTTTTTTTGTATATCGTAAAGTTTTTTTCAACAAATGTATAGTATACTAGTACACTACTTCTTGCTTAACTATGTTGGTAATTTAGGGTGTGTTTGGTAGTCATAGCTGTTGAGGTAGCTGTTAGCAGTTTGACTAGTTGTTAGCTGTTAGCAGGTAGCTTTTAGTTGTTGGCTGAAAAGTAGCTGTTAACAATGACGTGTTTGGCACGATTAGTAGCTGTTGAGTTATTAAAATGATATATATCAGAAAATTAGAAAATCAAAAATGTTACTTTCTATGGGAAATGCTACTTATAATAGCATTTGCCAAATGCTCTTTAAAACGCTAAATACTACTTCAAACTCTAATAACAAATGTACAGTCAAACATGGAAAGTAGCATTCTGACTTGGTCAAAACGCTAAACGCTACCTTCTACTTGTCTACCAAATATACCCTTAATACTACAAGAGTTTTTTTTTAGGTCAATTTAATTCTAGTATAGTTGAAGTTATATAAAATTTATGTAACACATCCTAAAAAAAATAAAAATAATAATAATTATCAAGTCTTAAAAAGCACTAGCAGATTATAAATAATAGATTTCTCAAATTCATACATAATTGTGGTGTTGTCTTAGGGGTAACTGGAAAGGAATGATGCGAAATGTAGCCCGGACCAAGGTTCAAATCTTGGTATAAACGATTTTTTGCTAATTTAGTGAACTAACAAAAGAAAAAAAAAAAATTCATAGAAGGATTTCGAACCCGTGACCTGCAAGATAACTTTATGATACACTGACCGCAACACTAACTCGAATTACCTGTAATTTAACTACTAAAAATTGTTTAAATTCTGAAGATGAGGGGGTTCATTTAAACCTCTTGAACCCCCCTCCCTCCGCCCCTGTTGTTATTGTGTGTTCACATTGTACTACCATGTATTTATACTCAACCCTTTGTATCAATGAAATTAAGCTTTTCACCATTCTCATACTCTCCTCCTCAACATGGTATAAGAGCATAGATCCTATGCTTGGGCCTAACCCTCTAAAAAGCTTCAAACCCCAAACCCTCGGCCACCACCCTCTGATCGGCCACCCACAAGCTTCCGCCAACCTCTAATCCGGCCAACTCTCTCCTTCACTTTTGCCTCGACCGCTTTCTAATCTGGCCACCCTCCGCGCACAACTCTCGGCCACCCTCCACAAACTCGGCCACTCTCTGCTCCAGCCGCCCCCTTTCACTCTCCAAAATCATGGCCAAATCCCTCCAAAACCATGGCCACAACAACTCTCCTAAAACCCTCAAAATCACCCTTCTCGAAAATATCTCAAAACTGAGAAAGGATCTAGGAGAATGCTTGCTCTCCAAGCTACCAAAAAAACTCACTTCACCTCTAATAAAAAAAGCTTGATCCTATGGCAAAAACTCGTAATCGATCTAAACTAAATACACAAAATAATTCTGCACAAAATCCTGCACACGTTGATGGTCATCTTAGTGGGAACAAGGAAGTATCTGAGCTGGGCAATAACTCTGAGCTTGTGATGGACACAGAAATGGCGGCTTCAAGTGAGAACTCTCCGAAGTCAGCAACCTTCACTGATTATCTTGTCGCAGCTAAGGGCACCAATGGAAATGTAAGTTCTACAAATTCCGTGAACAATTTGAACTCCAATTTTGCAATTAATGATTTTGGGAAACCTGTTACTAAAGAAAAATCTACAACAATTGGGAATAATAATCAGAAAGGGGGGAAAACTTATAGTAACATAATTCCTCAAAAAGCTGGTATGCAATTGGATTTTGTACCGACTGATGATGTAATGGGAGTGCGAATTGAATTGGATGACATTGCTGAGGAGCTGAAATATTGGGAGAATACTCTAGTTGGGCAAGTAATTGGAGCTAGACCTAAAGAACATAACCTAAGTGAATATGCCCAGAAACATTGGAATTTTGCCAAAGTTCCGATTATACAATACTTCAAGAAAGGCTTGTTCTTCTTTAAGTTTGATAGTAGGGAGGACATGGAGGGTGTTCTGAAAGGTGGGCCGTGGCACTATGGAGAATGTGCTCTAATCTTGAAGGTTTGGACACCATTGTTTAGCCAAGAGATGGAGAAGACATCCAAAGTTCCCGTATGGGTCCTGTTTCCAAATTTGGAACCCCATTTCTGGTCCCAAAAGGCGCTGAGCAAGATTGCTAGTTCAATTGGGAAGCCTTTGTTTGCTGACATGAGAACTACCCTTAAAGAAAAAATCTCCTTTGCAAGAGTGCTAATAGAAATAGATGTGGCTGAGGAGCTGCCTAGTAACATCACTATCCAAACCCCTTATGGTGAAGCAGTTCTGAGCATTAAATACGAGTAGGTGCCATTTTATTGCTCATGTTGTAACAAACTTGGTCATATGAGTACAAGATGCAGGCTGAACAGAAAGGCAGGGAATACTAAAGCTGCAAAGGCTAAATATGTAGTTAAAGAACCTACAACAGTCCCAGATACAAAGTTAGAAGAGCCAGAAACAAAGTCAGGTGAACCAGTTGTGCAGACACAAGTACTGTCAGCTCCTGCAAAAGCTAACACATTAATGACACAAAAGAAAATGGTTGATAAGGATAGATTCTCACCTGTTATCAGCAGGAAAAGTAAGCAATCTCTGGCAAAAAAGCTGGCCTTGGCTGAGAATAGGTACACTGTCTTCAGCAACTCTGAGTTTGACATCCTGCCAATCAACATGGAGAAGGAGGAGAAAATTCAGCTACTGGAGCAATGTGTGATTGAGGAGCAGGAGGACCCAGGAGGAGGCTCGCCTTCTACATGATCCTCTCTACTTGGAACATTCGAGGCTGTAACAAGCCTCACAAGCGGCAAGAGGCTTTAAACTATCTCTTGCGGAATAAAATAGACTTCCTAGGTCTATTAGAAACCAGGGTTAAGGAGAATAAAGGTAATAGCATCCTTAGTAGGAAATTTAGGAGGTTCAACACTTCTAATAACTACCAACACCATGGGAATGGGAGGATTTGGACTATTTGGAATGCTACAGTGATTAGGGCTGAGATCCTAACCTCAGGGGCTCAATTCATGCACTATAGAATTACTTTTCTAAAATCACTCTTCACTTGTCTGATTACATTCATTTATACATACAATAAAGGAGATGACAGGAGAGCACTCTGGGAATTCATTTTACAGGAGTCAAAAAGCTGCATTGAGCCTTGGATACTAATGGGTGATTTCAATGTAGTGTTATCTGGAGATGAGAAGCTGAGTAGAAGTACCCTTAATAGGAGGGATGTGGAAGAGTTCAGTGACTGCATTTTGAATACAGGTTTTAGTGATTTACCAGGCACAAGGTGTCAATTCACCTGGTCAAATCTCCAAGAGGGAGAAGATGTTGTCTGGGCCAAGCTAGATAGAGCCCTAGTTAATCAACATTGGCTTGCCAAGCAGATCAATATCACAACATATTTTCATCCTCCTGGGCTGTCTGACCACTCTCCAGTTCAAGTGGAGATCAAGTTAGGCATAGCTGAGGGTAAAAAGGGGTTCAAATTTCTTAACTACTGGTGTCAGGATGAGAACTTTGGTACTATTGTGGAGAATGCTTGGAATATCAGACCTTCAGGGACAAAAATGTTTAGGTTGACTTGCAAATTGAAGGAAGTTAGAAAGGCACTGAGAAAACTCCATAAAGACAAGTATTCTAACATAGCAAAGAGAGTTAAAGTTAGCAGAAGTGAACTAGAGCAGTTTCAAAGGCAGCTAGAAGGCAAACTACCTACTGAGCAGGACCTTAGCCAGCTTAATTCCCTCAAAAATCATCTGGAGAAGACTGAAAAGGCTGAGTTGTGTTTCTATTACCAAAGAGCAAAAATTCAAGATCTAAGTATGAATGATGCCAGCACTAGGTTTTTTCATGCTAAGATGCAAGAAAAAAGAACACAAGCCTATATTGGGAAAATCAAAGATGAGAAAGGTTATTTACATACCGAGCCAAATAGTATTCATCATGCATTTCTGAGCTACTATCAGGGTCTTCTCGGTACCCACATGCCAGTGGAACTCCAGCAAGACAATTTTGAGGGTGCAAGGCTTGATGACAATGAAGCTAGATTACTGATAAGGCCATTCAATAAAGCTGATGTTAGAAAAGCTTTGAACTATATTGATGAGCAGAAGAGCCCAGGCCCTGATGGGTTTACAGCTGCATTTTTCAAAAACTCTTGGGGCCTGATTGGAGATGAAGTGAGCAGTGCAATTTTGGATTTCTTTAGAACTGGAAAGCTTCTCTCACAAGTAAATTCAACACTTATTACCTTAGTCCCTAAGAAGACGACCCCTGAGTCAGTAGCTGACTACAGACCTATATCTTGCTGCAACACCCTCTACAAGATTATCAGTAAGATGATGGTGGCCAGAATGCAGCCTGTTTTGCCAAGTATCATTGGTCAGGAACAATCTGCTTTTATTCAAGGTCGTAATATCTTTGATAATATTCTCCTTTCTCAAGAACTGATAAGAAAATATGAGAGAAAGAATATTTCAGCAAGAGCAATCATAAAAGTTGACATACGGAAAGCTTTTGACTCTGTGGCATGGGAATTTCTATTAAAGCTGGTCAGTCAGCTTAACTTCCCTGATCTATTTATCAAATGGGTTGAAGCTTGCCTGAATACTGCTCATTACTCCCTCAACATCAATGGCAACCAAGTTGGTTATTTTGCTGCAAAAAAGGGGGTTAGACAAGGAGACCCAATCTCTCCTTATCTCTTTGTTATTTGTATGGAGGGGTTATCCAGGATGCTTCGGAAACTTCTTCATTGCAAAAACTTCAGACAACACCCAAAATGTAACAAGCTTGGACTAAATCATCTGCTCTTTGCTGATGATTTGCTTATATTCACAAAAGGGGATGTAAGTTCCATCTTAGCAGTAACCCAGGTGCTTAAACAGTTTGAATCTGTTTCTGGTTTGGCAGCAAACCCACAGAAAACTAGCATATATCTAGGTGGAGTAAATAAGAGGGTGAGCAGCATTATAAAGGAGAAAACTGGTTTTGTTGAAGGGAGCTTTCCATTTCGTTATCTAGGAGTACCTCTCCATTCCTCAAGACTGAAGGCTTCAATGTATCAGCCTCTTATTGACAAGATTAGAGGGAAGTTGAAACACTGGGCCAATACCTTCATTTCCTATGCAGGTAAATTGCAACTGATTAACTCAGTCATATTTGGTCTTCAAACATTCTGGAGCTCTGTTCTTTTCCTACCTAAAGTTGTACTCAAGAAGATCTTCAGACTTTGCAGAGAGTTCTTTTGGGGTATAACTGAGGAGCATAATAGACTTTCATTGGTAAAGTGGCAGAAGCTTTGCTCCCCTAAACAAGAGGGTGGATTGGGGATTAAAGAGGTTCTAAGCTGGAATAAGGCCATATTCGCAAAATGGATAATTAAACTCAGATTTGACACTCACAATATCTGGAGCAAATGGGTCAAATGCTACTATCTAAAGCAAGAAAATCTCTGGGATATTGAGTGTAAGTCAGATTGCTCCAATGCTTGGAGCTCACTGCTGCAAATCCGGAATTAAATCATCCAAATCACTGGGTCGAAGGTTGAATCAGAAAGATTGCTTACAGACTGGAATAAGCTGAAAACAAGAGGAGGCAAAATCTATGATTTTTTCAGGAATCCTTTGCAGAGGATCAGCTGGTACAGAACTGTCTGGGACTCTTGCTGCTTGCCAAAGAGCTCAGTTATTGCAACCTTGACAACATTGAATGGTCTGCCTACCATTGATAATCTGCAAAAAAGAGGAATGGTGATCCCGAACTGGTGTTGTCTTTGCAAAAAGCAAGCTGAATCTGTCAGTCACATTTATTTATGCTGTCGATTTGCTGCGGACATTTGGTGCAGCATTCTAACATGACTAGGCCATAAGCCACGGCGATGGACATTGAGAAAGGAGCTCAACTGGTTTCAGCACAGATTCAGGGGGAAAAAAGCTCGCCACCACATACTAAGGGTGGCTTTCTGCTGTACAATATACGTGATTTGGTTGGAGAGGAATGGTAGGATCTTTGCAGATAATAGTCGGGTTTTGAATAGCATTGTACTCAGAATTCAGTTCAATACTTGTGTTAGATTGCAAGGAAGATTTAGTTTTGTAATTCCTAGAAATTAGGCATATTGGTTCTAAAGGGTAGCACTCTGCTATCCGTTTTTTTTTAAATCTTGTAACCGTTTTATTTCCCACAATGCAGGAATAAAAATCTACTCTTTTCCAAAAAAAAAAAAAAATATCTCAAAACTCAAAATTTGAAGCTCTAAACACGATCTCCACAACTCTCCTAAAACCATGCTCAAAATCATGGCCAAATCCCTCCAAAACCATAGCCACAACTCTCCTAAAACCCTCAAAATCAACCTTCTCGAAAATATCTCAAAACACTAAATATGAAGCTCTAAACACGATCTCCACCGTTTTGATCGAAGACACTTGTTTGAGCAACACGCTCGCCAAATTTCGTACGAATCTGACCACAGATGACCACTCGATCGTCAACTTAATCATCGTCTCGCATCAAAATCCGGGAATTGGTAACCCACGACTTTCCTCTCCAATCTCCATTTATTCAATTCTTTACAATTCTCTTCCAAGTTAATTACTCTAAACCCCTCAAAGTTCTATTTTAATCTGTTAGTAATCTCTTATTTTTCTCCCTTTAAACACCCCCTTGAAATTCCCACTCGGCCAGACTCCATCCAAAGGCCAACCTCACAAACTTCTTTCCTTCATCTTACAAATTTCTTTCAAGTGATCAGTATTGTAAAACCCTCAATTTTGTTTCATTTCACGTTTCCAAAAAAAAAAAAAAAAAAAAAAAAAAAATTGCAAACTCCAGAGTTTAACTCTCGGCCAACCTCCAATCAAGGGAAGCTTCATAAATTTATTTTCTTGATCTTAAAACTCTTTTCATTTTACATTCATCCTCCCTCTTCATACCACCTTTGTCACGCCTTTTTTTCTCGTATTCTCTATTTCCGCTGCAACACCGTTTCCCATGTCACAACTCACGATTAAAGCGGCCACAAAGCATCGTTATTCATCATTATTTTATCCAAGATTGGCCTTACTGTTCGAATGTCCATCTTGTGCGGGCGTATAAGGAAATATATATTTCCAATATATATTTTCAATGTTAATATTGTAATCTTTGTAATTTAGGATTGTTATTATTCTCTTGTAATCTTTTCCTATATTATTTCCTAGATAACAAGCTTAGAATCCTCACTATAATATGTTGTTATATATTTTAGTGTTCACATTGTACTAGTATACCATGTATTTATACCCAACCCTTTGTATCAATGAAATTAAGCTTATCACCAGTCTCATACTCTCCCTCCTCAATAGTTTTGTCTTGGAACAAAGTCATGCTAGCAAAATGGATTTGGCAGCTGCACCCAGATAATACAAGAGCTTGGAATTGTTGGACCAAAGCTTACCAGCTCCGAGGGCAAAGTATTTGGCTAGTTAAGAGAATATCAAATGATTCTGAAACTTGGAGAGATATCCTTGTTGTCAGAGATGACATTCTCTCCATGGGACCAGATGCAGGGGCTGCTGCTGCACTTATTCAAAAATGGCAGAGAAACGGGAAGTATCATGTTGCAGCTGGTTACGAGCAGTTTAGGCAACACTATCCAGAAAATAGATGGTATAAGAGCAATAGCAATGGAAGAACTATATATAGAGTTCTTTCTATGCCATGTCATTTTTCATTAATCTCAAAAATTAAGAACATGATCCCACAATGAAAGAACTCCATTCTACAGTTTGTTTGAATAAATAGTATTTTAAGAAAAATTAAATAACATAATTGTTTATGCGTAAAACTTGGAGAATAGCAATAGAAACGGGACCGCCTATTATTAAATAGATAGATGCATGTTCACTTTTTCAGCTTTTATTATAGGGTAGAATTCCCAAAACCAAGTCTCAATCGCCGTTAAATACACGTGCCCACTATCTGGGCATCTTTTTCATCACGCGTCAGAAATTTCTGTTGTCACTGTCTTGTCAGTTGTTCGACGAACCCAGTTCTTAAAATCAAACTCAGTTCGTATAAGAACGGACGAACTGGGTTTTGCAGTGGTCAAACTGTTAATTTCCAGTTCATATTTGAAGAACTCGAGGTAACAATCTACCATTGCGTTTGCCCTAAGGTGATTTGGGACAATATAAATCTCCCAAAACATGGCTTCATTTCTGATTTAGCTCTGCGAAATTCTCTAGCCACAGTGGATAATATATGTGCAAGAGGAATGATGCTAGTCAATAGATGTGATTTGTGCAGGAATAAAGCTGAAAATCACAAGCATCTGTTTTTCGAGTGCTCTTTTGCTACTAGGATCTAGAAAGCTATTCTGAAATGACTTAAAATTCAAAGGCAACCAAGAAGTTTAAGAAGGGAGGTTAGGTGGCTCATTCAAAGAAATCACAAAGGCATTGGAAGTGTAAATGGATGGTGTGCAGCTTGGTTACCACTGTCGATATGATATGGCAAGAACGGAACTCATGTCTATTTGGAGGGATTGAGCATGACTAGGACTGAATTGCTAGAAAAATAAAATATATAGTTTGCATTAGAATCTATGCGTGGTTGAAAAACTATGATAGTACGGAAATTTTGAACTCTTAGGAGGGTTGAACTCTGGTTGTTTTCCTCTTAGTGGTGTCTATTTTGTAAGGTTTCTTTCTCTTTGTATTTCCTATATGGATGAATAAAATGCTCACAATCTTACAAAAAAATTATTGCATTATGATTTAAAGAGTTGCGTTTATTGGCAAAGTGAACTTACTAAGTTCGGTTACCTCAAATTTCATTTTGGGTTACTCTGTGAATGAGCGATAAACGTGATTTTATGAGTTTTGTATAAAACAAAGAGTATGGTCTTTATTAAACGATTGAGGGTGAAAAGATTTTGTTTTAGATATAATGGTTTTGTTTGGTTTTGATATATATATATATATATATAGTAAATTGAATTTCTAGCGGTGATAATGGATCTTGGATATCTTTTGAGTTTTAATATATATTTTGATTGACTACTCAAATTGTTTAGAGGGTTTGAGAATTTTGGGATGTGTATCGAATAGGGTTGAGGTTTGTTGAATTAAATGAATTGATTGGTTTATTTATATTTTGAGTATTAAGTATGATATTTTGATCGGATTAATATTGGGGAAGTTAGAACTATTGTTGGAGGTTATAGTTTGGTGTTGTATCTTTTGTGGGTTTATATTATTAAATAGTATGGTGGATTATTTTGATATATATGTCGTCATGAGGACAAGAGGGCATGAATTTTGACACAAATAGTTTATCTTTTGAGTTTGGAATTCGAGCATTGATGAGTAAGTTTTACTGGGTATGTGGCTCCTTCTATTTCAAAGTATATTTGAAGTTGACTGTCTTATTGGTTTCACTGTATCAAGGGCCTTGGTTATAAAAGAAATTCAATAATGATCTTGGCGATACTATAAATTTAGGTTACTATAAGATTGATATAATGGTGTATCTTCTAAAGTGTATGTATTGGTTTGATAACATAATATTGATGAGAATATTCTATATTTCAATGGCATTTTTATTTTAGTGACTCGTGCACCAAGGCGTTAGGATTCTTTACTTACATATAGTTTTGTTTAACTCGTGAGTTCGAGGATGAACTCTTCTTTTAAGGAGGGTGGATTGTAATGCCAACCTTGCATTAAACTTAGAATCATGCATTGCATTTATACATTCATTCATTTACATCCTATGGGTTATTTATGACTTAGTACGTGTTGCATGGGTCTCTAATGAGTTGATCTATTTACTTTGCTCTTCGGGGACGAAGCGTTCTCTAAAGGGGGGAATGATGTAATATCCCGAAAATTCAGAGTATTTTATATTAATGATTAATTATATTACTCTAGTGGAAAATGATTCTTAGATATTATTTTGTGAGTCGTTTTCAAAATGGGTTTGGGTTCGTAAACGATTTTTAACATCGGAATTTCTATTTGGGTTTATTTCTAAAATCGGGTCAAACCAAGCTATAGGATCAACACCACTTGCCCCAAAACACAAACCATATCTAACCCAACCCAAAACAAGGAAATCAGAAGAAAAAAAAAAAGGAAAAAAATAAATAAATAAATAACCCTCACCGACTCTCTCTCCTTACGCGACAACCCCTGATATGTCATGCACTATGTGATGTAATACCTCAAATTTATCTCCTTTTGGGAGCTTTTGGGCACGGTATTGAAATATATTAGCCTAAATTAGTATTTTCATACTTTGGTTATAATTTGTAATAATTAGGCTAACTTTAGATTTAGAGATTATTCCATTTCATTTTGAGATCGAGATTTGTGCTCCAATCCCAAGGTAAGAACGACGGAAAAGCATCTGGCACGCATATCAAGGCAAAGTTGAAGAAACGGGTTAGAACACCTCGAGAAGAAGATTTCTCGACTCGAGAAACCTTAGGCCGAGTCGAGAATCCATTGTCGAGAAGTATATCTTGACGGGTTGAATCTCGAGTCGAGAAACTTTTTTCTCGACTCGTGTCGATTTGTCTTGAGTCAAGAATACTTTCTCTCGGATAGTATTTTTTTTAGCATTCTTGACTTGTGACGACTTCCTCGAGTTGAAACGGTCATTTCCGGATATTTTTAATTGTTTTATTTTCTTTTATTTCTATTTTTAGTTTTGTATATATAGGGGAAGAGAGAGAAAACACAATCTTATCCTCACTTTCTCCATTCTCCACCTCTCGTCTCCTTAGCTTCCCAAATACATTTTCATCATCTTTTGTAAATGGAGAGCTAAACTTCCGAATCTTGGTGAAGCATAATCTTTCAATTATTAATGTAAGTTATCGTCTTTTTCCTTAACGTACTTGATTGGTTGTTATTCCTTGCGTTTATTTATAATCTTATCTCGTTTTATCTAGGTCGCTACTAGATTTAGCTTGGTTTGATTATTAGCTTTTTTAGATAATTTGGTGGTATTTCATTATCTAGATTTGTGAAGCAACCTTCGTTTATTAATGCGCGGTCGTAATTTTTAGACTTAGGAGGAATTAACACGAGGAGTTATCTAGATTTGTGAAGCAACTTTGGTGGTATTCAATTTTAAATCCGTTGCATACTCGTATCACTAGTGGTATCAATCGGTCCAATAGACAATTTTAAATTAACTATAGGACAAATTGATGTTTAGTACTATTGTGGGACTATTTTTGGGGTTTTCTGTTTCATGGGACAAAAATAAGAACAACGAAAAGAATAAAAGATATGGATGAACAAGTTAGACATATTACTCGTCCAAATTATGATCAATCCCTAGACGACGATCTAAGTAATGACCCGCTACTCACTAATAACGCGATTAGCAAATAATGTCGAACTAAGAATTACACTACTTAGCTGTCAATCTGTGTTCAAAGCCTGGTCCCATTGAAAGAAACTCTCTTTCCACTATTCGATATTAATTCTCAAACTCTCTGTGTAAAACCAATACAAAAATAGTTTAGACTTTCTAAAACAAAATTATCAATAAGGAAATATTACTCCTAATTAGATACGGAAACATGACTTCCACTATTTTTTCCTATATATATGATAAGGAATTTTTTTTTGACGAAAAATATGACACTTAACTAAACTAGACTCAAGATAGGAAGTAATGCTACTTTCCATAATCTGCTCCTCTTAGCTTTTCATAAAATCCACGTCCAATCACAAATAGGCTTGTCTTTCACTTTGTCATTTTCGCCTATTTGATATTGTATCAGGGGTGAAGGGAGGGGCGATGGTGGCGCGGAGGGTGGTGGGAGAGGCGCAGTAGATGGCCGCTCATGGTAGCAGTGTCGTTGTCGGCTATGGTGGTGGTCGGTGACGGCCTCCGGCGGGGGTCGGGTGGTCGGGGGAGGTGGGTAGGGAGGGGGGGTTCGAGGCAGGAGAGAGAAAAGGGAAAGGAGTGGTTCTTTTTTTGTTTTTATGTTTTCATTTTTGTTAATTTGGTTGAATCTCATCTATTGATTTTGTGTGGTTGTGTACGTAGTTCAGATTGTTTCTTATTTCTGACAATAAATCAATATTATACCTTTAATAGGCTAATTTTTATGCCTACGTGGCAGCCTTTGAAAGCATCCGTAGTAAAAAAAATCCACCTCATATCCTACATGTCGGTCCGCTGTTCAATTTCATTCTTCTCTCCTCGGATGAATCCCCTATATATATTACATTACGTAGGGTAATCAAATTTGCCTCTCGAAACGTGACTACTTCATTATTAAAGAAAAGGAAAGGAGAATATTTATCCGTAGTAAACTACCCTTATTTTTATTTATCATGAATTTTTGCTTTGATCGGACATTGTAATAATCATGGGTACACCTTACTTTAGTCACTTTACAGTTCACACACAATGAACTGATGACCCAGTTGTTTAAATAAATGTATTGATTTATAATAATTTTAAAGTAAAGTGTAAAAATAAACAATGACCAGATAAATAAACAGACTAGAAATAAATAAACAATGACCAAATACGGCAATACGGATTCCCCTCACGTGAGTCACGTCTACTTGCAATATTTAATTTAGTGATATACTGAGTAGATAGTAACGTCCAGTTTTCTCAATTGAAATGTTGCCGTTTATATACGCATCTTTGTCTAGTTTAGTTATTATAAATTATGAAGTATACATGATATAGGAGCATTCTAGTAATCTACTAGAATCAGTTGTAACCGAAAATATTGTGATGGGAATTAGTTTGTTAGAGCCAACCAACTATATAATCAGTTGTAATATCAGATTTGCTAACTAATTGAAAATAATAATGAGAAGCTTCCTCTTTACATTTCCAATGTCTTTCTTCTTCTCAATCTTCTCATGGTATCGAGCCTAGTTAAAGATCCAAATTTCCGCACAAATCATTCAAATTCACCAAGTTTTTTGCGAAATTCAATCGAATTTCGACATTATCGAGCCTGAATTATTCAATTCAGCTCAAATTCCAGATTTTTTAGCCTAAATTCATCTCAAATTCGTGGCGTAAAAGCTACATTTGGTTCCGATTGATTGTGATCAAATTGAAACAGTTTGCAATAAGTTGTTGGTTGTTTCGTGTATCTGAATCTTCTCCTTGAAGTTCTGGTTGAAATCTGACATCAATTCTAAGTGGGAATTGACCCCTGCTATCAGACAATTAAGGATGACATTCTGTCGACCTCTCCTTTACCACTGTTCAACAGTGCTTTCAGCAGACTTCTGAGGGCAGAAAGGGGAAAAAACATGGATATCAAGGTGTCTACTACTCAGGCCATTGAAGATGTCAGTGCAATGGCAGTGGATAAACCTTATGACACAAGCTACAGTCACAAGACACAGCAGCAATTCTCATCTGATCCTCCTAAATCCTTCAACAAATTTGGTTTTACTGACTATAAGAGCTACAGAGAGTTCAAGAAAACCTCGGTCTGCAAACACTGCAATAGGAAGGGTCATCTGTCAGCTGAATGCTTCAAGAAACCTGGAACTAATATATACCTGAATGGTTCAGACAGCTCAAACAAAACAAGGCAGCAGCAAATATGGTGCAGGATTCTTCTGCTGATAACTCTGGAACATCTGACCCTCTGTCCCTGATGCAGTTTCATAGCAAGGCACAACAGCCCAATGCAATATATGTAGATCCACAGGTCTTCAATTCCATGCTTCAAAAACTGCAGACTTATCAGCAATCTCAGGACACCAAGTCTCAGGCATCTCCATCAGCATCTGCAAATAATCTCCATTCAATGACTAATTTTGCAGGTATAGCTCACAGACTTATACCAGCTATTCCCTATTTGGATTCCATATCTTGGATAATTGATACTGGAGCAACTGAGCATATGTGTCCATACTTTGATCATTTTATCAACATTCAGAAGCTGAATAAACCTCTAATAGTGAGTTTGCCAGATGGTCAAAGGAAATCAGTGGAATTTATTGGATCTATACATTTCACCCCAGAAATATTACTCACTGATGTCCTATATATACCAGACTTCAAGCATAGCTTATTATCCATCACCCAACTAGCAACACGAAATGGACCATTCAACTAAGAGGATTGTTGCAGCTGGTCAGAGAGATTCAGGACTATACAAGATCAAGGGAATTTCTTGTTCTTCTTTACTTACTGCATCCAAGAGCAATAAGACTGTAAGTAATGCTCTTCCAGTTCTGGTAAATAATGCTGCTAGCAAAGTAGATTTACCTCTGATGCACACTAGACTAGGGCATTCATCTCTGTCAAAATTGCATCATGTATCTCATATCAGCAATAATGGAGTCAAAAATTTGTTCTGTGAATCTTGTGTTCTTGCCAAGCAACATAGATTACCTTTTCCTAGAAGTCAATCTATGGCAGCTTCTATATTTGGATTGATTCATGTTGATCTATGGGGACCATACCATACACCAAGTATTTCAGGGGCTGTATATTTCCTCACTATACTAGATGATAGAAGTAGAGCAGTATGGACACACCTGTTGAGAAATTAAACCCAAGTTTATGCAACTGTGGAAGCCTTTCTAGCTTATGTTAAAAATCAATTTGGAGTAACAGTCAAGCATATCAGATCAGATAATGGAACAGAAATTGTCCATCAATTTTGTCAAAGATTGTTTGCTACAAGGGGTATTGTACATGAAAAATCAATGCCAGGGTCTCATCAGCAAAATGGTAGGGTTGAGAGAAAGCATAGACATTTGATAGAAACTGCTAGAGCCATCAAAATTCATGCTGGGTTTCCTACAAGGTTTTGGGGTGGATGTGTCCTAGCTGCTACATATTTGATCAATCTTATGCCAGCTGAATTACTACAGTGGAAAACACCTTATCAGATTCTATTTGGCAAAGCCCCTCAATATGATCATTTGAGAACTATTGGATGCTCCTGTTATGCTTTAATCAATGTCTCTCATAGAGACAAATTTGCACCAAAATCCCAAAGATGTGTATTATTAGGATACCCAAATGCTCAAAAAGGATATAAACTCTTCAATATGGAGACAAACAAGATCATTGTCAGCAGAGAAGTTGTTTTCCAAGAGCATATATTTCCTTTCAGGGAAGGTGTCCAAACTCCACCCATTATGGTTACCCCTGTCATGCCCTCTGGCAAAACTACTTTGTCAGATGATCCCTTTTCCCAGCTTGATATTCAAACACAAGATCCACCCTCTCCAATTACTGCAATACCTGATACACCACCCTCACTCAACAACTCACCAATATCCTCACAAAATCAGAACTCTCCCATTATCTCTGACACCTTATCCATGATCCCAAATACTGACAGCATACCAAATACTGTCAGTGAAGATGATGACACTGTAGATACCTCGATTCCTCTCAGAAGATCTTCTAGACCAACCAAAGTCCCAACTAAACTGCAAGATTTTGTCTTTCCTGCTCTACCTGCAAGGACACCAGATGTTGATACTAATGCCACCTCTGTTTCTGAAGCTTTTCAGACAGCTACTTATTCCACTAATTACAAGGCATCTAATATCATCATGATGAAGGAAGATGAACCTACAACTTATTTTAAAGCTGCAAAGGATGATAGATGGGTGGATGCTATGAATAAAGAGCTGGCTGCATTGGAACAAAACAATACCTGGTTTCTAACTGATCCACCTGAAGGAGTAAAACCAATTGGCTGCAAATGGGTATATAAAATAAAGCACAGGGCTGATGGAAGTGTGGAGATATTTAAGGCGAGACTGGTGGCAAAAGGATACAATCAAGTGTATGGCAAAGACTATAAGCAAACTTTTTCTCCAGTTGCAAAGTTTGCAACTGTCAGAGTTATCTTAGCCCTAGCTTCTGCAAGAAATTGGCCTCTTCATCAACTAGATGTTAACAATGCATTTCTGCATGGATACTTGGATGAAGAAGTATTTATGCTCCCTCCACAGGGATACAATATCTCAAAGCCAGGTCAGGTATGTAAGCTTCAAAAGAGTTTGTGTGGGCTTAAACAAGCCAGCAGACAATGGAACAAGGAGCTTTCTATCTTCCTCACCACTCAACTTGGTTTCATTCAGTCCAAAAATGATTATTCTCTTTTCATTAAGGAGAAAGGGAGTCTACTGACAGTAGTATTGGTCTATGTGGATGACCTACTCATAACTGGGTCAGATGCTGAAAGTATTGTAAAACTCAAGGCTGATCTTGACCAGAAATTCACCATCAAAGACCTGGGATTACTCAGATATTTTCTTGGACTAGAGGTATCCAGAAATTCTTCAGGCATCTTACTCAACCAAAGGAAATATATTTCCGACCTGGTGAAAGATACAGGATTAACTGATTGCAGACCCTGTGCTTTTCCTTTTCCTGCAAATGTCAAGTTGTCTCATGATCAAGGTGATCTTCATTCAGATCCTGAACAATACAGGAGGATTGTGGGCAAGCTGCTGTATCTAAACCTTACTAGGCCAGATATTTCTTATAGTGTGCAGCAACTTAGTCAATTCTTGAGTTCACCCAGGGTACCTCACTATCAAGCAGCTCTGCACATAGTAAAATACCTCAAGGGAACTTCTGAAATGGCACTGTTCTACCCTGCCTCTACCAATTTGACAGTTGAAGCTTATACTGATGCTGATTGGGGCAACTGCCCTTACAGTGGAAAATCACTCACAGGTTACTGCATATTCTTGGGAAACTCTTTAGTCTCATGGAAGACAAAGAAGCAGACTACTATCAGCAAAAGCTCTGCTGAAAGTGAGTATAGAGCCATGTCAGTGACAACAAGTGAAGTGGAATGGCTGAATGCTTTGCTACATGATTTAAAAGTCTCTCCTGCTCTGCCAATTGCTCTCTACTGTGATAATCGAGCTGCTCAACAGATTGCAGCCAACCCAGTCTTTCATGAAAGGACTAAGCATCTCAAAATTGACTGTCATTACGTCAGAGACAAGCTACAAGAAGGTTTTTTGGAGACAAGACATGTCTCTACTGGATTGCAACTTGCTGATGTCCTAACTAAAGGTCTAGGAGAGCACCAGCACAGATTTTTTGTTGCCAAGCTGGGTTTGGTGTGTCAACCCCTAAATCCAGCTTGAGGGGGGAGTATGAAGTATACATGATATAGGAGCATTCTAGTAATCTACTAGAATCAGTTGTAACCGAAAATGTTGTGATGGGAATTAGTTTGTTAGAGCCAACCAACTCTATAATCAGTTGTAATATCAGATTTGCTAACTAATTGAAAATAATAATGAGAAGCTTCCTCTTTACATTTCCAATGTCTTTCTTCTTCTCAATCTTCTCATAAATAGTAACCTCCCAGGTTGCTACTTCTCACTTCTCACTACCAACTCTATCCATGGCTTCATTTCCTTATCTTTTCCTCACTGTTCTTCTTATCTCCTCTCAAATTTCTAATGCTAAGTCCTCCCAAACTTACCTTCTTCCTATCGTAAAAGACACTATAACACCCCAATACTACACAAGCCTACTCGTAGGAACCCCCCAAGTTCGCGTAAACCTTGCCATTGATCTTGGTAATCTATGGTCATGGTTTACTTGCGACATTGTCGGCTACAATCGTTCCTCCACATTCCGTCCTTTGTCCTGTGATGCAGCCGATTGCACCACCTTTGGTAGGGCTAGTTGCGTCGGGTGTCCAGGCGGCCCGCTTAAGCCCAGTTGCACACCCATTAACACTTGTGGGGCTACTGCATACAGTCCACAAAGCAATGCACTTTATGGAGCTGGGGTCATTACTGATGTAATAAGTCTATATAGTCAGGCCCAGACATCGGCCCAACCCGTAGTCTTCTTTACGCAAATTTCCTTTCATTTGTGCCCCCGATAAGGGCCCATTGAAAGGTTTATCTCCTTATACTAAAGGGATTTTGACGCTTGCTAGGCGTCCTAACGCCTTACACGCTCAAATCTCGTCGACTTTTAAACTTTCACATAAATTTGCTCTATGTCTCCCACCCACCTCTCCGGGGGTGAACGGGGCAATGTACTTTGGAGGTGGCCCATACCATTTGCCATCGACTAGTAAAATCGATTTGTCCAAGTCCCTTGTTACCACCCCACTTGTGATTAACCCCAATAGTACAGCCCCCATCTATAGTGAGGGAGATCCATCCATAGAATACTTTATTAATGTTCGATCCATTAAAGTGGATGGTGCACCCGTGCGCTTCAAACCGTCCTTGTTATCTTTTGACAAGGATGGTATCGGGGGGACAAAGATTAGCACTTTGGACCCATACACCATATTACAAACCCAAATATACAAAGCCCTTATTGAGGTCTTTGTTAGCAAAGCAACAACAATGAAGATTACTAGAGTTCCTTCAGTCTCTCCTTTTGGTGCATGCTTTGATGCAAAGACCATTAAGAGCACCAAATACGGCCTAATCGTCCCGATTATCGACTTCATCTTTAACGAAAAGAGCCCTTTGTTGCACAACAAAAATGCAAGGTGGAGAATATATGGTGCAAATTCTATGGTAAAGGTGCAAATTAAGGATGTGGTATGCCTAGGATTTGTTGATGGTGGGTTGGCGCCTAGAACATCAATTGTATTAGGCGGCAAACAAATGGAAGATAATTTGATTGAGTTTGATCTTGTTTCCAATAAGCTTGGTTTCACTTCATCACTCCTACGAATGGGCACAAGCTGCGGGCAATTTAAGGGAATTTAAAAGAGTTATGTTAATATTTGTTGACTACTTTATATTAGTATTGTCCTTTAATTCTATCTGAATTGAATCATCCAATAAATTAAAGTCCCACAATGTATTTTGGTGATTCATAATTAGGATTCTAGCAGGTAACATATAAGATCATATGATATAACACTACGAAGTTGTAGTTCATCAGTATTTTACTAATCAGCATTGTAACCTTTTTCCTTTTTTTTAATGATAAGCAATTCTTGCTTCGTGCCACTTGACACTTTTGTGTAGTACTGCAGTAGCATGCATGTTCATGACAGTGTGTATTAAATGTCTTAGATTTTTTTTTTTTTTCAAAAATATTAGGAGTATATATGTAGATAAGTGTTAAAAGTGTATCTAGCTAGTTTGTAGTAAAAATAATTAAAGGTGCAATAAATTTTGTTGTATAATTTGACAAATGATGGATTATAAGGAAAAAAGTCAATTAAGGGTCCTTGATTTTGTAATTAAATCAATTCAAATTTCTTTCTATTGATAGATCCGTAAAAATGTTGATTATACTACCAATGTCATAAATTTACTGCAAATACATTAAATTTACTACACAACCATATTTTTTACTGCATGCCATCTTTAATCTATTACACTTGATTATGTTATAGACAATTTTGCTATTGTCTACATATAGAATCCTAGGATCATCCTTTTTTTTTTTTAGAAATATCATCCTACTTTTTATATAAACTCTCTCCATTTCTTTCAATTCTTTGCTATTGTATTGAAAATCCTCTTTAAATTTAAATCCAGCGTAACGAATTTAATGAAATGGAGGGAGTAGTTATATTCGTTTAATTTCATCCACCTTTTTCCATCTGCATGCAATTGGAAAGTTTAAGATAGATCTAATCTCCAGTAGGCGAAACTGACAATTTGTCACCGAGACTTTATCTAATTGTGCAATTAAACCTCTTAGCTTGCTGTCTACACACCTAGACTCTCATCCATGATGACCATATGTAATATGTTAATGCCGGGTTAAAAGCTACTGGATGTTTTTTTAAGACCGATTTCTTATATTACCGTTTAAAATAAATTTAATTAATCTTCTTCATTTATTTATTTTAGTTTAATTTCTTGTCTCCAATTTCTTTATATTATTGTCGTCAATTTCTTATTAATTTAAAGTGCCCTCAGATTTGAGGACTATAGCAACGAGGATTATTAACGTGCTTAATTCAACATAAAGTAATCATCCAGAAGTCGTTAAGACGTTGATTTAGCCCCTGACCCACCGGTTATTAAAACTACAAGATTGCAATTTACTGTAATGCGCGACCTTGACTCCGATTAACTAGAATTTTTTTTTCTGAAATAGGGCTAAATAAATATTAAACAAAATGGGTTGGATTGAAAAATGTTCAATCTTATGGGGTGCACGTCACCCCATTTAGGTTCGGGACAAAACCGCCAGTGCCACTGGCGGTTTTAAGCATCTTGAACAGTAACTTTGAGGCTGGGAAGAAAATTTGGCTAAGGTGAAACCGCCACCCTCCATGGCGGTTTTTTCACAGAACTGAGGTACGAGGAAATTTTGGCTAGGGTGAAACCGCCACCCCCCATGGCGGTTTCACCTTAGCCAAAATTTCTTCTAAAAATTCCACTCTCATTTCTGTGAAGAAACCGCCATAGAGACTGGCGGTTTCTGTGTTATTGAAACCGCTAGTCTCCATGGCGGTTTTACCTATTTTTTTTTAGGTTGTTTTCCCTTCTTTTTCCCTTCTTTTCCATTTACCTGCAACTCAACCAACCCAAACCAAAATGGCACGACCACAATCGTTCAATAACCTGAATAAAAACCCAAGATGAGAACTCGAATGGCATGGCATCTTATTTCATAACTTAAATTGTCTTTTACATACTTAAAAGAGTCGAATACAACATAAACTTGACAAATTGTTCCCATACATTACAAACTACTATATTAACCGTTAGGCGGCGACAGCGTGTAGCTCGATGTTGGCTTGAGGAATCGGGTTGGCTTGAGGAAGAACCCGGAGTGTTGCCTTCCATAATTGGTGTCAAAGGAGAACCACCTCTACGTCGACGCATATATTGTATAAGAGGAGAATGATCCTCCAAACTTGCACTTGGTTGTTCATGGGATTGTTGGATAAGATGTGAAAATCCCACCTTCTCGAGACATTCGGAGCAATGTTTGCGAATGTCTCTTAAAGTTTGAACAAAATTGACACTAGATGCGTCATTTAGTGCAGCTTGAAGGTCATGCTCAGACCTCATGTGTAGAGTTGCAAAACCTTGGGTCTACAACCACAAAAATCAAAAAGTTGCACTAATTATTTCCTAAACATGCTTACTATTCAATAAAAGTGAAATAATGATAAACGATACTTACAAGCAATTGAATTGAGGGAGAAGAAGGATGGTAGGAAACCGGGCCACCATGAGATTGTTTAACAGCTCCAATGATACGACGAGTATGGTTTCGATACCAAACCATTTACGGATCATTGTAATGCATCGTGCCATCATCTAAATCGGTAGTAGCCACCACCCTCTCTCGACGCCTACGCCATAAATCGATATAGACATTGTGAATTTCACTCCAACTTATCTTACGATTTCCTCTCCTATCCAATTTTTGAAGACTCTCCGAAGTATCACAATCCACCGGGATTGTTTACTTCAAACCAAATTGGCGTACTACCCGATCCGGACAGTGCCACTCTACAATATCGAAGCAGACCATAGGAGCCAAAACACACCAATCTTGTTCATCCTTAGAACAAGTCGGAGAGATAGCTGAGATGACATCCGCTGTATAAGGCTGCCAAATGAACTAAAATAAAACAAATAAATAAGTGAATTACCAAATTATTTTCATGCTTAAAAAGTCACAAAACAATGTGGATAAGTAAACTTACTTGATCATGGGTCATACAATCGAATGCATCTCTATAAGCGGTAAGAGAGAAAATCACATCGGCTCTTCGTCGATCGATCATAAGCCACTTATGTCCTAATGCATCTCTCCCATAGCTATGTTGTGACCCAAATGGATTAGCTATAATCTCATCCTCATCCTCATCCTCATCCTCATCATATTCTAATGGTCCCATGTTCATAGGACGTCCTATAGCAATACGTTCCCAAGATTATAACTGGAGTAGAATAAGAGGTCCGGCTATCTCTAATGCACCCTTACAACATGCTCAACACAAGTTACGATACAATGTTGCAAGTACCGCACTTCCCCACGAGTAATCATCCAATCTACTGACATCACTTAACAATGACAAATAGATTACTTGAACTAAATCCCCACTTTTATCAGGAAATAGAACGGTACCAAACAAAATGAGCAGATACACTCGAATATAGCAATGAAATGTGGCATCGTCCACACCGTTGGGCAAATAATTAAAATGAGTCATCAACCAAGAAATTTTCAAAGAAGTTCCCTTCAAATTTTCCCCCGGTGCTCTTCCCAACAATTCAGTCACCAATCCCTTCCAATCTTGATTGGTATAACCCGTCACAGCTTTTCCATCTATCCTCAAACCTAACATAACTTGCACATCTTGCAAGGTGATAGTGGCTTCCCCAACGGTTAAGTGAAAAGTGTGGGTTTCTTGCCTCCATCGTTCTACCAACGCACTTATTAAATCCGCATCTAACTTAACACTAGCTACTCTATGCGCCCCATAAAACTGGGTTTTCCTAATAAATTTAACTACCCGCTTACAAGGACGATATTCGCCATGCCATTTTATGTGAGATCTACATCTAAGCGGACTCACCTCCTCTCCGTCCCAAATTGCATGACTCATGTGTTTGTCTTGCAGTTTGAGAAGAGACGGGCGATCGGTCCCAGATGAAGATGCGCTTCCATGAGAGCTATAAAAAGAAAAAGAAGAGAGTTAAAACATTCTAAAAAAAATATTAGGCGAAAATAAGTTGACAACAATATAAAGATCAACAAAAAAGGTTACCCTCTTAAAGAACGTATTTTTTTTGTTATGACCCGGTTGACGACATATGCCACATAATGATTTTGATGGTGGTTTTTCATCCATCTCATTACGCAATCGCTTTGAATGTGACTTATCCTTCGTACCCTTCTTCTTTGGTTCACGTTTCATATCCTTATTAGCAAGGATTGTAGGACCCTCAAAAGGTGTACAATAAGCTTCCTCCGAAATTGGTCGAAATTTCGGTGTGTATGACCCCAAATACTCACCACTAGTGTAAAACACATCCACAAATGCATTTGTACTTAAGCCCATTGAGCTACAAACGGCAAGTACATGTGAACAAGGGTACTTGTAAATTTCAAGTTTTTTACAAGTGCAGGTTTTAGTCACAACATTCACAGTATGCTTATGTTTCCCTTTTCCACTACCTCTATGCCCCGACCCAGTGGTCACTTGAAATAGTCCTCTATCAAATGCCACAACGGTATGATGTGCGGCCTTCTCAGAATTTACAGCAATGACATCCATTACTTTCTTACAATATGCATGTCCCTCTTCAAGCCTTTATTTTGCCTTCTCACGCCGCTCCACAAAGTACGCATTGACTCGATAAAATGTCAATTTCACACGTGCAACTATGGGTAAGAATCGGCCAACTTTTAAAACTCCATTGAAACACTCCACCATATTGGTAGTTATTATACCATACCTGAACCCACCGTCATGATAATTTGACCACTTCTCCATTTCCAAGCCATGTTTGGTCAAATAACGTCGTGTATCAATATTTATTTCACCCATTCGATTGAAACTACGATTGAACTTCTTCTTCTAATGTTGTGTGGTAGTCCAACCAAACAAGTTTTTCAAATCCCTACTTTTAAACTTTGTGTTGATGTTGGATGCCACATGACGCATGCAAAATCTATGGTAGGCATGAGGCTTAGTCATTTCGATGTGTTCATCATTCATAGCAGCTTTGATGCCATCATGTCTATCTGATATAACACAAAGACCTTTTCTATCTGTCACGAACCTCCTTATACATGCCATAAACCAAGGCCAACTATTAGTATTTTCACTCTCAACAATACCGAAAGCAAGTGGGTAAAGTTGGTCGTTAGCATCAACTGCTATTACAATAAGTAAAGTACCCTTATATTTCCCATATAAATGAGTGCCATCAATAGTTATAAGAGGACGACAATGGCTGAAACCTTGAATTGATGGTCCAAATGCCCAAAACACTCGAAAGAAAGTTTCCTCATTAGGTTTGCATGTTGGCGTATTCACAAAATGCACAACAGTTCCCGGGTAGGATTCTTTCATTCCTTGCATGAAGTGAGGAAGCAAAGTGTAGGATTCATCCCAAACACCATATAAATTTGCAATTGCCCTTTGTTTAGCATTCCACCCCTTCATATATGAGATAGTATAATTGAATTTATCTTTGAAAAATTCAATAAGAATTGAGACTTTAATGGACCAATCCTCGGCAAAAAGGTTTTTAATAGCTTCACTAATGAAACCTTGTTTCAAATTCATATGATCGCGTGGAATAACGTCACCAACACAGGTAGTTTCGTGAGGCCCAAGATAAGTGACAATGGTGCTGAAAACTGTTCTTGTTTTTGTGATGCCCTAAGCCTCCAATTGCATGGGTTTGGTGTTCTACCACACTTGAAAGTGACGGTGTGGGGTTTGGATTCAGACACTTTGAAAGTTTGGTTACGTTGTAGAGAGTACAAAGTTACATTTTCTATCAAAGTAGCCTTATTTGGAAATCTTTGACCAACTATAAACTCCCTACCAACCTTAACTTCAACTTCATTGACCCATGTTTTCCAAGCATTCACATGTTGTTGATCAATTTCATGAATCGTATTGAATTCTACGTGTGGAGCACTCTTCCCAACCAAATCATCATCCTCATCTTCATCATCAATCATACGTTCAACAACATTCAACTCCTCCTCAGCCTCATCTCCTTCTAAATCCCCGTCCAAGGTTCCCTTATTTATGTTATTGGTTTCAATGGAAACATATTGCGCAACATCCCTAAATCTCATTGATGTGAGAGAAGTATTAGGCGTTGTTGAAATCGTTGTTGGCAATACATTTCTAGAGTCTAGCCTTCCCACTTCAACATAAATGTCCATAGAAGGAACCTTTGAGTGTCGAACAATTGCCCACATAGCAAGTAAAGAACGATCATTATTAAGGGGTACAACCTTATAACACCCCGCACTCGGATACTTCATCTTCACCGTCAATGAAACACTATTTCTACTGATTTTCATTGCGTCACAAATCTCCCCAATAAAGTCATTATAAGTCATACTAGTACTAGCAAATACAAAACTTTCATTTCCACCCTTATAACAAACATTTCCACTAGCTTCAACAATTTCTCCATCCCAATAACATACCAAAGGATATCCAGTAATTTCCATTCTATAATGAGAAAAATAAACTAATTTGATTAAGAAATTCAACTAACATAAATCTTCGATTAACCAAAACCCTAAAAATCGACTTATGAATTTTAATAACTAAACTCAAGCATCAATACTAACTAAATTGAACTCAAATTAACCTAAATTAGGGTGGTTTAATTACAATATTAAACAAAACCCCTAAAAATTCTTAAAAATTCCTAAAAATTCAACTTCTACTATATACTCATGAAAATGCAAATCATTATCAACAATAACAAAACAAATTATTGAATAAATTAGTAATCTAACTAAAAAAACAAACAATTAAACTAATGAATTGAAATTAACCTAAATTAGAATGAATGAAATTATCTAAAAGAAATTGGTAAAATTAGGGGGAAAGCAGCAGCGGCCGGCGGCGGCGGGAGACGGAGGAGCAGCGGCGGCGTGGGGCGGACCGGCGGCGAGGCGAGGCGGCGGGGTGGGCTGGAGAGAGAGGATTTGCGGGGTGTTTGTGTAGAGGGTCGGGTGTGTTGTGTGAGAGTTGGGGTGAATTGGGTTTTTTTCCCCAACCCCCGATACAACGACAACAGAAAAAAAAAAAAAAAATATGAAACCGCTGTGGGGGGTGGCGGTTTCACTTAAAAGTGAAACCGCCACCTCACATGGCGGTTTCACCTTAGCCAAAAAAATTTCCCAGCCTCAAAGCTACAGTTCAAGACGCTTAAAACCGCCAGTGGCACTGGCGGTTTTGTCCCGAACCTAAATGGGGTGACGTGCACCCCATAAGATTGAACATTTTTCAATCCAACCCATTTTGTTTAATATTTATTTTTTGAGCCCTATTTCGGAAAAAAAATCGATTAACTAAGCTCATACATCGAAGTCAAACAGTACTCAATGGAGCAATTTGCCATAAGTAAGCTGGCAATTCTACTATCGATTTGAAACATTTAATAATCTATTAATCACCTAGAGTTTTCTAATTGATACCATTTTGGCTAGTTGGTTCACTCTGAACAAAACAATAGTAATTCTACTGACCACCAAAAAAAGAAAATTAGCATTTTTATTACCTTAGCTTATACTCATAGAATACAAGACAATTTGATTTGACACTAAAAATGAGCTAAATATGTAATGACTTGATTTTTGGTACAAATCTAATGATATACACCGTATCGAGTACACCTCTAAAGAGGAGCTTGATTTCGCATTTCTTGGAAAACTCAGATGATATATAAGGTTGAATAAAGGAGTTTGCTATTTGTTAAAAGAATAAAGGAGTTTGAGTTTTCTTTGAATTTAATCATGTATCTTGATCATTTTAGTATTAGTTATAGATGACGTATGACGAAATATTATGAACGAATTTTTCTCCTTTAAAAGATGATGGATTAATTTTTATTTTCTTTTTATTAAATTCAGTGCTATCTTCTCCCATTGGTTATGAATTGAGATTCCATATATAGGACCTTTGTATGCTATCTTAGTAGCACGGAACATCTAAGTGGTCGTTTGGTTGCATTCGGGAATTTGGAATGCCCATGAACACCTACTTCCCAGGTTGTAGAAATTCACATGAATTACTCAAAATTGTTTGGTTACATGTAGGAATTGAAATACCAAGGGAATTGACAATTTCCAAGGGGGGCTAGGTAAGCCAATTTCTCCATTTTGTAGGAATTGGAAATTCCCATGATTTCTCAATTCCCATGATTTTAGGCAACCAAACAACTCCAAAAACTTTAATTCATGGGAATTTTGACTACCTACTCATCTTCGTTAATTATACCCTGTGTCGGTGTTGGACAAGACAATTCGTGTCCAAACCTTAAAAACCGGTGTCCATGATTATATATACAGTATATATATTTTTGGGACCTTCTAGGACACTTCTAGTCCTTCAAACATCGAACGATTTAATGAAATAATGCTCGAAAAAAGATGTTACACACAATAGGTGGAAGAAAACTTGTTCAACAATATGGGGTGCACGTCACCTATATATAAAAGCGCTGAGCTCCTTGGCGGTTTTACAATTCACAAAGGGAAAAAAAAAAATTGGTTACTGTTCACAAGTCATAGAACCACCAATGTATTTGGCGGTTATATCTATAAGTGATGTGCACCCCATTTTGTTGAACAAGTTTTTTTCGACCCATTTTGTTTAACTTTTTTCTAGCATTATTATTTCAAAAAAAAAAATCATTCTCAAACATCTAAAATTAACACAATATTGTTAATATACAAAGTGTAAGTTGAACGGTAATACTGTCGTCAAAAATGGATAAACGTTACTATTAATGTAACTTTTAATTTTTAATTAGTTATATATACATATATCGGACTTAGCTAAAAAATCGAATTAAAAAAATAAATATTCTTAAGAAAAATAAAATATGTATTTTATCAACGTACCGTGTCCTATAGTTTTTGGGCCACCGTATCACATGTCTGTACCGGCATTCATGTCCGCGACGAATATCTTTGCCCACAATAAAATACGGCTTCTTATATTTCCATGAATCGCAATTAGGTTGTGGATAAAACAACACTCTCCTTCTATTACCATAGATTCAAATTTGTCTAGTATCAATGGGCAACCAAACAACCATTATTGCTAAGTGCTAACAAGTAACAACTACTTGTGACCAAAAAAAAAAAAAAAAATCAATTACTATAAAAGAGAGCTACTGTACCCAAAATGATCAAACACATCCCACCTTCACTATGACTCCCAAAATAGCATTATTTGTTGAAGTATAAAACCATTGTGGGTGCCATAACCATCAGTCTAGACTTTTGGCTCAGTAGGTTATCTAACATGGTATCAGAGGTAGGTTTGATTTTTATGGTCTTAAACGATCTTTTCTTGTGGCGTCTTTTTGAGGAAGACGAGTATCCCTTTTGGTTTTCCGAGGAGTGTGATTCTTGTGCATTTGATTCAGACGACATGGCTACAATTGGCAGTGGCAATCCGGGTGTTAAAATCACTCAGGTTGAATTTCGTGGTTCAAATTATGAAGACTGGGCAAAGGCGATTCGCATTTCTCTTATTGCGAAGGATGCATTGGGTTACGTTGATGGCACTATCACAACACCGACAACCGACTCCAAAGACTTTCCCAAGTGGCGGAGGATGAACGCCTTGGTGGTAGCGTGGTTGTTTGCTACGTTCACTGAAGATTTGCGCTCTAATATCACCTATCGAGATGTGGAGAAGGACTTATGGGACGATCTCAAGGGCCAATTTTCAATCGGAGATGGGTCTCGGCTATACCAAATTAAATCTGACATTATCTCTTGTCGACAAAATCCCGGTGAGTCGATTATGCAGTTTTATGGTAGATTAAATAAGTTGTGGGATGACTTAAATTCGGTTTTTCAATATCCTATGTGTCGTTGCTCTGGTTGTACTTGTGACCTGGGCGAGCGTTTGCGAAAAGTCAGGGACAATGAGCGTGTTTTTGATCTTTTAATGGGTGTGGATGGCCGCTATGCTGGTGTGCGTTCTTATATATTGGGTCTTGATCCCTTGCCATCACCACGACAGGTATACTCTCGTCTAATTCTTGACGAGGGTGTCACTGCCGTGGCGTCCAAAACAGAGTCCTCGGCATCGGGGGATGATGTGGCTTTTGCGGTGCAGAGTTCCTCCTCCGGCACGACTGTTAAGGGTGGAAGCAATGGTGATCGTTCTGGGCAGTCCGGAAACCGCAATGGTGATCGTTTCAGCAACTTCCTTTCTCGTGGTGGTGGCTCAGTTGGAAACAGGGGCTCCGTTGAATGTTTTCGGTGCGGGCGTACGGGTCATATTGCCCGATACTGTTGGGCGGAGCTTCCACGCGGGGCCGGTAATGGAGGTTCTGGTCATGGCCGGGGTCAAGGCGGTCGCGGTGCTGGGAATTCGGGAGGCAGCTCAGGTGGCAGAGTTGGACGTGGAGCTGTGGCTTTCTTTGGTCATGCGCGCACTTGTGGTCCAGAAACAGCCCCCTCTCGTGATGATCTTAATCATCTCAACGATCAAGAATGGGCTGAATTACTTGCTCTTTGGAACGATAGTAAGTCTATCAATGATCGTCTAACCGGTACGTCTTGCTTAAATTCTTGGATAATTGATACCGGTGCCTCTAAACACATGACGAGTTATCTGATTATTTGGAGAAATATATGTGATATTGAACCTATTCCGATCACTCTTCCAAATGGTGATATTACTATGGCAGTGAAGTCCGGGGAGGTTCATTTTGGGGACAACCTTGTGTTGCAAAATGTGTTATATGCACCTCAATTGAATTGCAATTTAATCTCTGTGTCTTGTATGGTGATCGATTTGGATCTTGTATTACATTTTAGTCACAATTTGTGCATCTTTCAGGACCGTATCTCGAGGACGCTGATTGGACTGGGTGAGAAACGAGCCGGACTTTATTATTTAAGAGTAACGAAGACTGTTCGTGCAAATAAAGTTGGTGTGGGCGAGTCCGCTGAGCTTTGGCATCGTCGTTTGGGTCATCCTTCATCAACCGTAATTAGGACCCTTTCTTTTGTTTCTAGCAAAACTTGTGCGTCGTTGGATTCTCAACTTTGTGATATTTGCCTTCGAGCCAAACACACTCGCTCTCCGGTTCCTATTAGTACTAATAATGCTTCCGATATTTTTGAATTGATTCATTGCGATTTATGGGGTCCTTATTCTACCAATGCTAGATGTGGTTCTCGTTTCTTTGTCACCATTGTTAATGATCATTCTCGTGGGGTTTGGGTTTATTTATTGCGGACTAAGAGTGCTGTTTCACACACTTTACAACAAGTTTTTGCTATGGTGAAACGCCAATTTAATAAGGAGGTCAAACGTGTTCGTAGTGATAATGGGAGTGAATTTAAATGTCTTTTGCCATATTTCAATGATCATGGGATTTTATTTGATTCTTCCATGGTCGATACCCCTCAACAGAATGCCAGACTATAGCGTAAACACCGTCATATTTTAAATGTGGCTCGTGCCTTACGTTTTCAAGCAGGTCTACCAATTCACTTTTGGGGTGAATGTGTATCCACGGCGGTTCATTTGATCAATCGAACTCCCACTAAGGTATTACATTAGAAGACACCGTATGAGGTTTTATTTGGTGGCCCTTCTTCTTTTGATTATTTGCGTGTATTTGGTTGTTTATGTTATGCTAAGACTCTAAACCGCGCTCGTGATAAATTTGCTAGTCGTAGTCGTCGTTGCATTTTGATTGGGTATCCTCCAGGTAAAAAGGGGTGGCGTTTGTATGATTTGGAGACAGGTGATTACTTTGATTCCCGAGATGTTGTTTTTGATGAAAATGTTTTTCCTTTTCTCACACCAAAACCTAATCCTACGATTTCTTCCCCACCCATACTTGATGAGGAGATTGACTTAAACTTGGATTCTGCTGGGGTACCCACGGATTCTCTTCCGAAGGTTAGTGGTTCTCCCAACACGGTTTTGGATGCGATGTTGGGTTCGACTTCAGGGGGCGACTATGCAGAGCACGGGGGGTGCTGCGAGGATTATAGGGGGTATCGAGGGCAGTGCTGGGGTTGCCGAGGGGGCTGCTGGGGATGCCGATGGTGTTAGTGGGGGTGGTTTATCTTCTACGACTACGGCTTCTGGTTCTTCGCCAGATACGGGTCCTACGGAGTTGGGTCGTGGCAAGCGTGCAAAATTTGCCAATGTTCGGTACAAGGATTATATTACTCTTAACAAGTCTGGTTCGTCCTCCACCTCGTTTGACTCGTCCTCAGGTACGCCCTACCCCATTGCACATTTTGTTAGTTATCACCGTTTTTCGGATACCCATCGTTGTTTTCTTGCAGCTATTACGCGCGGTTCTGAGCCACGCTCTTTTCGTGAAGCTATGCATGATGCTCGTTGGTGTCATGCCATGGCAGAGGAAATTAAGGCACTTGAGCAGAATGAAACCTGGTCAGTTGCTACTCTTCCTCCCGGGAAGAAAGGTATTGATTGTCAGTGGATGTATCGTGTTAAGTACAACTCAGATGGTTCCGTAGAGTGTTACAAGGCACGATTAGTGATTCGGGGTGACCGACAGGTTGAGGGTGTTGATTTTACGGAAACTTTTGCTCCTACAGTAAAGATGGTCACAGTACGTACTTTGTTGTCTGTAGCTTCTGTTCGTGGTTAGGAACTTCATCAGATGGACGTACACAATGCTTTCTTACATGGTGACTTGGCGGAGGAGGTTTAAATGCGTTTTCCTCCTGGTTTTCAACATACTTGCTTCCGCTCTCACTCGGTTCGGCTTCACTCTATGTGTGGCCGATCATTCCTTGTTTCTCTTTGTTCGGAATGGTGTTCGTATGCATGTTCTTGTCTATGTTGATGATCTAGTTATCGCGGGTGATGACAATGTTGCTATACTTCATTTCAAGAAATACTTGGGTGAGTGTTTTCATATGAAAGATTTAGGTATTTTAAGTACTTTCTTGGAATTGAGGTTGCTCGTAGTCCGACTGGCATTTCCTTATCTCGGCGCAAGTATGCTCTAGATATCTTGGAGGAGACAGGTTTACTTGGTGCGCGTCCGATCTTTACTCCTGTAGAGCCGAATCATGGGTTGGCGACGGCTGTAATATCCCGAATTTTCGGGATATTTTATAATTAGGAAGTGAATTACAAATTGAGTATCGAGTTGATTTCGGAAAATACAATGATTTTAGAGTTGTTTTATGGGTGGATTAGCTAAATTGGGTATCTTTCCTTTTCGAACCATAACATTTTCTCTTCTAACCCAACTCATATTAAAAGGTCAACCCAAAACCAAATTAAAAAAAATAAATAAATAAATAAAAACGAAATCAGAGGAAAATAAAAGAAAAAAAAAAACCCTCATTAATCTTTGTCTTCTTCACGCACGCACACACAAACCTGCCCTCCCCAATCTTCGCCGCGCGATAGCCCACGTCCGGCCATTTCCCGCCCACGTCGCCGCCGATCAGCAGCTCCGTCGGTCGTCTCTCTTTTCCGATCACTTTGGGTAACATAAAACCCCCCTCTTCCCCTTTTCTCTCTCCTCTGTTTTCGGGTTTAGGGTTTAGGGTTTAGGGTTTAGGGTTCAGGGTTCAGGGTTTTAGGGTTTAGGGTTTAGGGTTTAGGGTTTCTTGTGTTGCTTGTGTTGAGAAGGTAAGCTAGCATGCTCAACCCTTCTATGACTTATATAAAAACTTTAAAAATTTGGTGCTAAGTGTGATTTGGTTGTTGGTTGAGAACATACACTACGCCAGAAATTGCATATAACACCGGGTGTGAAATTAAATGGACATTGGTTATACCCGGTGTCTGGACTGCCGGTGTCATATCCTATGACACCGGTTGCTATTGAAATACCCGGTGTCAAAGATAGCACATAAGACATAGCACATAAGACACCGGTTGGGCTAGTAACCGGTGTCTTTTGTCGAAGTCAACGTGAATTTTGCTGCAACATAAGACACCGGTTTTAGCAAAAATCGGTGTCTTATGTCCATTTAAAAAAAAAATCGTTTTAGGCTGCATGCTCAACCATCATCCTCTCCCACTCCCACCTACCATACCATGACACCACTGTACGCCCACGGGTAGCTATTGCTCAACAATTATTTTTTAAGGTTCATACTCAACAATATCTTCATAGTACATAGAAAATTCACGCAGAAAATTTGCAACTAAAAACAAAACATTAGATCTAAAATTGACAGTAAATTAGATCTCAATCTCAAAGACGTGTAGATCGATCCGAAATTTGACATTTAAATAGATGTAAACAAAAAAAAAATCAACATTACACGACACTTTATTAAATCTACAAACTAGATCTATAAAAAATACTAACAAAACTCACAAAAAGTGTTCATCGACTTGTTATGTTCTTGAATTAATTAGGTTATGTTCCTAAAAACTAGATCTAAAACAAAAAAAAAAAAAAAAAAAAAAAAAAAAAAAAAAAAACTAACAAAACTCACAAAAAGGAATAATTTTATGTTCTTGTGTTCATCGACCCTCAACCTTGTGTCCATCGAACTTTGGCTTTCGACCTTGATTTCACCGTCTTTTTGGCCCACGCGGCCTTGTATTCATCGACAAATGTTGAAGATGGAGTTTGATTTGTTGTTTTTTTTTTTTTTTTTTTGTTGCTCGTAATTGATGTAGAGGATGGAGATAAGAAAGAGAGATAGAGAAAAAAAAAAAAAGTTGAGACTTTGTATGAAATGAAAATGGAGGAAGTTGAGAAGATGAAGAATTTTAATGCTAAAAAAAGGGAGGGCGTGAAGAGAGAAAGAGAGAGGAGCGAACTGGGGAGAACGAAGATATGGGAAGCGGAGATACCAAGAGTGATAAAAAGCAAGTAAAGAAATAATTTAAAAAAAAAAAAAAAAAAAAAAAAGTGGAGCATACCTATAACACAGGTTGACCACAAAACCGGTGTTATATGTATTTTTTTTTTTTTTTTTAGTTTCTTTTAACAATCTTACACACCGGTTTTTCAAAAAACCGGTGTTAAAAGTGTCGCAGAGCTTTCTTCCTCGATTTTATGCAATTGTTTATTATTTTTTAATTCGTATGACACCGGGTGACAAAGAACCGATGTCGTATATTTTTCTTACACCGGTTTTTACATTTCCGGTGTTATATATACCGGTGTAAAATGCAATATTTGGCGTAGTGATAGTTGTATGCTAGGTGGAGAACTGTTGAATATCATGTTGGTTATTGTTATTGGATGATTGTATTTGGATAATGATAGCATATTACTTATGAAATGGTTGATGGTTTGATTGAATGAAAGCTACTTTGGTTTATGATTGATGATTTATAATTTATGACCGAAAGTTATTTAAGACAATGAGTTGGGAATATTGATAGCACATATTATTGACTGCAAATTATTGATCGCATATATAATTGCCCAACCGCATAGGTCTTTAAGAGGGCTTGTAGGCGTCTAGTACTACTCTATTGGGTTGGAAATACTTGATAGGGGGTGTGCACACTTAAGGTCTAGATTGTCTTGGTTGGATTATGTAGGGCTGGTTATACCGCCTTAAATGACTGATTGAACGATTATTATGTAGGGCTGGTTACACCGCCTTAAATGATTCAGATTTCCCACTCATTGATCTTATTTAAATGCTACAAGTGGAATGATGATAATATGTTTGTTTGTGAAGTTTAGAATATTGTTGAATTGGTTTGTGCGCGGTTATGTGCTAAGTGTTGTTTCCAAATGAAAAATAAAATGTTTTTGGAAAATCAAGGTAAGTGTTTTGGGTTTTACAAGTTGGGGTGTTAGCTTACTCAATTTTCTGACTTTTTCAACTGTGCTTTTTGTGCTTTAAATCTACCACAGGTAATTGTGATGGATACGTCTTTTAGTGTGGGTCCTACCTGAAGAACTGTAAAACTTCCGTTGTGCGTCATTGTATTGGAGTTTTGTTTAGACTTTGTATCGCCTTGTCAAATTGTATAAACTGTGTAGAATGTATTTTGTCAGCTTTGAATATCGATTGTAATATAATCGGATTTTGGCGCATTTTTGTAATAAAATAATGTTTTAAAATTGGCCGAAATTCAAGGGTGTTACAACGGCTTCCGGTGATGTTTTGGATGACCCTCTTCCATATCGGCGGTTAGTTGGTCGCTTAGTTTATATTGTTAATACGAGGCCTGAGGTGTGTTACATCGCTAATCTTTTGGCTCAGTTCATGTCTGCTCCGCGCACTGAGCATTGGAAGGTGGCTCTTCGTGTTGTTCGTTATTTAAAGGGGGATCCCGGTCGCGGCATTCTTTTGCGGTCCGATTATCCTTTGACCCTCACTGCATATTGTGATGCTGATTGGGCGAGTTATCCGCTTAGTCTTCGTTCTCTCACCGCTTATGTTGTTTTCCTTGGTCTCTCCCCTATATCTTGGAAGTCGAAGAAACAACATACAGTCTCTCACTCGTCTGCTGAAGCAGAATATCGTTCCATGTCCTACACAACTCGGGAGATCAAATGGTTGCGACATATCTTAGGTGCGCTCGGTGTCTCCACTTCCACATTGGCTCAGCTTTATTGTGACTGTTAATCTGCGCTACACATTGATCGTAATCCCGTTTTCCATGAACCCACGAAGCACATTGAGATCGACTGTCATTCTGTTCGCGATGCTATTCTTGATGGTACTATTGCCCCTAGTTTTGTTCGTACGGGTGATCAGATCGCTGATGTTCTTACAAAGGCACTTAACAAGGGGCAATTCGAGGCTCTCATTAGCAAGTTGGGCATTTCATCCTTACATGCGTTTACTTGAGGGGGGGTATTGGATATAATTGGAAATTATATGTTTATATATGTATATAGTATATTATTGTAATATGGTTATGATTCATTCACATTGTATTTTAGGATATTAGATATCCTTGCCTTGCGGAACAAGGACTCTACGCATGTATATAGAGCAACGCCTCTTAGATGGAAATACACAGAGAATTCCACAAATTCACATTTTTTTTTTGTAAGAATTTAGTCTTTTATTCATCCATATTGGGAAAAAAAGACAAAAGTTACAAAAAGACTAACCACTACGAGCCTTAAAAGCACTAATGAGCACTAAAGTTCTCAACAATTTCATCATAGAGTTGATGCTTAGTATAAGCTAAAACTCGAACACAAACTACAAACTTTATCTTGTCAATGATCCACTTCTCACTATGCTCAATATCACCAAATACCCGAGAATTGCGCTCAAACCAAATCATGTAGACTGTGGCCGAAAGACTTGCACAGAACCATTTATGCTTCCAATGCTTGCTATGCTTCTGCTGGTGACCTCATTTCAGCTCCCTCTTCAAACTCCAGGTAGCTCTCCTTAGTCCTATCCAATCAACATGTTGCCATACACTCCTAGCAAAAGAGCATCCAAAAAAGAGGTGAGTATGTGATTCTGCACTGCATTTGCAGAGGGCACACTGATTAACCAGCACCATACCTCTCTTTACCAGATTATCAACAGTGGGAAGACTTTTCTGGATAGCTAGCACACTGATAAAACTGTGTCTTGGAAAATTAACAGAGTTCCAAATTACCTTATGCCCCGGCATTGTCCTTTTTACTCCTCTGAAATGATCATATGCTCCTTTAATGCTTAATTTCCCACCCTTGGTCCATGAAAGTACCATGTTAAAAGCAGCATCTGCATTCCCCTGAGTTAGAAGAATTTCATCTCTTACCTTCATGATACTTTTCCAACTCTCAGAATCCTTCTCTGCACTCTTCACTTCCCAGAGGTCTTTCTTGTTAATGTTGTAAGCTGTAATCCACTTGAACCAAAGGCCTTGCTGTTTGGTGCAAATCTTCCATATCCATTTTGCAATGAGGCTTTTATTCCAAGATAAAACCTCAATGATCCCAAAACCTCCTTCAGCCCTAGGAGAACAGGAGCTGAGCCAGCTTTTGAAGGTTAGCTTTCTTTTCCCGTCACTAGCATTCCAGAGAAAATCCTTACAGCTCTTATTTATTTGCTCAACTATATATTTAGGTAGGAGAAGACTGGAGCACTACCAGTAATTTTCAATACCAAAAATAATCGAATTTATCAATTCCACTCTGCCAGCATAGGAAAGGAGATTTGAAGACCAATGTTGAATACCACTTCTGATTTTGCTGATTAGAGCCACATACATATCTGAAATCAGCCTACTAGAATTCAATGGCATTCCAAGGTATTTGAATGGAAAGCTGCCTTCCTTGAAACCAGTAGATGACAGTATCAGGTTTTTAACAACAGGATCAACTCCACTAAGATAGATCTCTGTCTTAATTGGATTTGCCTCTAACCCTGAGATCTTTGCAAACTTTTCTAAGCAATCTGTGACAGCTAAGACTGATGGAAGGTCACCCCTAGTGAACACCATTAAATCATCTGCAAAAACCATATGAGTAAGGCCAATTCTTGAGCATTTAGGGAGAAAAGAGAACTGGGCCTTTCTATGGATTTCTCTCATATATCTGGAGAATACTTCCATGCTTAGCACAAAGAGATATGGTGACAGAGGTTCACCTTGCCTGATACCACTTCTCCCTCTTAAAATCCCTTGAGTTGTACCATTGATCTTGAGAGTAAACCATGTGGATGTCACACAGCTTATTATCCATTTGACAAAGAGATTAGGAAATTTTAGAGCCACCAGCATATCCTCTATAAACCTCCAATTCACTGAATCAAATACTTTTTTGATGTCCACTTTCAGCAGACTTCTAGGAGACATGTGTTGCTTGCTATAGCCCTTAATTAAAGCTTGAGATACCAGAATGTTGTCAATAATGCTCCTATTTTTGACAAAAGCTGTCTGCTCCTCTCCTATTAAATCAGGCAACACTTGCTGGATCCTGTTAGCTAGGATTTTGCTAACAATCTTGTACATTGTAGTACAACAGGCTATAGGCCTATACTCCATGACTGTGCTGGCATTCTTTTTTTTAGGGATTAAAGCAATGACAGTGGTATTCATTTGCTTATCCATTTTCTTTGTGAGGAAAAAATGCTGCATAGCCTTGATAATGTCATTATTGATCAATTCCCATGAGGATTGAAAAAACCCTGCAGAAAAGCCATCAATGCCAGGGCTTTTGTTTGGGTGAATGCTATTTAGAGCTTGTCTAATTTCCTGCTCTGAGATAGGTGTTACAAGAGACTTAGCCCAGCTGTCTGAAATAGTAGCACCAGACTCTATGAATCCCCTGTCCAACTTATCAACAGTCTTCTCAGTCCCCAATAAACTCTTATAGTAGTCTTCAAAAGCCTTGGTAATTCCCCTTTGATCAGTATAAGTTACAGCATCCATTCCTACAACCTTTCCAATTATGCTGTGGTGTTTTCTCTCAGCTATTTTAGAGTAGAAATAGCTAGTACTACAATCAGTCTGCTTGATATCAGTAATCTTTGCCCTTTGCTGAAGCATACTAAGTTCAGCTTTTCTAGTCTTGCAGTATTTGTCTAACGAGTATTCTTCCTTTTTCATCAGCTCTTGGTTATCTGGAAAGCTTTGGAGTTCTAATTGACATTTCTCCAACTCTTCTCTGCAGTTTTTAACTCTTTCAGGCAGGTTGGAATAATGATTTTTGTTGAGCACACCAAGAGCTTTCTTGACTTCCTTAAGCTTGAGAAAAACCCTCCTAATTGGTGAGCCCTCCACATATTTGACCCATGCTTCTTTGACAGTGGTGCTGTAGCTTGGATGCTCAATCCAACAGTTTAGAAACTTAAACACTCTTGCTACTCCCTCCACCCTGTCAACAGTAACTATAGTTGGGGAGTGGTCTGAGATGCCAGGAGTAAGAAAGTCAGCATAAGAACCTGGAAAGGCTCCAATCCAAGCTTGATTAATGAGAGCCCTATCTAACTTTTCCCATAGCCTATCAGTCACCTTTTGCTTATTAGTCCAGGTGAACTCACACCCATGTCCAACTAAATCATCCAGGCCACAAACTCCAAGGCATTGGTTAAAATCAGCCATATCATTAATGCTTGGAGTAGTTTTACCTCTCCTTTCCAGATCAGTCCTAACAATGTTGAAATCTCCTAGCACCAACCAGGGCAGATTAGTCTTAATTGTTGAAAGGTCATTCCAACGTTGTTTCCTGAGCTTGGCATCATTGCAAGCATATATAAAGGTGATTATATAAACTTGCTGAGTGCTTTTATTTAACAGCTTCCCATGAATAAGCTGGTCAGTTTCTCTGATCACCTCAAAATCCACTGCTTGATTATTCCATAGAATCCAAATCCTCCCACTATTGCTAGAAGAGTAATTATTAGCCTGAGCATAACTACTAAAAACTCTAGCAATTTTAGCAGATTTGCTCTCCTTTATTTTTGTTTCCAAAATCCCTAAGATATCCAATTTATTACTCCAAAAATAATGCTTTATTTCCTGCTGTTTGAAGGCTTTATTAAGCCTCCTAATGTTCCAAGCTGATATTTTCATTGGGGGGAAATATCAGGAGGGACATTCTCTCCCACTATCTTTTCAGCCAAGATATCCACACCTTCTCTACCCTCTACATTTGCAAACCCTTCATCCAGAATAGCAGCAGATAAGCCCACATTTAGATTTGTAAACCTGTTACTCAAGAGAGCAGTAGGGCTTCCATTTTTAGATTTCCTCCTACCTTTCTTGACTACAGTTTTAAATCCCAGTTCATCTGCCTTCTCTACAGAGGGGGGGTGTTTCACTTCCCTTATCCTCAAATACAGCTTCAATAACTTGTTGTACTTGATTCTGAGGTGGCTGATCAGTTTGAACTACCACCTGAGGATCTTGAGAGACAGGTTTGTAGACTTGTTTCTTGGGAGCCTCCCTTTTTGGTTTCTGATGCCTGCACTTGGAGATGTCATGGTCCATCTTATGACAACCCTTACAGTAGTAGGGCACCCATTCATACTCAATACGTTGCTCAATTGTTCCACAAAATGGAGTATTTATAGATACATATTCAGGCAAGTCCTCCGAGATATCCACTTCAATCAAGACCCTAGCAAAGGAGATCAGAGTCTAGTTTTGTGAGTAGTGGTTTGGTCGGCATATAAGGGCCTCCCCACCTTGCTTGCTATTTTACTGAGAGCAGAAGCTGACCAGAAAAAAGGATCGAGTTCTAGAAACAGCACCCAAACTGGGATATTTGTAACCCTATCAAGTTCCTGAGAAAGTTTTGGGTTCCACTGCTTGAGAATCAAGGAGTTATTCCCAATCATTCAAGGTCCTCCTTTTAGCACCTTATCCATATCCTCCTGAGATCCAAATCTATAAACAAACCACCCTTTCTTATAATATTGAACAACTACCTTTGTAGCATTCCAATTCTTACTCGCAAACTCTTGAATTTGTTTTAGAGTCGGCTTAGCACCTAGCACTTGCCCCACCAGTGTAAACCTCCACAATTGCAATTCATCCTTTATATCAGCCTCCTCAATAGTTACTTCCTCAAAGTGTGTACTCTCTTCACAGAAGAAGAGGTTCATGCCTGGTTTCTATTGGGTAACCTTCTTCCAAGTGGGTTTTGGCTTTAGGACCGGATTACTAATCTTTGTTTCCATTTCTGGGTTTGGACCAGGTTTAACAGTACCAATTTTATCAGAGCTAACATCAGTACCAACTAATGGGGGAAAATCAGAATCACCATCACCACAATTGACAGCAGGAGTGATAATACTATCTTTAGATGTCGATCCTAGTAATTGAGGAACAAAATCAGCTAATATTATCGGAGTACCTGTTTCTAGCTGGGTTTGTGGTTTCTCTCTGGGTTCTTCATTGTTTTGCTCACTTTCAGTATCAGATTGATCGGCGTGACGAGACGATCATTGCGGTAGCTTTTGTTTTGGCGGACGCCCTCTCCCTCGACCTCCTGCCATGGAACTAGTTCTTGTACGGACTAGGTGAAGCTCACTTTCTCCACGCCAATTTTTTTTTTATTTCTAATAACAGAGATCAAGTACTTGCTTTTCCACAAATTCACATTGTGCGTATAACTCATGAATATTGTGAGTGTGTACTTCTAACATTATTCCTAGCACAATATTTCATTCTTTTCTCTTCCACCTTGTTCATCCTTCCATACTTAGAAGCTGTAAACACCACGTCTCCAAAACATACAATACACTCTATCGTAAAAAAAAGACATATCAAAAAAGCAATATTATACTAGCCTTGAGGTCGGAACACAGCCAATCCGTGTGTTTCTTGCAATATATCTAGGCAATCTCAACACATGGATGGACTGCTGGCTGTACAACTACACGACCTCGACATCGTCCACCATGCACGACCACAGTTGCCATTCCCGCCAATGCGCCCTCTATGGCGCCCGTGGCCGGCCTTGGTGCATCGGCACCGATATGTGTGCGTGTACACTTACACTCCATGGTGTCAGAGCCAGTGGCGAAGCCAGGATCTGGGGAAGGGGGGCACAAAATCGTTCACTGCAACGTGTATTTTTGAAATTCATTAAATGAGTAAATTAAAGTTACGATTACTTGGCAAAATTGAACGAGTAACTTTTTTTTAGAATGATATGCATATCGTGAAATTTTAACACCGAAAAAAACAATCTTTGCATGCATAAATGTCATGCACAGGATTCGAACTCTGGTGGCTTTTACAAAATAGTGGGCTTAGTACCATCTCAGCTACTCAAAGTTTGTGATAATTAGTGCAACTCTTTAATATATGTAACCATGCACCCGCTCTGAATCCGCCCCTGGTTAGTGCGTGTTTGCATGGGGAGTCTATGAGGATACGATGTCTATGTACACTAGCATTTCCAAAGTTTCCAAAATTGTCAGAGCGTGTTTGCATGGGGAGTCTATGAGGATACGATGTCTATGTACACTAGCATTTCCAAAGTTTCCAAAATTACCCTTTCACGTTTCCTTATTGCGTGCACTACTAATACTGAGCCCATAAAGGGGATTTCTAGGTACACAAAGGGTATAGCATCCCTTGCTAGAACGGGCTTTGGGTTACCCCTTCAAGTGTCCTCAAACTTAGGGGTACCTCGTAAGTTTGCCCTTTGTGTACCTTAATTCATCCGATACGACATCCACAGGGTTAAATAGGGTAATGTATTTTGGAGGAGGTTCATATTTTTTGTCGTCTAGTACTACTCTTGACTTTAATAAGGTACTTGTGAAGTCACCTTTAATTGTTAATCCTACATCTACGGCTCCTTGGGGCAGTTATGAGAAGGGTGACCCTTCCTATGAGTACTTTATTGGCATACGATCAATTAAGATCAACAAATTTCCTGTTCGATTCAATTTCTCGTTGTTGTCAATTAACCCTAAAACTGGCTTTGGTGGCACTAAGGTTAGCACTATGAGCCCGTACACGACACTTCACTTAGACATCTACATCGCTTTTATTAATACCTTTACTGCTCAAGCCGAGGCCATGAGTATCATCAGAGTGCCAGCAGTAGCACGCATGGGATCGCTAGCACGGCCAAAGGTCCAGCTGTGCCGATCATTGATTTTGTGTTAGATGGCACTAGTGAGTTGCTCCATGGAAAGAGCTCTCGATGGAGAATTTATGGATCAAATAAAATGGTTAGAGTTGGAAGAAATGTGAGTTGCTTAGCATTTGTTGATGGAGGAAGAAATGCGGTTTTTGGAGGAGGACCTAATTTTGATATGCCTATGACATCAATTGTTATTGGTGGATATCAATTGGAAAATAATTTAATTGAGTTTGACCTTGAGAATAACAAAATTGGAATTAGCTCATCTCTCGTGCAATGGAATGCTACTTGTTCTCAATTCAAAGGATACTAATTAATTAGTAAGAAGTGTAGATGGAAGTATAGCACATGCATGATCATAATGCCGGTCAAAGAAGAACCTTTGAATCCAGTGGCGAATCTAGCCCAAAAAACTTGGGTAGCCTTTTTAATACAAATTAATTTTTTTCGAATCTTTTTCCTATTTTTTTGGAATTTTTAGGCAATATTTTGACGTTTTTGGGGAATTTGGGGTAGCCGGTGCACCCCAGGCTACCCCTAAATTCGCCCCTATTTGAATCTTTGAGAAGCTATTGCCTGTTAGCATTGTGTTTAATAAATACTCCCTCCATACAAAAATGGAAAATTTAACAAAAATAATCCAACGTTTGTTGAGTCTTCCAAATATAATCCCACCTTTTTAATTCAACCCAAATAATTCGAAGTTTTGGTTTGTGTCACAAAAACAGTCTCGTGTTCCTACGAACCTAGTTTTACACATTTCCGTACCTAAGTTGTTTCTTTTATTTTAATTTTTATGGTATTTTCCTTTTTTCTTCCTGAATCCTTCTTCCTTCTCTCCTCCCAGCCTCCAGCCTCCCCTTACTTTCTCTCTCCTCCAATTAACCTTAAACCACCGCCATCGCCACTCGCTAGAGACACCAACCACGCACCTAGTGTAGTCCCCTCTCCCCGCCATCATCACCACCGTGACGCTAATGGCGGCACGACCCAATCCTCCCACCCAATGCACGCCTCAAAGCCACTCTCGCCCTCGCTGCCACGTTCACGATATGTACGATTTGAGGTCGCCTTCTGGTAACCCGTCGAACCTACTTTGCGAAGGACCGGTCAAAGCCAGAGACGAGCTACCCACACCATGAGCGGTGTCGTCCTAAATTGTAGCTGACGGCTAACGACCAATATTGCCGCTTGATATGTTTTGCAGAACTGCGTACATTAGTGCATTATCGTCAAAAACAAGTACCACGGTGGTGGTCATCAGTAAAGCGCTGGAAAAAATGGTGGTGGCGGCGGCCATATTTGTGGTGATTGGTGGTGGTGGACGGCGGGTTTGACGGTGCGGGAGTTGATATTGAGGGTTGGGGAGGAAGAGATGTTAGGAATTTGTTTTTTGATTTGTTTCATTTATTGATTAATCTCCACCATCCATTATTTGATCTAATGGTTCATGTGAATTGAAAGGTGGATTATTTTTTTTAGAAATAATCTTTTTTAGAGGGTTATAATAATTTAAAATAAAATAAAAATTAGGCTTGGGATTAAATAATGGTGAATTGGGACTGTTTTCGTGACACAAACCAAAACTTGGGATTATTTGTGTTAAATTTAAAAAGTTGGATTATTTTTAGAAGACCTATCAAACGTAGGATTATTGTTGTTAAATTTTCCTAAAAAAGTATTAGACGTTTTCGGATTACGAGGTGAGGGCTTGACTTGCGATTTTGGAGAGAAATACATGTCGAAAAATTATGAAACGTATGTCGTTAGATTCGTATCGAAAAATGCATTCATGCAAGTATAGTTTCATAATTTTTACTAATATATCTTATGAGATATTGACGAATAAATGTGACGTCTCGAAATGTGAGAAAGTCATGTATAATTTTATAGAGGGAGTATGATATTGAATCTTTGATGTAAGTTTCTCCAACAAGTATGTTTTTAGTCTTCTACTTATTTCAATGTACACAATATATGTTTGTTTTGAATTGCTTATTTGTTTGTCTTTGTGTTCGAAAGAGAAAATTAAAATTCTCAAATGCATTATGCATTTGGAGTTGTGTAGAATAAGAAAACTTGTTAATTTTATTCATTTAGGCGAATATTGTCAAAATTTTACAGCACGACCCTTGATAAATGTGTATCTTTGCGATCATTCACTTTCGTGTGCTTTAAAGAACACAAGATTAATCGTGTACTGCTAATATTGAATAGCGTCATTTTATTAACACTAAGGTTGTGTATGGTTGGAGGGATAAAAAATTACATTTTAATGGAATGAAATAGTACAAAAATGAGAAACTTGAGAGAAAAAAAGATGACTCATAAGAGGGAGAGAGTATCCCCTCAAAAAAAGAAAAAAGAAAAAAAAACAAAAGAAAAAAAGAGGGAGAGAGTATCCCCTCAAAAATAATAATAATGTAACGACAATTACATGAGTTTAAGTTAAACAATGGTGATTACCTTAACTATATGGAAACCCCATTACATCACATTGTAATGATGATTACATCCTACTCTAGTGCACTCCCCACTCCTTTATATTTCTCACTAAATACGATTAGTTATATTCTAATCGTTATCCCTCCAACCAAACAACCCTTAAACACCAGTAAACTGATACCACCCAGTATATAGCTTGTCTTATAGTTTCACATATAACACATGGACACATGCCTACAACATGCCACGTGTGTCTGTTAGACGAATTTGACATTCTAAACTCATTACTTACTTTCTCCTTTCCAACTCAAACACCCAGTGAGCCTTTTGTAGTGGAATAGTACGTAAAGAAAGTAAAGTGGTTGTATGTAGTGGAAGAAAATTAGAAAAAATTAAAAGAGAGAATGTGAGGACTAACAAAAAGTTGGTGAGAGAAATTAGGAAGATTAGCAAAAAAAAAGTAGGAGAGATAATAATGCACCAAAATAGATGGGGTGTTTGATGTGGAATGTCGAAAAGGAAATTGGGTTTTTGATAGGGGACGGAGGAATACTCATTTAACATTTAATAGTATTAGTGGTTAGAAGCACAACCTGCCTAGGGGTTGTCGTGGGTTCAAATCCTCATATCCCCACCCCCGTTATATTATCTGCTCCTTTGTACAAAAAAAAATATATATATATTTGTAACAGCCCGATCCATCATACGTCGCAACACAACCCAATAAGATGGGTAGTCACCTATTAGGCCCATATATCCTCTCCGGGCTCTAAAAGGTGAATGCCTTGTTGGTAGTGTGATGGTAGGAATCTATTATAAACTGATAATATGAGCCTTAGTTTCCCAATGTGGGACAAACCAACTCCATAATCCACTTTCCATATTCCGTAGTGTTACAAACTCCCCCACTTAGAGAACGCAACGTCCCCGTTGCGCCTCGGCCAAACCATACCAACATCAACACAGGTCCAAGATCTCCCCCGCTAGACGGCTGGTCTGGGCCTCGCCCTAGCACCCAGCACGCGGTCGCAGGGTTGCTCTGATACCAACTGTAACACCCCCAAATTTCCTTTCCTTTTCAAAAACATTTTATCGAGAATCAAAACACAAATAAGGAAATTCAGAGGTGTCACTCCGCACTCGAGTCAAAGACCCAAATGCAAGGAGATTTCAGAAGCCGAACTACAAATGTCTAATGATTTAAAGTAATCTATTACAATCCATTAATTAAATTACAACAATCTGAAATATGAAATATGAAAAAGTCTAAGTATTATTAATGATCTATAACTTAAAGTCAAACTTTATTTCATTCAACTAATATCTAGTGTGTCGTCGTCCCCGCAATGCATCAAACACTCCAAACCTGTGGTGGATTTAAAACACAAAAACCAGAGTTGAAAAAGTCAGTGAAATTGAGTAAGCTAACACCTCAACTCGTAGAAAACCAAAACCCTTACCTGGATTTTGAAAACGTTTTAGTTTTATTTTCGAAAACGCACTTAGCACATAATCATATCAACCAAATGAATTCAATTCAACAACAAAAGATCAAATTCCACGAAATTCACAATCATCAATCCAAGCTTAGTTAAATAAAGAATCCACTCCGAACTTCCAACCCAATCCAACGTATTACTTCACAAATTTGTCAATTTATTGTATCATACCAAACCAAAGACTACTAGACCTTAAGTGTGCACACCCCTCATTAAGTATTTTTAACCTTAATAGAGTAGTACTAGAGCCAAGCCCACTTATAAACCGATGCGGTGAGGCAGTAATTAGGAATCGATGCGACTCCGTCACAATAATTAGGAGCAACTCCGAGGCTCCGACACATTAGGGGCAACTCCGAGGCCCAACCACAATCATTAGGAGCAACTCCGAGGCTCCGACACAATTATTATACCACCATACTCCGTCAAATCTCCATATCACCATCATAGTTCAGATCACGTTCACAATTTGAATAATTCATAAACCAATCACAACCAATATCACACATAAAACCACTTATATTTTCATTGCAAATAACCACACAAGTACCATTTAATAATCACAAAGAAAATTGAATCGTTCTCCACCTAACATGATACTAAGTTTTCATCCAAACACACCATTCACATGTAGCACATAATTTTAAAAGATTTCTACAAGTTTAAGAAAGGTTGAGCATGCTAGCTTACCTTTTTAATGCACACAAGGACACGACAGCACAACGGCCACTAGTATTCTTCGTCTACGAACTCGAGGTCTACAATTACACAATCAATAAATCCCAAATCAATACTAATCTCCTCCAATCATTCATCTAATACTTATGTAAATCTTATTCTATATGCAATGCTCATGACCTCTTAAATTTCTAATCCAACAATCAACAATTAACCAACAATTGCAATTCTAATTCCATAGTTACCTACTATTACTTAATTAAATCTCAATTTGTTTTGAAAATTCTCAAGGCTTAAAATTTCTTTTAAAACAGAATCTAATTCATGAGAACAAACTTTTAATCATTATGATTTATATAGGATTTATTAAAACAATTTATATGATGTTTTAATTATGAAACAAAAACATGCTTAAATTACACAATTATATATAAAAACGAATTAAATCAATTAAATTTCGAAAATCGGATTATAAGTCTCTAAATTATCACAATGTCGAAATACTAACCATCCTAATTAATTTGAGCTAATTAATCAAATTAAGAAACAATTAACCCAAAATTTCCCCCAATTTACAATTTCTTCAATCATGAACAAAACCCCAATTAAATCTCAAGATAAATTCAATACCCATAAGTGAGAGATTATAAACATGCTAGAATCATAATTCACGAACTAATTGAACTTAATTCGAATAATTACACTAATTACACCCAATTCGTAATTAAAGAAAATCAACTCAAAAACATCATCAAAATCAAATATTTATGCATAAAACTAAACCTAATCGATTACCCAATACTTATAACATATACTAGGATGGATTAATCATGATTTAAAGCAATAAAAACGAATTGAAACGATGATAATCGAAGAAAACGAAAAACAGGGGAAGAGAGAGAAGGGTGATGTTGCTCACGAAATTGGACGAGGAAAAAGAGAGAGGACACGGTGGTCAGCATAAGGGTACGGCGGCGAGCAGCTGGGCAGGAAGAGGAAGCGATCGACGGCGGCGGTGAAAAGGACGAGCGAAGAAGAGAGAGGACCGGGGGGGGGGGACGCGTCTCTGTTTTATACAGGGGAAGGGGGAGGTCGGTTGGGGTTTTTTTTTTTTTTTTTTTTTTTCTGATTTCTCCTTTTTTTTTTTTGGGTTGGGTTGGGGTATAAGTTGGTGTTTGGGCCAATGGTGTCGATTTGGGTTGATATTGGTCCATTGGCTATGTCTGGCCCGGTTAAGGAATATGACTCAAAAATAGAAATTCCGATTTTAGAAATCATTTTCGAACTCATTTTGAAAACGACTCACAATTAACATTTAAAATCTTTTGCACTCCAATAATCTAGTTAATAAATTTAAATTATTAATATAAAATACTTTGAAATTTCGGGATATTACATCATCTTTGACTTATGAGGAACAACCAGTGAAAATCTTAGACACAAAAACTAGGAATACTCGTACCAAGGTCACCTAGTTGGTCAAAGTGTTGTGGACTAACCACCAAACTGAAGAAGCTACATGGGAAGCCGAGGATGACATGAAACGAAAATACCCACACCTCTTTGATCAGGTATAACTAGAGTTACGAGGACGTAACTCCCTTGTAAGGGGGGAAGAATGTGATACGAACTTCGTTCTTTTACTTTGAGCATGCATTGCATTCATACACTTGCATCATATGATTTGGTATGTGTGATGTGTTTGTTTAACGAGTTCACCTAATTACTTTGCGATTCGAGGACGAAACATTTTCTTAAGGGAGGAAGGATGTAATATCCCGAAATTTTAAAGTATTTTATATTAATAATTTAAATTTATTAACTAGATTATTGGAGTGCAAAAGATTTGAAATGTTAATTGTGAGTCGTTTTCAAAATGAGTTCGAAAATGATTTCTAAAATCGGAATTTCTATTTTTGAGTCCTATTCCTAAACCGAGCCAGACATAGCCAATGGACCAATATCAACCCAAATCAACACCATTGGCCCAAACACCAACTTATACCCCAACCCAACCCAAAAAAAAAAAAAAAAAAAAAAAAAGAGAAATCAGAAAAAAAAAAAAAAAAAAAAACCCAACCGACCTCCCCCTTCCCCTGTATAAAACAAAGACGCGTCCCCCCCTGTCCTCTCTCTTCTTCGCTCGTCCTTTTCACCGCCGCCGTCGATCGCTTCCTCTTCCTGCCCAGCTGCTCGCCGCCATACCCTTCTGCCGACCACCGTGTCCTCTCTCTTTTTCCTCGTCCAATTTCGTGAGCAACATCACCCTTCTCTCTCTTCCCCTGTTTTTCGTTTTCTTCGATTATCATCGTTTCAATTCGTTTTTATTGCTTTAAATCATGATTAATCCGTCCTAGTATATGTTATAAGTATTGAGTAATCGATTAGGGTTAGTTTTATGAATTTTTTTTCGAAATAGGGCTCAAAAAATAAATATTGAACAAAATGGGTTGGATTGAAAAATGTTCAATCTTATGGGGTGCACGTCACCCCATTTCAAGTTCGGGACAAAACCGCCAGTGCCCCTGGCGGTTTTAAGTGTCTTGAACAGTAGCTATGAGGTTGTAAGTGATACTTTGGCTAGGGTAAAACCACCATGGGGGGTGGCGGTTTCACTTAAGTGAAACCGCCACCCCCCATGGCGGTTTCAATTTTTTTTTATATTTTTTTTTTGGATTGACGTTATATCGGGGTGATATTTTGGCCAATGGTGAAACCGCCATGGGGGGTGGCGGTTTCACTTAAGTGAAACCGCCACCCCCCATGGAGGTTTCACGCTCGGCCAAAATATGGGTGAAACCGCCATGGAGGGTGGCGGTTTCACTTAAAGTGAAACCGCCACCCTCCATGGCGGTTTCACCCTCGGCCAAAATATCACCCACTCGATTTGTATACTCATTTTTGTGAAGAAACCGCCATGGAAGGTGGCGATTTCTCTTCACTTAAAACCGCCAGGGGCACTGGCGGTTTTGTCCCGGACCTGAAATGGGGTGACGTGCACCCCATAAGATTGAACATTTTTCAATCCAACCCATTTTGTTTAATATTTATTTTTTGAGCCCTATTTCGAAAAAAAATTCTAGTTTTATGCATAAATATTTGATTTTGATGATGTTTTTGAGTTGATTTTCTTTAATTACGAATTGGGTGTAATTAGTGTAATTATTCGAATTAAGTTCAATTAGTTCGTGAATTATGATTCTAGCATGTTTATAATCTCTCACTTATGGGTATTGAATTTATCTTGAGATTTAATTGGGGTTTGTTCATGATTGAAGAAATTGTAAATTGGGGGAAATTTTGGGTTAATTGTTTCTTAATTTGATTAATTAGCTCAAATTAATTAGGATGGTTAGTATTTCGACATTGTGATAATTTAGAGACTTATAATCTGATTTTCGAAATTTAATTGATTTAATTCGTTTTTATATATAATTGTGTAATTTAAGCATGTTTTTGTTTCATAATTAAAACATCATATAAATTGTTTTAATAAATCCTAAATAAATCATAATGATTAAAAGTTTGTTCTCATGAATTAGATTCTTTTTTAAAAGAAATTTTAAGCCTTGAGAATTTTCAAAACAAATTGAGTGTTAATTAAGTAATAGTAGCTAACTATGGAATTAGAATTGCAATTGTTGGTTAATTGTTGATTGTTGGATTAGAAATTTAAGAGGTCATGAGCATTGCATATAGAATAAGATTTACATAAGTATTAGATGAATGATTGGAGGAGATTAGTATTGATTTGGGATTTATTGATTGTGTAATTGTAGAACTCGAGTTCGTAGACGAAGAATACTAGTGACCGTTGTGCTGTCGTGTCCTTGTGTGCATTAAAAAGGTAAGCTAACATGCTCAACCTTTCTTAAACTTGTAGAAATCTTTTAAAATTATGTGCTATATGTGAATGGTGTGTTTGGATGAAAACTTAGTATCATGTTAGGTGGAGAACGATTCAATTTTCTTTGTGATTATTAAATGGTACTTGTGTGGTTATTTGCAATGAAAATATAAGTGGTTTTATGTGTGATATTGGTTGTGATTGGTTTATGAATTATTCAAATTGTGAACGTGATCTGAACTATGATGGTGATATGGAGATTTGACGGAGTATGGTGGTATAATAATTGTGTCGGAGCCTCGGAGTTGCTCCTAATGATTGTGTCGGGGCCTCGGAGTTGCCCCTAATGTGTCGGAGCCTCGGAGTTGCTCCTAATTATTGTGACGGAGTCGCATCGATTCCTAATTACAGCCTCACCGCATCGGTTTATAAGTGGGCTTGGCTCTAGTACTACTCTATTAAGGTTAAAAATACTTAATGAGGGGTGTGCACACTTAAGGTCTAGTAGTCTTTGGTTTGGTATGATACAATAAATTGACAAAGTTGTGAAGTAATACGTTGGATTGGGTTGGAAGTTCGGAGTGGATTCTGGTTGGAAGTTCGGAGTGGATTCTTTATTTAACTAAGCTTGGATTGATGATTGTGAATTTCGTGGAATTTGATCTTTTGTTGTTGAATTGAATTCATTTGGTTGATATGATTATGTGCTAAGTGCGTTTTCGAAAATAAAACTAAAACGTTTTCAAAATCCAGGTAAGGGTTTTGGTTTTCTACTAGTTGAGGTGTTAGCTTACTCAATTTCACTGAATTTTTCAACTGTGGTTTTTGTGTTTTAAATCCACCACAGGTTTGGAGTGTTTGATACATTGCGGGGACGACGACACACTAGATATTAGTTGAATCAAATAAAGTTTGACTTTAAGCTATAGATCATTAATAATACTTAGATTTTTTCATATTTCATATTTCAGATTGTTGTAATTTAATTAATGGATTGTAATAGATTATTTTAAATCATTAGACATTTGTAGTTCGGCTTCTGAAATCTCCTTGCATTCGGGTCTTTGACTCGAGTGCGGAGTGACACCTCTGAATTTCCTTATTTGTGTTTTGATTCTCGATAATTTGTTTTTGAAAAGGAAAGGAAATTTGGGGGTGTTACAATATTAGTAAATCCAACGTTTTTTCTAAAGCAAATTTAACGAAAATAATCCGACGCTTAAATATTTTCATTGAATAACCCAACCTCTCAACGTTAACAAAAATAGCGCGTTTTACAAAAGAATCGTCAACTAAAGAATCATAAAGTTTTGTGCTAAATGATTTTTTTTTCTTCTTCTTTTCGTTTAGCCCCTTGAGATCGATTTAAAGTGCGGGAAATTTCATCTTTAGAAGGTTCGGAATATTAGTGTCACGTGAAAAAAAAATGCCGGATTAGTTTTATTTAAGTCAAAAAGGATTAGTCATTCCATTAAGGTGTTTAAAACGTTAGGATTTATTTTCATTAAATTTGACTTGTCCTAAACATTATCTCATTTTGTTTTCGGAAAATTTAGGTGGTACCCTCGAACTTTAACAGATTGCACATGGTATCCAACTTGACAAGTTCATGCATATGGTACCCCTGAAATTACTACTTTGTGCACATGGTACCCAAATATTATCTTCCGTTAGATTTTTCCGTTAAGTGATGATGTCTTGCTTAGTTGTTAGGTAAATTAGTTAATCAAAGTTACTATAATTTGATTTTCAATTTAAAAAACAAAGAGATATTATCTATGGTACCCCTGAACTTCTCACTTTTATCCAGTGTACCCTCGAACTTTCCGCGTTGCCTAATCTACCCCTAAACTTTGCGTTTACTCTATTTGCACCCAGATTTTTGTTTTTCCTCTAACGCCACCCAACCCCTCTAATTCTGTTAACTACGAAATATAAAATTAAAAAAAACCCCAACCCAGCACTTTCTCTCTCCTCCCCACTTCCACAAGAACCAACTACCACCATCCCATCGGGCTTCACCAAACTACACAGGCAGCCCGCTTGTCTTCCGACGTCGATCTGATCTCTCCCCTGCAACACACCATTTTTTACTAACAATATCATCAGGCCTTCATTGCTAGCCGTCATGGATATGAGGTAAAGTATCAACATTCCTCTCTCTGTACTATTTACTAATGCATTGATTTGTTTGCCCAATTAATTCCCTAAATTTCATGCTCAATTAATAATTAGGAAAGATTAGGTAAAAGAACTTAAAGAAAATGGTCAATGTACCCCTGAGGTTTCCGGTTTTTTCTGGTATACCCCTCTGGTTTCCGAGCTGTCCAGCGTGCCCCTGAAGTTTGCGAAATGAGGTTTTTTGTGTTTTTTGACTAACGGGCGTCAAGACCGCTAACTGCTTTTATTTCTTTGAGATTATTAACATATATAAATAAACATTAATCACCTTAACTACCTACTTATTCTTTAATAAGAAGGAAAAAAAAACAATAATTAATTAAAAAAATCTCTCTCCTCCCACTTCAATTCCCCCACCCCTTCCTAGCCAACCCAACCACCACGCCAGCCATGGCAGCCAACCCCACCACTGCGCTACTCTCCCGTGACACCACCACTAGGGTCGCTAGCCTACGACCACCGCAATCCCACCCACGACCGACCCCCCCTCCCCTTCTCTCCTTTTTTTCCTCTTTTCCTCAATCTCCATTCTCACTTTTTAGTCTTCTACGACCACCACCACCATGCCAGCCACCCCTAGCACCACCATTAGGCTCGCTAGCCTTCAGATGCCTGAGTACCCCACCCACGGCCGACGCCCCTCTCCCTTCCCCCGCCATTTTCTCATATTTTCCTCTTTCTCTCTTCTCACTTTTCTCTCTTCCACGGCCACCAAAAATGGGGGCGGCGTCGAGGGAGAGGTGTGGCGTGATGTGGGGGGGAGGCGCTTGTGTTAGTGGTTGTGGGGATGGACGACGGTGGAGATAGATGACAGTGCAGAGGACAGGGGTGTCGGGCGTGGGTGACGGCAACCCTGACCTTGAAGTCGCCGGAGAAGTGCGCTCCTGATGGTAGCGGAGGTGACCCGAATGGTTGTGGTTGATGTGGTGGCTACGGTGGGTGTGGGAAGGGGAGGGGAGAGGAGAGATAAAATGAAAGGAAATTTGGGTTGGTTTTTTGGTTTTTTTTTTTAATTATGTTTATTTATTTTTAAATAAGTCAAATGAACTAATTGACTAACGGTGTTAGAGTCCTTCAGGGAAAAACACCAAAAAACATCATTTTGTAAATCTCAGGGGCACGCTAGATAGCTCGGAAACCAGAGGGGTATACCAAAAAAACTCGGAAAGCTCAGGGGTACATTGGAAATTTTCCCAAAGATAAAATGTGAAATTATGATACATAATACACTTGTGATTTTTGGTTACAGAAATATGGGGTATATCTAAGAAAAATGATGATTCAAATTGGAAAGAGGGGAAAAATAACGGATTAGAAGAAGTCAAGAAAATAAATTGGCCAAAGGAGTGGAGGAAATCGAAGGATCCAGATTATGTGTCGTTGATGGCCGGCGATGGTGATGTTGAGAGCGGATGAAGGCAAGGTGTGGTGGTGAGGTGCTGGGGAAGTGGGGTGGAGATAGAAGCATTAGAGTAAGCGCAAAGTTCAGGGGTAGATTGAGTAACGCGGAAAGTTCAGGGGTACGCTGAATAAAAGTGGGAAGTGCGGGGTACCATAGATAATAAATCAAAATTTTAGACTTTTAAAAACTAATCCAAAATTATATTTCATCAACAGAAAAAAAATAAAATATCCAAAAAACTTACTTTTTTTTCATTTGTTTTTTTTTTTTTCAAGTGTTCATAATTTGTGCATGGTACCTTTCAAGTTATCACTTTGTGCACATGGTACCACAAAACAATCGTTAAAAAAAAAAAAAAAAAAACAAATTTTCAAGACATTTATTGAATTTTTATTTATTAAAATATTAATTTTATAATTTAATAACTAATTACCTAACTTGCAGATTGGGAAAAGTCCGAATGTATCACGTGAATATTCCTTTTTTTTTTTTTTTTTTTTTTTTTTTTTTTTTTTTTTTTTTATCATCTTGTCGGGGATAATTGTATATGGTACAAAGTTCTTTTGGGGTCGATTTGCATTAGAACTAAATAAATCAACTAATTTATTCCTGTATTTGTGAGTGAACCAACAATCACATCATTCGACAAAATAAACCCAGCCAAAGATCATCCTTACAAATTCCTCTCTTTTCGATTTCACCAGGTATGATCTGATAACTCTTTTAAATTACTTATGACTCATTTTCTGCTTGATGTGCAGTAGATCCTCATTATTTTACCAGCTTTTGTTGCACTATATGTTTGTATGTTTGTCAATTTCTGAGAGTTCAATTTCCACATTAAAAAATGGGCATTAAAATCTGTTCTATTAATTTCATTTAGTGTTGTTGAAATAATGTATAGTTGTAATAATTTGCAGTAATATTTATATTCCCTCTATATTTGAATATGTGGGAAGAATTCGAATCAAACGATAAAGAGTTTTATGAAATGGAAGAGTCTTATGGTAATTGGGGTATAAATAAATTGGGTAAATTCATATATTTGTGTAGACTTCTGGTTCTTTCCAAAGAGTTCCTGAATCATTTTCTGGTACTTTACCATTTCCAAGGATATTGAGCTTTGTTACTGGGACTCTTTATATTACCTCACATATACTCCACACTCAGACACTCGACATTCGAACTTGGGTATGACGCTTCGATAATCCGGTCCTTTATCTTAGGCCAAAAACAAGAGAATTCGTAAAAATAGCCAAGTCAGACACTCATATACGCACTCTTGTTGGATACTTCTAGCGGTGTCTGAGTAACATAGGTTAGGAGATGTAGGCCAAATGACCATTGTCGCCACGCAAATCAAAGAAAAGATGGTGTTTTTTTTTTTGATGGAAAAGAAAGATAAATAATCTGCAAGTAAGAACAAGATTGTGACCAGAGCCTAAAAGGAAGAACCCTAAAGAGAACATTTTAGTAAGCCAACTAGATTTATGTATGCATGTTTGTCTGTATGTATGTACTATGTATCTATGAGACATTGAATTCATTACTTTCATTATGGGCCGTTGTCGTGGAATTATTGGTGAATCTAATCACAGCTCCTTAGTGAGATTTAGCTATATTTGGGGGTCAGTTTGTTGAGGACATTGGACAAAGTTGGAAAAGTAAATTTATTACGGCACAATTGTATTGTAGGAAGTGTGACACATCGCCTTATAGTTTGATTGTTAGGGATGGATCGTCTTGGAGACATGTACCAGGAAAGAGTGCAAGCGCTTCTGAGAGCTCTCTATGCGACAAGGTTTTTGCAAGACGACAATGTACCGTGTCAAATTGAGGAGGTAGATTTGATGTTAATGTGGTTATCCTATTTGTGTCCCATCTTGGAATGTTTCCGCTTGTTAAGTGTAGTGATTGGTGTTCATATGCTTCTATTCAGGGTCTCTATTTAGGATCCCTTGGTGCCGCTAACAATAAACCTGTTTTGAAACGCTTGAATGTCACTCACATCTTAACTGTGGCTGGTTCATTGGCCCCTCCTTATCCACATGATTTTACGTATAAAGTCGTTGAAGGTACTTGCCTTGCTTGCAATCTTGCATCAACTGAGATAATAAACATAAAAGGCAGATTACTCTGTGTTTGAAAGTCTTTTGAAGACGAGTTGCTTTCGGACCTTCGAACTCATGCTAGTTTTTGTTGTCTTGTTATGTCTAACGAAGAGAACAGATGTAGAATCTTCTGTGTGAATTAAATTGAGCTTAGACTTAACTTTTTGATAACTCCCTTTTACTATCTAATTTGGGGAAGTTCAGTACAGTAGCGGAGTGGAAATAATGTTCGTTAATCCCTCTGCTTTTCGAACGGTGAAGGGGACTCTTCTTGTGTTTAAACTGCTGCGGACATTCATTTTTAAAGTTTGGGGTGTATGATTTACTTCAAAGAGAATATGATGGTGCTACTGGACCTTATCAATGGCATCTGTTTACCAGACAAGAAGGAACATGGATGTGACTTTTCAGTTTTTCTAGCTGTTGCTACTCGCTGCTAGTTTTGCTTCATACGGAGTATATATTTATCCTGCTTTATCTATAACAATTTGGGCTCCTGAGTATTGTGGTCATTCTTGTAACATATGCTACCTTGTCTTCGTTAGAATTACCTTTTTCCTATGTTACTTAAATTATTGCCTGGGTTGCTGGTACATATTGACTTCACTATCTCATGTTTGTTCCCTGGTGTTGAACAGTTGCGGACAGAAGTGAGACTAATCTAGCTCCATACTTTGATGAATGCATCAATTTCATTGATGAAGCTAAAAGATCAGGTGGTGGAGTACTGGTCCATTGCTTTGTTGGAAAATCTAGAAGGTACAAGCTTAGGTTAATATTTCTGGGGATCTTCTTTATTGCGTTCCTAATTGTACATTTGTACAGACGTCTTTTAGCTTACTACTTACTACAACTCTCTCTGTAAATTCTCAATAGGATGTAGTTATTGCAAAAATGCTTTTGGCTGGGAGTTAAGCAATTAAGCTCCACAAGTTTGATCTTAACCTCTGAACTTTAAATGAAGCTTTGCATCTTCACTCATATGTATCATATAATCTTGACCATCAGAGAGGGCCAGTATTGCAGCTGCTGACCCACCTTCTGTTGTAGTCAGGTCGTCTTTCCTGATTTTGACCACCCCCCTCTCTGTTCCATGTTCTCATGGGTTAGGGTCGGGGTCCCTGAATGCTGTTCTACTGTTCTAGTGACTCTACTTCCCTGTAGCTGATATTTCAACTGGAATTAAATGATAGATATCCTCTTGTGAAACTTCTTCTGTCTTCATTATTCTTTGTGCTTCCATTCAGAGAAAAAGCTTTGAATTGTTTTGTGAACTTTGCAGTGTAACTATGGTACTTGCCTATCTTATTAAAAGACGGGGCATGACACTATCCGAAGGTCTTGAATATGTGAGAACCAAAAGGCCACAAGCATCTCCTAATGCTGGATTCACTAAGCAGCTCCATACTTATGAGCAATCACTTCGAGGTGTGTAGTCTTACCTACAAATGACTTTCCTTTCTTGATTGGAAGTTGAAGATCGTTGTTATCTGGATTCGAGCTTCAAATTATTTCATTAATGCTCTATCATTTGATTTTCTTGCCTCCTATGTCTTATTTTGTACTCCTAATCTGAAGTTATCCAATGCTTTTGGGGGAATGGATTTGACAAAAATACATGCCAGGGTCTGAGTTTTATTAGCTAATATTTACCATGATTAATATCAGATGGACACTGAGATGCCGACCGTATTCAAGATCTTTGAGTTTACCTCGACCGTCACTTTAGGCCATTTTTGGCTTGATTCTATCGAAGCCCACAGTGTAAACAGAACACATCTTTACTAATATGACGAGGCCATAGTCTTAGTTTAATACTCAGAAAACCCAAAAAGTAAACAAATAGAAGTGAGAACTCAAGCTCCTATATTCCTTCATAATCACCATTTCTGCAAACACCTAGCCAAGGGTTATGGGCGTGTTTTCTAGTTAATTTTTGTTTTGTTGGAGGCCTTCAAAGTTTTCAATCAGGTGGGTTGCCTTTTAATGGTATATTTATCATCGCCCTTGAATGAACACTGCTCTGTGCCTCTGTTCCATTTCCATCCTAATGCATTTCCTCTTCAATGTAAGAGTGAGATAACCTTGCTCTTTAAGATCCAAGAGTGTCAGAAGTAGTGTATAAATTTGCTATCCAAGAAGGGATGAACAAGTCATCAAATGGTCAAAAGGTTAAGAATTTCAGAGCTATGCATCTTCTCAGTGCATAGAGGTCGGCTATTAGTCTGACAGTATAGTTTCGTCTCATTGAATATTATGATTATCGAAATTAATGGATTATATGATTCAAGTTTGCCCTGTGTCATTTGGTCAGAGAAATGGTGGATTGGATCAATAATTTTGGAGGTAAATGTTATTCCTAGACATTGGGATTTGTTCTGGTATAGCTATATGTGTGTAAATTGAATAGTGGAAGGGTGAGCAAAATGTTTTGGTATATTGGGCTGGATCACTGAATATCCTCAGAATTACAATGTATTGGGGTCCACTGTAGTGGTGACATGATTGGAAATGAAGAGAGAAAGATAAATGTTATGTTTGGAAATGAAGGGGGAAAGATGAAAGAGAGGTGTATTAGTGTTCCAAAAATTTCCTTCAGAAGTCGTAGTGAAAGTAATTGATCTTGGGGTGTGAATGATAATATTACTGAGAAGATGTGTACATTGAAATGCATTTTATGCCGATCCTTTCTCTTCCATTCCTTTTCCACTGTATCACGCTTGTTCACATAGAACCAAACAGCCTAGACTACACATTCTGACTTTCTGAGTCACGTGACTATGTGACAATTCGGATAAACAAACATTAGTTGATGGATCTACACAGGCATTGGAGACAAGTCAGAACTCAATATTTCAGAACTCAATATATAAATGAACCAAAATTGTCAAGATACAACCTAAATCACAAGGAGTCCTTGTGATCCCGCACGCCATCTTCTGAACACATCCAGCTAAACAAACTACAGCTTATCTAGCCAGCCTTGGTCAGGGTTTTGTTTCTAAGCTTTCACCTAATACATCCGTTAGCTCTATACATCACCTCTAGTCTTACTTTCTTTACTATTTCATTTGGGTGCACCAAACAGTTCTCAATTCTGCACATTTTTTATTGCATCCTAAATATGATAATCAACGCCTCAATAATGGCCATTGTTATCATTCTTGTGAACTTCATTCCCATTTTCTGTAACAACACCATCTTATCGCATTTCCTTCTCGTATTTTTCCTTGAATAATGCACGCGTTAATCCCCTTGAGACACTTCTTATTACTAAAGCAGCATTGGAAGAACATATGCCTATGGCTCTCTAAGTTTATGGAAAGTAATAAAAATATAATCGAGTAATAAGGCTATTGTTGGTTACTGGTTAACTTCTTGGCCTGCTTACCAATCCCAGGTCCAAAACGATACTCGTATGTTATGTATGGATTTAGATAGAGGGTTCACTTCAGTTTGCTACAGATTATAGCCTTGTAACATCAAGATTGAGGATGGGAAGTTTCAACATGAAAGGAAAAGGTTCATCTGGTTTAATCTGTGGTGCTCTGTTATTTTGTAACATCGCAGTCACTTTTATGTAACTATAACAAATTTGTTCTTGTGTTGTTTTCTATTGTTTGAGGTTAAACTCTGCAAGATAAAAGGAATTAAAGATGTGCTATTTCTAGATGCAGTGAATAGAAATATATCTTCAATTATGAGTGATATGCTGATGATAGTTATTGCTACGGAATCATAGTTACTCTTGCTTTTGGTTCAGTTTATCGTGAGTTCATTTCTGCTTTAATTTACTGTGAACTATTTGCAGCTGAGAATATTTCCAATTGAGAACATCAGAGGAATTATCTTTCCCTTGTAGATGACAAGACCGTCCTAATGGTTACCTACCTATGGTTTTGACTTAATCCATAGATTCTTACGGTGGGGAGTTATGATGTAAATACAGAATTTTACTAATGTTGCAAATCTGTACAGGCCACGGTTGTGCCACAGCGAAAAATCTTTTTCCTTTGAACTATGACTCCTTGGGCTGTATTATGTTTACTGTGAGAACTTATGCAGAGATTGACACATGAAGTTGCAGATTCTACTATCTCATTTTCTTTTTGTTGTTGTGGATGTAGTTGTAGTAGTAGTTGTTGTTATTGTTGTTTACATCTTTGTCAAACTGCTCATTGACAAGCTTCACGCCGCGACAAACTCCAGACAACATCAAACCCCGACCTGTATTCGTTTGAGGGCTATTCTGCAGGGGTGTAGCCTATAAAAATCAGCTTTCCATTTTGGTCATGCTTGATGTATGGTATGATTGCTAGAGTCGCATAATTCCTCAATAGTCGCAAACGCTATAAGAAACTAAGATTGGGTTAAATGGTTTAAAGCACCCTACAATTGCTCACTAACTTTAGAACATCAAGATCGATACATTCCTTGTCAATTTTTTTTTTCTTTTTTTTTGACAACAATGAAATATCATATATAGAAGAGAAAGAGGAATACAAATACAGGAAGGAAAAGAGATACAAAGAGAAAGACAACAAGACCACACCAAAAACAAAAACAAAGCTCAGAACAGGAAAACCAAGAAACCAGGAAAACAAAGATTACAAAGGACAGTAAACAAATCCAAATCAGAAGTGGAGAGTTGAGGATGCCAAAAATCCAGAAATTTGTGAGCTTCATCCAGAAAATGTTGGCGCAGAGTGCAAAGAGTTAATAGACTAAAACGATCATTCCGAAAGCAAATGCCATTTCTATGATGCCAAAGAGCTAGGAGAGAGCAAAGAATATGATACGTGATCAAGCTGCAGCAACCGGAAGTCTTGACAATTTGACGAAGAGAAGCAGAAAACCAGAAATGGAGAGGCTGAGACTAGCAGAAACGGGGGTGAATAATATCAGCCAACGGTTGAGAGAGCCAAAAATTACGAATCAGAGGACAAGTGAAAAACAAATGGACTGACGTTTCTTCATATGCATTGCAGAAAGAGCAAGTAGAGCTAATAGGAACACCTTTTCGAACAAGAGAAAGTCTAATTGGGAGAATGTCATGCACCAATTTCCAAACGAACAAGCGCCATTTCAGACAAATTTTGATCTTCCACAATAATGGCCAAATTCCAGAAAAGTTACCACGACTGACAGACGAACAACTGAGAAGAAAATTGTAAGCAAAATGCACCGTGTATTCTCGAGTTTTATTATATTTCCAATAGATGAAATCATCCACAAGCAAGTTTGGAGGGTCCATAGAGCAAATATCTTGGACACACATAGGAGTAAAGAAATGTGAAAGAGAATTCACATCCCAGCAAGGGTTAGGGGGGTTGATAGTAGAAGGCACTAAAAGGGAATTAAGGGAAGGGACAGAAGAAACAAGAGGCAGGGCTGCTGACCTGAGACCCAACAATCATTCACAAGGTTAACCTTATTACCATTTCCCACCTGCCAACCAAAACCATTACGCAAGGCAAATTTAGCTTTTGAAATTCCCTGCCACGCAAAAGAAGGGCGGTAGTGAAGGCTTTTCGGGGAAGATAAACAAGAGAGATCTTTGGGATATTTACAGGACTAAAGGCGGGAAAGGAGAAGCTGAGGGTTATGGAGGGTACGAACCAAATTTTTACACAGGAGGGAATTATTTATGTGAGTTACGTTGCGCAGCTGCAGTCCACCCAACTTTTTAGGAGCATAAAGCACATCCTTGGAGATCCAATGCAACCCCTTTGAACCCGAATTTGATTTCCAAAAGAAGCTGATTAACAAGGCCTCAATTTTGTTACAGAGCTGCTGCGGAAGATGAAACACTGACATAACATAATATAACATAACATTCCATTTCTCCCAAGCGGCAAAGGTGGTTCTCATAAATGCAGTACATTCCTTGTCATTGATAAAGAAGATAGATTGAATCCTTGGATCTGTTGTCCTCTTATATACATTTAGCCCTCCGCATAACCACTGAAGTAAGACCACGATATTGATTAGAATTGCTACTCCTAGAATAATATTCTACATCGTTTTGGAGTTTTTAACGAGTCACGTTTGAAGTCGCATCTAGATGACTCGATAGCCAGATGAAAAAAATGTCCTATTGGTGTAAAAGTAACACATATATACTTTATTTCGTAGTGCTTACCAGATCTACTTTATTTTAAAGCAAATGGATATATTATTTAATCTCTATGATAGTCCCAATGGGGCTAGTTAAACACAACACATCAAATTAGAACATCGTTCTTAATAGGAAGGAGAATGATAATTATCAGTCTTGATATTGCAATCGAGTAGGTCTTGTGGGAGACCGTCTATCAATAATTTATTGAGAGACCAACTATGTTAGTTAGATCGTGACCTCGTTTATGTAATTAGTGACCGTTATACTACTTTTGATAATCATTTTAGTTAAAGACCTTGACACTTAATCCAAGATTTCCAAATGGGTTACTTTATAGATTTTAGCTAGTTTTATATGATGGATCCTCCAAAATCATAGATAATGTGATTTAGAATCGGTAAATTAATACGAATATACGATCACAAAAAGTATTATCATGGTCACAAGTAATGTAAAAAGAGCCATTTTGTAATATAGTATAATGAATTTTTTTTTCGAAATAGGGCTCAAAAAATAAATATTAAGCAAAATGGGTTTGATTGAAAAATGTTCAATCTTATGGGGTGCACGTCACCCCATTTTAGGTTCGGGACAAAACCGCCAGTGCTCCTGGCGGTTTTAAGTGTCTTGAACAGTAGTTATGAGGTTTTAGGGGAGATCTTGGGCAATTGTGAAACCGCCATGAAGACTAGCGGTTTCTCCTTAACAGATTCCGCCACCCTCCTGGCGGTTTCTTCACAGAAATGAGTATACAAAATCGAGCCAATGATTTTTGGCTAGGGTGAAACCGCCATGGGGGGTGGCGGTTTCAGTTTTTTTGTTTTTTTTTTTTTTTTTTCAATTGACGTTATATCGGGTTTGGGGGAAAAAAACCAATTCACCCCGACTCTCTACACAAACACCCCGACCTTCTCCCTCTTAAGCGCAATTCCTCTCTCCCCAGCCCACTTCTCCGCCCCTCGCCGCCGCTCCTCCGTCTCCCGCCGCCGCCGGTCGCCGCTGCTCCGCCCCTAATTGAACCAATTCCTTTTAGGTAATTTCATTCATTCTAATTTAGGTTAATTTCAATTCATTAGTTTAATTGTTTGTTTTTTTAGTTAGATTACTAATTTATTCAATAATTTGTTTTGTTAGTATTGATAATGATTTGCATTTTCATGGGTATATAGTAGAAGTTGAATTTTTAGGGGTTTTGTTTAATATTGTAATTAAAGCACCCTAATTTAGGTTAATTTGAGTTCATTGAGTTGTTTTTTAGGTTAGATTACTAATATTTTTAATCCAATTTAGTTAGTATTGATGCTTGAGTTTAGTTATTAAAATTCATAAGTCAATTTTTAGATTTTTGGTTAATTGAAGATTTATGTTAGTTGAATTTCTTAATAAAATTAGTTTATTTTTCTCATTATAGAATGGAAATTACTGGATATCCTTTGGTATGTTATTGGAATGGAGAAATTGTTGAAGCTAGTGAAAATGTTTGTTACGAGGGTGAAAATGAAAGTTTTGTATTTGCTAGTACTAGTATGACTTATAATGACTTCATTGGGGAGATTTGTGACGCAATGAAAATCAATAGAAATAATGTTTCATTGACGGTGAAGATGAAGTATCCGAGTGCGGGGTGTTATAAGGTTGTACCCCTTAATAATGATCGTTCTTTACTTGCTATGTGGGCAATTGTTCGACACTCAAAGGTTCCTTCTATGGACATTTATGTTGAAGTGGGAAGGCTATACTCTAGAAATGTATTGCCAACAACGATTTCAACAACGGCCAATACTTCTCTCACATCGATGAGATTTGGGGATGTTGCGCAATATGTTTCTATTGAAACCAATAACATAAATAAGGGAACCTAGGATGGGGATTAAGAGGGAGATGAGGCTGAGGAGGAGTTGAATGTTGTTGAACGTGTGATTGATAAGAAGATGAGGATGATGATTTGGTTGGGAAGAGTGCTCCACACGTAGAATTCAATACGATTCATGAAATTGATCAACAACATGTGAATGCTTGGAAAACATGGGTCAATGAAGTTGAAGTTAAGGTTGGTAGGAAGTTTATAGTTGGTCAAAGATTTCCAAATAAGGCTGCTTTGATAGAAAATGTAACTTTGTACTCTGTACAACGTAACCAAACTTTCAAAGTGCCTGAATCCAAACCCCACACTGTCACTTTCAAGTGTGGTAGAACGCCAAACCCATGAAATTGGAGGCTTAGGGCATCACAAAAACAAGAACGGTTTTCAGAAGCCTTCACTATTGTCACTTATCTTGGGCCTCACGAAGCTACCTGTGTTGGTGACGTTATTCCACGTGACCATATGAATTTGAAACGAGGTTTTATTAGTGAAGCTATTAAAAACCTTGTTGCCGAGAATTGGTCCATTAAAGTCTCAGTTCTTATTGAATTTATCAAAGATGAATTCAATTATACTATCTCATATATGATGGGGTGGAATGCTAAACAAAGGGCAATTGCAAATTTATATGGTGATTGGGATGAATCCTACACTTTGCTTCCTCACTTCATGCAAGTAATGAAAGAATCCAACCCGGGAACTGTTGTGCATTTTGTGAATACACCAACAGGCAAACCTAATGAGGAAACTTTCTTTCGAGTGTTTTGGGCATTTGGACCATCAATTCAAGGTTTCAGCCATTGTCGCCCTCTTATAACTATTGATGGCACTCATTTATATGGGAAATATAAAGGTACTTTACTTATTGCGATGGCAGTTGATGCTAACGACCAACTTTACCCACTTGCTTTCGGTATTGTTGAGAGTGAAAATACTAATAGTTGGCCTTGGTTTATGTCATGTATAAGGAGGTTCGTGACAGATAGAAAAGGTCTTTGTGTTATATTAGATAGACATGATGGCATCAAAGCTGCTATGAATGATGAATACATCGAAATGACTGAGCCTTATGCCTACCATAGATTTTGCATGCGTATCATGTGGCACCAACATCAACACAAAGTTTAAAAGTAGGGATTTGAAAAACTTGTTTGGTTGGACTGCCATACAACATCAGAAGAAGAAGTTCAATCGTGGTTTCAATCGAATGGGTGAAATAAATATTGATATACAACGTTATTTGACCAAACATGGCTTAGAGATGGAGAAGTGGTCAAATTATCATGACGGTGGGTTCAGGTATGGTATATATAATGACTACCAATATGGTGGAGTGTTTCAATGGAGTTTTAAAAGGAGGCCGATTCTTACCCATCGTCGCACTTGTGAAATTGACATTTCATCGAGTCAATGCGTACTTTGTGGAGCGGCGTGAGAAGGCAAAACAAAGGCTTCAAAAGGGACATGCATATTGTAAGAAAGTAACACTACGCTAGAAATAACATATAATACCGGGTAATATAACAACCGGAACAAGAAAAACCGGTGTAAATAAAACTTAAGACACCGGTTGTCTGTCAACCGGTGTTATATGTATTAAAAAATTAAAAACAATTACCCAATTCAGTAGGAAAGAAAAGGAAAAATAAAATAAAAAACTGACGCGGACATTAAACACCGGTTGTATTATTAAGCGGTGTGAAATACGCACATAAGACACCGGTTTGTTGAAAACCGGTGTTATATATGTTATTCCAGATTTCTAGAACACATATCTTCTCCTAGGAACTCACATGGCCACGTCTCCCCCCCTCTCACATGCCTTTACCTTTTTTTTCTTAATAAACCTTTACCTTCCTTTTCGTCTTTTTCTCTCATTTTTTTCCTTGTTCTCTCCGCCTAACTCTTCCTCTTCATTTTCTTCCTGCTCATCTTCTTCCTCTTTATTTTTGTCCCTCATCTTCCTTCTTATCTTGTTCTCTCTCCTCTTCCTTTTTGTTTTCAGCTCAGATTTACGTATAAATATTTCTAATAATGCTATGTAGTGCATGATCTGGAATTTTGGTGACGAGATTATGCAAATATAAGCTAATAACGACACCAAAATCCAAGACTTTGCCCTAATAACCAAGATTTGTTCGGCACAAATGATGAAGAACAAGAGTAAGTTCTTCCTTTTTAGTTCGGTTATATATATATATATATATATATATATATATATATATATATATATATATATATATATATATATTGTCAAAATTTCTAGTTTGTAACGATTTTTGATGTGTTAATAGCGCTAACTTTGGATCTTATTCATTTTCGTATGGTCTAAATTCTAGATCTTTTTTATACATGTGGTTCCTCGAATTTTGAAATATAACAACATGCATTTTTTGATTCTATTACTCCTTTGAATCAATGGTTTTTATTTTATTTTATTTTTATTGTTAATGTCTTGCGTGATTTAAGGCCGGTATTGATTTAGATCGAATCCTGATATTTTGGGCGACATCATGTTCAATTCTCACTCTAACTCGTGATATTTTCTTCATCATCCCCATCAATTTGATTCTATACATTTGGGCGACTTCTGGGCGAAACTGTCACGGATCCAAGAGAAGAGTATGTAATATTTTGATTGTATTTTTGTTTTAGGTTTAATTTCCCTAGTTCATTTTATTGTAATATTTTGATTGTAAACTGTCGTTTGATTAAGTTCAGATCTGAACAAACTTTGTTCAATTTTTGATGTTGAGTTTGTACATAATTTTTCGTGACATTTCTGTAGTTTCAATGTTTCGTTCTCTTTTCGATTAAAATTCGATGCAGTTTTTTCCAGTGCAATTCTTTTATTTTATTTTTTATAATTGAAAAATTGTTAGAGATAAGACACCGGTTTCACTTGAAACCGGTGTTGTAGGTGTTAGTAGAAATTGTGTCTCTTATGTGCTATCTATTAACACCGGGTTTCCAAATCCCAACCGGTGTCGTAGCCTAAGACACCTGCAGTCCAGACACCGGGTATAACCGGTGTCTATTTGATTTAGTACCCGGTGTCAACGTAGTGTAATGGATGCCATTGCTGTAAATTCTAAGAAGGCCGCACACCATATCGTTGTGGCAGTTGATAAAGACCTATTTCAAGTGACCACTGGGTCGGGGCATAGAGGCAGTGGAAAAGGGAAACATTAGCATACTGTGAATGTTGTAACTAAAACATTTACCCTTGTTCACATGTACTTGTCGTTTGTAGCTCAATGGGTTTAAGTACAAATGCATTTGTGGATGTGTTTTACACTAGTGGTGAGTATTTTGGGTCATACACACCCAAATTTCGACCCATTCCGGATGAAACTTATTGGACACTTCTTGATGGTCCTAAAATCTTTGCTAATAAGGATATGAAACGTGAACCCAAGAAAAAGGGTACGAAGGATAAGTCACATTCAAAGCGATTGCGTAATGAGATGGATCAAAAACCACCATCAAAATCATTATGTGGCATATGTCGTCAACCAGGTCATAACAAAAAACATTTTCTTTAGGAGGGTAACCTTTTTTGTTGATCTTTATATTGTTGTCAACTTATTTTCGCCTAATATTTTTTGTAGAATGTTTTAACTCTCTTCTTTTTCTTTTTGTAGCTCTCATGGAAGCGGATCTTCATTCGGGACCGATCGCCCGTCTCTTCTCAAACTGCAAGACAAACACATGAGTCAAGCAATTTGGGACGGAGAAGAGGTGAGTCCGCTTAGATGTAGATCTCACATAAAATGGCATGGCGAATATCGTCCTTGTAAGCGGGTAGTTAAATTTATTAGGAAAACCCAGTTTTATGGGGCGCATAGAGTAGCTAGTGTTAAGTTAGATGCGAATTTAATAAGTGCGTTGGTAGAACGATGGAGGCAAGAAACCCACACTTTTCACTTAACCGTTGGGGAAGCCACTATCACCTTGCAAGATGTGCAAGTTATGTTAGGTTTGAGGATAGATGGAAAAGCTGTGACGGGTTATACCAATCATGATTGAAAGGGATTGGTGATTGAATTGATGGGAAGAGCACCGGGGGAAAATTTGAAAGGAACTTCTTTGAAAATTTCTTGGTTGATGACCCATTTTAATTATTTGCCCAATGGTGTGGACGATGCCACATTTCATTGCTATATTCGAGTGTATCCGCTCATTTTGTTTGGTACCGTTCTATTTCCTGATAAGAGTGGGGATGTAGATCAAGTAATCATTTTGCCATTGTTAAGTGATGTCAGTAGATTGGATGATTACTCGTGGGGAAGTGCGGTACCTGCAACATTGTATCGTAACTTGTGTCGAGCGTGTTGTAAGGGTGCATTAGAGATAGCCGGACCTCTTATTCTTCTCCAATTGTGGTCTTGGGAACGTATTGTTCTAGGACGTCCTATGAACATGAGACCATTAGAATATGAGGAGGATTCCGATGAGGATGAGGATGAGATCATAGCTAGTCCATTTGGGTCACAACATATCTATGGAAGAGATGCATTAGGACGTAAGTAGCTTATGATCGATCGACGAAGAGCAGATGAGATTTTCTCTCTCACCGCTTATAGAGATGCATTCGATTGTATGACTCATGATCAAGTAAGTTTACTTATCCACATTGTTTTGTGACTTTTTAAGCATGAAAATAATTTGGTAATTCACTTATTTATTTATTTTATTTTAGTTCATTTGGCAGCCTTACACAGCGGATGTCATCTCAATTCTCTCTCCGGCTTGTTCTAAGGATGAACAAGATTGGTGTATTTTGGCTTCTATGGTCTGCTTCGATATTGTAGAGTGGCATTGTCCGGATCGAGTAGTACGCCAATTTGGTTTGAAGCAAACAATCCCGGTGGATTGTGATACTTCGGAGACTCTTCATAAATTGGATAGGAGAGCAAATTGCAAGATAAGTTGGAGTGAAATCCACAATATCTATACCGATTTATGGCGTAGGCGTCGAGAGAGGGTGGTGGCTACTACCGATGTAGATGATGGCATGATGCATTACAATGATCTGTACATGGTTTGGTATCGAAACCATACTCGTCGTATCATTGGAGCTGTTAAACAATCTCATAGTGGCCCGGTTTCCTACCATCCTTCTTCTCCCTCAATTCAATTGCTTGTGAGTATGGTTTATCATTATTTCACTTTTATTGAATCGTAAGCATGTTTAGGAAATAATTAGTGCAATTTTTTGATTTTTGTGGTTGTAGACCCAAGGTTTTGCAACTCTACACATGAGGTGTGAGCATGACAGCTAGGAATAAGCACTGGTTAGACAAGCTGCACTAAATGACGCATCTAGTGTCAATTTTGTCCAAACTTTAACCGACATTCGCAAACATTGCTCCGAATGTCTCGAGAAGGTGATTTTCACATCTTATCCAACAATCCCATGAACAACCAAGTGCAAGCTTGGAGGATCATTCTCCTGTTATACAATATATGCGTCGACGTAGAGGTGGTTCTCCTATGACACCAATTATGGAAGGCAACACTCCGGGTTCTTCCTCAAGCCAACGTCGAGCTACACGCCGTCGCCGCCTAACAGAAGATTAGTTATTAATATAGTAGTTTGTAATGTATGGGAACAATTTATCAAGTTTATGTTGTATTCGACTCTTTTAAGTATGTAAAAGACGATTTAAGTTATGAAATAAGATGCCATGCCATTCGAGTTCTCATCTTGGGTTGTTATTTGGGTTATTGAACGATTGTGGTCGTGCCATTTTTGTTTGGGTTGTTTGAGTTGCAAGTAAAAGGGAAAGAAGGGAAAATAACCTCAAAAAAAAAGGTAGAACCGCCATGGAGAATAGCGGTTTCACCTTAACATAAAACGCCGCTCTCCATGGCGGTTTCATCATAGAATCGAGGAGCATACAAAATCGTCGATGATTTTGGCTAGGGTGAAACCGCCATGGGGGGTGGTGGTTTCACTTGAAGTGAAACCGCCACCCCCCATAGCGGTTTCACCCTAGCCAAAAATCATCGACTCGATTTTGTGTACTCATTTCTGTGAAAAAACCGCCATGGAGGGTGGCGGTTTCTGTCAAGGAGTAATCGCTAGTCTCTATGGCAGTTTCACAATTGCCCAAGATCTCCCCTAAAACCTCATAGCTACTGTTCAAGACACTTAAAACCGCCAGGGGCACTGGCGGTTTTGTCCCGAACCTAAAATGGGGTGACGTGCACCCCATAAGATTGAACATTTTTCAATCCAACCCATTTTGTTTAATATTTATTTTTTGAGCCCTATTTCGAAAAAAAATTCAGTATAATGGTCTCTCAATAAATTATTGAGAGACGGTCTTTTATGAGAATTTGTGATTGCAATTTGTTAGATAAGTTAAGATATACTCCGTATACATAGTCTTGGGCAGTACTACTAATCGAATGGTACCATTAGCAAAAAAACTAGAGGGTTACCGTCGAATCGTCTATTCACAAATTGTTTAGCGGTAACTATGAACGTAAATGCTAATTACGGTTAGTGAATAGAGGCACTAACAAAATAAGTTAGGAAGTTTTCGTAACACCGTCTTATCCCAAAGTAAACTTGGTCGAAGTATACATCATTGATTATGGCTTAGGAGATCGAATATATAAATGAAAGATGAGGCCGGCAAATTGGATATATAGAAGTATAGAAGTGATGAGAGAAAGACGCATTGCATGCATGACTTTATAAAAGTCAGAAGTAAACAAAGGGCGCGGGGGTAAACTCACACACGAAAATGAACAAAAGGTAATAAAAGTGATGAGAGATCAAGAGCACGTAATACATTCATTCATTATTCATTCCACAGACATTGGCGGCACGGTATGAGAGTGAAGATCCTCATTCAACCCTCACGAGACTGCTGCATGTCGCATTTATTACGTCCATATCATATCATCCACTTCCTACATACCCCTTATCGATCTAGCTAATTCCTCCAAACCCTAAAACGGGAGATCGTTACTCTATTTTTCATTACATATAGTTGAACAATAATTAATGCGAAAGCGGGAGAAATTATGAGGATTTTATTAATTCGTGACAACATCCAATTAACTCGATATTCGTTCTGACTAAAAACACTAAAGTTGACAAATATATATCACGATATTTTCCATGATCGATATCAAAAAGAAAAGTACTAGTAGTCTATTTAGACAAATTAAAAATTGCCTACATTAAGTTTGTAGTAAATAAAATGTAATGTACAGTGAATTTTTTAGTACAAATATGAAAATAATTTGTTTTAAGGAAATGGCAAAAATTAAGGATTAGTGATTTTGGAAACAAATCAAATTATATATTGTTTCCATTGATATATTCACAATATTTTTGATTTACAGTCAGTGACATAAATTTACTACAAATCTTTCAAGTTTACTGCACAACCAAATTAAATACTATTGACCAAATTTATTTTACTACACTTGGTGGTCGTTTAATTAGTTGCCAAGCAAAATCATGAGAATCCTGAATTCCCATAAATTAAAAAATGTGTAGTTGTTTGGTTGCCAAAAATCATGGGAATTTCCAATTCCTACAAAATGGAGGAATTGGCTAACCTAGCCCCCCTCGTTAATTGGAAATTCTTGTGGGAATTCATTTCCTAGCTACATGTAACCAAACAGTTTTGAGAAATTTCCGTGAATTTTTGTATTTCATGGGAAGTAGCATCTCATGGGAATTTCGAATTCTCACGACCACTTGGTATACATAGATTAAATTTTAGACAATTTTCTTTGTGTCTATGAGTAGACACCTAGATAGGATGATCCAAAAAGGGAAATAATGCATATATGATTATGTGTTTTGTTGTAACTTTCTTTTGATGTGTCTTTTATTATTTGATTCACAGTTCTTGACTAATATATGAGTTTATTGAATAGTTGCTAAATTGTTTAGGTGCATTGTCGAATTGATACCACCGATTAACCTATACAAGAACGTATGTTCTAAGCTAGCGTAGTAAGACTAATGCTCCCGAATCCCGATTTTGACATTTGATACATTTCCAATGAACAAATTACTCGGTGAAGAGATCTAGACTGGACTTAGTATATATATGCATGGCTGACTACGTTAACTAAGATCTTATAGCTGGAAATTGTTATTGATCGATCAGTATATATGGCTCTATCTGATGATAGTCACGACTGTATATATACTGCTTTAATTTTCTGTTCTTCTATCAAGATCAGACAAACTCTCAATTTTATGAATCACGTGAGCTAGCTAGATTAGTTGCAAAAACGCAATATGATCCCAAGAGTCCAAGACATGAGGAGATAAATGCATATGCGTAATACTTATGATATCAACCAATAGAATTATCTGTGGACTCAAATCCGAATGTCCTCATTTCCCCAACATTAGCTGATAACTATATGCAAATAGCATAGAATCCCAAAGAACATATATATATGTGTAGCAAAGGCACAAAATAGGCGTCGTAATCATTAATCAACCCAAAAAACAAAAAAAAAAAAAACAAAAAATCATTAATCAACCATTGGCAATTTGGGATTCCATCACTTTTTCACATGCAACTTTTAAAATTATGAACGCTATTGTAATGACCATACAGCAGTGAACTAGTGTCTTAAGATCTTTACATTAGACTACTAATTAAACATACATACGTAACACTTTTTTTTTTTTTTTTGAGTTCTTGAGATGAAAAAGATCGATATAGTGTCTCGACTGAGATATGAAAAAGATCGATAATAAGTCGGCTGAGTATTACTTCATCTATATCATTTTTTTCCCTCGACGTTAATGAGTTTATTTATATTTAGACAATTTCTAATCTCACAGGTATTACGCCACGTCGAAAATAGTAGTATAATTGAGTTAGAGATCAGTGTAATTAATTAGCATGCATGTAATATATATGCAATAAAATTGAGTTGTGATACTAAAGTTAGTAAAATCGTGATCCCGCACTAAAATGAATTTCAATATTAGACACATGCCCTGTTCGATGGTCTTTTCAGAAGTAGAAAGTAGCATTTTTGACCTAGTCAAACTACTAGTGTATCTGTTTGGCTGTCATAATTTAACTAGCAGTTAGCATTTTATCTACCATTTGGAAAATGTTACTCAAAGTAACATTTTATGTAAAAAATTAGCATTTATAATTTATTTTTCTATGTTTTATATAGTTTTAATAACTCAACAGCTACTTCTGCCGAACACGTCTGATATCAACTACCACTTTTAGAGTTAACAACTACATGCTACCTGTTACTAAAACAACTACTTGCTACTTGAACAGCTAGTTGTTACTCAAACAGCTAGTGCAACCGAACAAAACCACAATATATGTTATTCTACACACTAAACTTCGAACATTTCAGTCTTTTTTTTTTTTTTTGAAATTATTCTAGCTTGAGACGGTGTTATTATTATTATTTTTTTTTTAACTCCTTATTTACCTACCTAGTTACATATATTAAAATATATGTTTTTTTTTGTGTTTTTTTAATTATATGTGGTCCTTCATTTTTCTCTTATTAAAACTACCTTAGTCGTACAAAACCCTCTTGTGCACGTCTCTTTCATCCTTCTTTCCTTCCTGATCACTAGATTCCCTTATAAATATGAAGCCTACTAAAAATGGCGATTGTACACATCAAAGGCAGCAACAAGTACTTGAGCTCAGAAGCAGAATCAACTCGGATTCTCGAGCTCGCATCATGTCGCACGTTGCAGTTGAAAGAAACAGGAGAAGGCAGATGAACGATCATCTCAAGGTTTTACGTGCCTTAACACCTTGCTTCTATATCAAGAAGGTATGCATATATAATATAATTTCATGTGTTTTATCCTTGGTAATAGTAGTCGAAGTACTAGCTTAGTACTACTAGTACTAGTGCGCGAAATCATAAGAGAACGCTAATAGTAATAGTCTCAATTGGAGACTGGTTTATCTTTTCATTTGTCAACGTTCATATTATTGTTAATTTATCCGTCACCTTATTTTTCTTTTCATTCATCAACGTTTGGTTTTTACGTTCCAGACAAAAGTAAGCACAAATCTTCAATTAGTTTCCAATTGTTATTTTTTTTTTTAAGTATCTTATTAACCAAAAGAAATTTTTTATATTTTGAAACCTAAATAAAGGGGGATCAAGCATCTATCATAGGTGGAGTAGTAGAGTTCATAAAAGAGCTGCACCAAGTACTTGAATCACTGGAATCACAAAAGAGGAGGAAAAGCCTAAGCCCTAGCCCCGGTCCGAGTCCACGACAACTGCAGCCAAGCCCGCGTCAGCTAGCTAATGCGAACATCATTACAAACCACTCCTTTCAGTTTGATGGTGCCAAGGAGCTGGTAGCTTGCTGCAACTCTCCGGTGGCCGATGTCGAAGCCAAGATCTCGGGATCAAATGTTGTGTTGAGGGTGATGTCTAAGAGATGTCGTGGACAACTTCTGAAGATTATTGGTGCCTTGGAGAAGCTTTCTTTTGAGATCCTTCACTTGAATATTAGCAGCATGGATGACACTGTTCTTTACCACTTTGTCGTCAAGGTAATAAAATGCATACTTTTATTGTTGCCCTATTCTTCCTAATATCATTCTTAATTTTTGTAGTAATGCGTTTGATGTTGATTAGGCTAAGTTCAATTCTTACAATTATCGAAGTCGGTTGTACTCGGTGTCAAGTTATCATCTTTAAATAATACTTGATAGGTTTAAAGGTTTTAACTCATCATGCAATCAAATTAATAATCTGTACTAAACTTTTAACGGCTGATAGATTATTCGATCAATAATAAACGTAATTATTGTCATTTATCTAGTACAACTTTCCTATGCCATGATCGATAGGATAGAGTAATAAGAACTCCAATCCGTGTATTTGACAAAACATATTCCCTAACATCGGTGACTGCATTTTGATATGCTATAAATGATCAAATTACCTTTCTTATCAGGAAAAGACAGTGTACATATAGTGGCAATATATACACTTATCATTGTAGTACATGTTTAAGTGATTCATACATTGCACTAAAAAAAGAGTGATATTCATACATTGTTTATAACATGACAGACACCTTAAAGTGGCAGATCGATATATAATGAAATATTACTGTTAAACGACATTCTTAATTTAACCGGTAAATAAATTTTTGAACTATGCTGATTTTCATACATCAAATGTATGTGCTATGTACTCGTATTTGTTAGCTTTCTAGTATCGCTTGATTCAAATTATGCAGTAACATTATTGAAGTTGTGTTGCAGATAGGGCTGGAATGCACGTTGAGCATGGAGGATCTTGCAGCTGCAATTCAACGAAGCTTTTGTGCAATTGATGTCTCTGAAGTTAACAGCTCTAGCATATGAGATGAAATAGGAAGATCATGGTTCAAGATTTGGAGAAGAAAGTTGATAGATAGATAAATAGATATAGACTCTATAAACACAATATGTAATAATAATGATAATAAGACGTAGTAAGTTCAAGTTCAAATTAAAGATTTTAATTTGGATCAACAGTTTGATACTATAGGAGTTCGCTCGGATTTTTTTTTTTTTACAGCAATATCTTAGCTAGTTAAGATAGTATTATTAAAACTTTTGATAATAAGTTCATGTAGACCTAGCTCTTTTTTCTTCATGCTTATTATAGTATGATACGTGATCGATATATACGTAAAAAGGTATCATGCATGAGGGTCGTAGCTTTTGTTGGACACTAAAACTTCTAATTAAGCTTAAAAATAACGTATTAAATCACTTGGGAAATTACTCAGGTTAATAAGCGGCTTAATAGACACTGCAAAGTGTACTCAGTGTTGTGCAAATTACATTTGAATGCCGAGATGTGTTGTGCAGTTTCATGACCGGGCATAATATGTAAATTGAGAACTTTACCTATGACCTTTATTATTATTGCTCAATGCATGCATAACAATGATCATGCATATGTTACATTAAAAAAAAAAAAAAAAAATGGTCATGTATGTTGCGATTTCATTAAGGTTACACCTGGTATTAAGCTCACCCTCAAGTACACCTGGCAAACGGGTCATTCGGGGCGGGTTTGGGCCGGGTCAATTCGGGTGCACTATAAAATTCGGGCCACTTCGGGTCTAGCATTCTTCAGGTCAATTTGGGTACGGGTCAAATTATTCGGGTTAGTTCGGGTCGGGTTAATTCGGCCATTCGGGTCTATTTGAAGAATCGAGACGAATCATGATTAGATTTGTACTATTTACATTTACTTCCGATTGATCGACCAAATATAGATGGAAAATATTAAATCAAGTTGTTTAGGTACTCGTTTCATGTGAAGAATAGAACCATTATACCATATAATATACTCACTTTATATGATACAAAATTGATTGGCGCGAAATGCTCGTATCACTAAATCAAATGTTAGTAATAGTATGCGGAATCAAAAATTTCAAGTCAATTTAGTACGGGTCTATTCGGGTTTGGGTGATAATCGGGTCGGGCTAGTTTAGTTCGGCTCATTACGGGTTCGGGTCAACTTCGAGTTAGTTGACTTCGGGTGATAATCGGGTTCTGGTCGGGTGTAACCGGGTTTGGGTCAATTATGGGTGATATCATTTCGGGTGAAATTCGGGTTTGGGTCAAAACTTTCGGGTCGGAATTAGGGTCTCGGGTCACTTTTGCCGGTTCTACCCTCAAGGCTGGCCTGCTCCTATGTTAAACTTAATATTTTAGTTTATTATAATGTTCTATTAATGTATAAACTCATTATTATTGGGCATCAGCCATTAACTAACACCTCTAAGTTTGCATTTGAAAACTATCGGCGGATCTAGGAAAATTATTGTATACATACACTCGAGAGTACGTACTCTCATTTCTCAGGTTGTGTAATTTAACATAGAAATTGATGTACTTTTACCCTAATTTAATGTACTTTAAGTACAATTTTGTGTATTCTTTGTCAAAATGGTGTAAATTTACTTATCAAACTATTTTCATATAGTTTTGCTAATATTTATAGTATTTGGAAGTATAAATATGTAGAATAATATAAAGATGTACATCATCTTGAAGTACAAAGATGAAAATATCGATTATCAATTCATTAGAGTCTCTTAATGGATGAAAAATACTTACGTAAATAGTTTAAAATATCAATTTAAAGTTTTATAAATCTATCTTGGTTGCATATGACTAAAACTACACATAAATTCACAAAATACATAAAATATTCAGTAAAGTGCATGAAAAACCCGCTAAAGTAAATAAAAGAAAATTCGGGAGTACATAATCATAAGAGTATGGTATACATGCCGGCTTGTCTAGTATTTCAATCCAGCGGAAAAAAAAGTAAGAAAGAAAAGTAAAATAAGGAAAATAAGATAAAGCAATGTAACTTGAAGCCATGTTTCCAACAGTTGGTTGAAGTAATAATTTGAAGGAACTAAACGGGAAAGTGAATATTTGTTGTATCTTTTAATCAAATTTCCAATGATTTGGGAGGAGGAACCCAATTACCCAAAGGAGAGAGAATTTTGTGTTATGGATGGGGCTGTTTCATTCTTCAAAAATACTGAATCACTCGATCAGATTGAAAAAATTTCTATATCATTGTCATTTTAAATAATATTTTTCGTAATCCCTTCATATTGTGTACTCCTTCCGTTACCATCATTTGTTTGTAAATTTACCACAATGCCTTCATGTAACCAAAATGAAAGTCCAACAAATGAACCGAATGGGGGAGTATGAACTATTGAACTTGATTCAAGAATGTATGTAGTTCCTTAATCAAGACACTTGATTCTTGAATTTCGACAAAAAGGTCCCAAGCAGGGGCGGCTTTTACCCTGGGCGAGCTGGGCCACCGCCCAGGGCCCCCGATTTTTTTGGCTCGATTTCGTGTGTAGAGAGGCCCAAACCAAAAAAAAAAAAAAAAAAAAAAAAAAAGCTAAAGAAAAAAAAAAGCAGGAAGATGATTGAACGCTCAACTCCTTCCCCAGATTTTTCCCTACCCAAAATTAAATTACCAAATCTTTTCTTTTCCAAATTTATACATCTTATTCCCAATAATCACCAAACTTATTTCTTTCTAGTTCCTAAAAATTTGAATGTTGGAAGATTTTGGTTGATTTTCTTGTATAATTTGTTGTGGTTTTGTAATATCCCGAATTTTCATGATATTTCGTAATTAGGAAATGAGTTTTAAATTAGGTATCGAGTTGTTTTTCAGAAATTAAATTGATTTAGGAGAGTTTTTAAGTGTGGATTAGCTAAATTGGGCTTATTATAATTTCGATCTATCTTTTGCTTCTAGCCTAAACACTCCAACCAAAAACTAACCCAAAACCAATTAAAAAAAAAAAAAAAAAAAAAAAAAAAAAAAAAAAACGAAATCAGATGAAAATAAAAGACAAAAAAAAACCAAAGCCCTCATCAATCTTTGTCTTCTTCACGCACGCACGCACAAACCTTTCCTCCCCTGTCTTCGCCTCGCGACAGCCCACATCCGGCCATTCCCTGCCCACATCGCCGCCGATCAGCAGCTCCGTCGCTCCTCTCTCTTTTCTGATCACTTTGGGTAACACAAAACCCCCCTCTTCCCCTTTTCTCTCTCCTCTATTTTCGCACTCCATTAATACCCAATTCAATTCTTGTTAGTTTTAGTTCGTTTTTATGTTTCTTATGCTTAGTTAGTTGTTATACTAGATGGGTAATTGAGTAGGATAAATTTTAGTATCAAAGGAGTAATTTTTATGCTAGTTTTGAATTATTGGGGTTAATTGTGAATTATTGAAATTGGGGTTATTGTAATTCGATTTGATGATTGTTTTTGTTATTGATTTGATATTGTTGTTAGATTGATATGAATTATGGTATTAGGGTTTTCGAATTTTGGTATGGAGTGGTATGTTGAGTTTGTTCATGCTTTTGTATAATTGAAATTGGTTATAGAAATTAGTTTCTTTTTAATTTAAAACTATTTTGAAAACTCAAAATTTGAATGTTATTGTGAATTTCGAAATTATATTAATTTTTATAATTATTTATGATTTTTCGGAATATATCTATTAATTTTCGGATTTAAGGTTAATTAGGCCAAAAACATGGGTTTTTGAATGTTTTTACATAATGTATTTAGTTGGTTTGAATTGGGATTAATATGGGTAAATGAAAGTATGATTTTTTGAAGGTTTATTTCCTGTTTTAACAAAATAAATTGAGTCTTTTTGAGTTTTCATGTTATTAGTGTTTTAATTGTGTTTATGAGCTAATTAGAGTGATAGAATTACATTTGTGTTATGCAAAGTTCGTTTATGTGTTGGGGGAGGCCTATTCCTTAATATGTATATCATAAGAAATTCATACATGGCATATAGAATTGCATATCTAGTTAAGAAGCTAGTTTGGTGGTTAGGTGAATTAGTGGCTTATTTAGATTCGTGTTTGTATTATTGTAGACGAGGAGTTCGTGAACGAGGATTATTTCTGTGTGTAGTGCTACTTTTGCTTGGGTCTGTGAAGGTAAGCTAGCATGCTCAACCCTTCTATGACTTATATAAAACCTTTAAAAATTTGGTGCTAAGTGTGATTTGGTTGTTGGTTGAGAACATAGTTGCATGCTAGGTGGAGAACTATTGAATATCATATTGGTTATTGTTATTGGATGATTTCATTTGGATAATGATCGCATATTGCTTATGAAAGGGTTGATGGTTTGATTGAATGAAAGCTACTTTGGTTTATGATTGATGATTTATGCTTTTTAATCAAAAGTTATTTAAGACAATGAGTTGGGAATATTGATCGCATATATTACTGACAGCAAATATTGATCGCATATATTATTGACCGCACATTATTGATCGCACATATTATTGACCGCAAATTATTGATCGCATATATTATTTTTGCTCGCTTATATAATTGCCCCACCGCATAGGTCTTCAAGAGGGCTTGTAGGCGTCTAGTACTACTCTATTGGGTTGGCAATACTTGATAGGGGGTGTGCACACTTAAGGTCTAGATTGTCTTGGTTGGATTATGTAGGGCTGGTTATATCGCCTTAAATGATTGAATGATCGCACATTATGCAGGGCTGGTTATACCGCCTTAAATGATTCAGAACTCCCACTCATTGATCTTACCTGAATGCCACAATTGGGATGATGATAATATATTCGTTTGTGTTGAAATATCATTTTGGATTGTTTGTATGTGAATATGTGCTAAGTGTCGTTTTCAAATGAAAAGTAAAAAAAACGTTTTCGAAAAGCAAGGTAAGTGTTTTTGGTTTTACAAGTTGGGGTGTTAGCTTACTCAATTTTCTGACTTTTTCAACTGTGGTTTTTGTGCTTTAAATCCACCACAGGTGATTGTGATGGATACGTCTTTTAGTGTGGCTTCTACCTGAAGAACTGTAAAGCTTCCGCTGTGCGTCATTGTATTGGAGTTTTGTTTAGACTTTGTATCGCCTTGTTAAATTGATAAACTGTGTAGAATGTATTTTGTCAGCTTTGTATATCGATTGTAATATTATCGGATTTTGGAGCATTTTTGTAATAAAATAATATTTTAAAATAGGCCGAAATTCGGGGGTGTTACAGGTTTACTATTTGAAACAAGATTCGTTATTACATGTACAAGGTTTTTCATTGATTTCTACACGAACTCACAGTCTAATGAAATCTAAATTTTTCATTAGCACAACATTTTTGGATGATATTGGTATTTTCCTTCATTAGCACAACTCTGAGGTACTTTATCATTTTTTTTTTTTGCACATCAATTCCGATTTGACAATAGTCTGGATTTTAATTAGTTGAATGTTTGATGATAATAATTTCGACTTTAACAATATTTTGTTTAGGATTTTTTGTGGAAAACCACCTCCAAATTTCTTCATTATTTGGGGGACCACCTTATATAACTTTTTTTGTGGAGAACCACCAAATATAAATAAAAGTGAAGGGTAACACCACCTAAACCCATTTCCCCAGTTATTGTCACCGGATACGTCCTACATGGCAGCCGGAGCTATCCTAGGTGTACTTTCCTTGTTGACTCATTGAATTAAAAAAATGACAAAATACATCTGCCAAGCATTTCCTCCCATTGCCATGGAGTTTACTAAGTCCGATCTTCGCACAAATTTGACCCACTAACTAGGCCACACAATAGTTATTGGATTATTATCGAATATGAAGGAATGGGTGCAGTTTGCTAGTGAGGCAAGGAGTACATGATGGTGGTTTTCGACCACTCAGCGGGCGTCACGGCGTGTTATGAACGCAGCCTCGTCTTGGAATGGCGGACCTTCGCCAATGAGTCAACCCCCTCTTCTCATACAACAGCTTATCCACCGTCATCTCCGAACCCAACGACACCGGTGTTCGGCGTCATCTGATCTCCACCTATTAGTTTTGTTGTCATGTGCAGCAAAATTCCAAAATTAAGCCCCAAAATTAACCTTTCACAACCAAATTAAGCCCCAACATTAACCACGAATTAACATTTAATTTGGAGAGAAATATAATTGATGTATAGCAATTACAAATTTGTTGTGATTTTTAGAAATAATTTACCGAAATTGGTGCGAACAGATTAATAAGCTGAAACATCTAGTCGATCGAAAATTAAATTAAAACAATAAAAAAAAACTAAAACAAAAGGTGGAATATCATGAATTCAACACCAAAAAAATGGTGAATAGTCGATTATATCATGCTCCGTATGAATAATTTGTGAAAATTTGAAAATAAATTATATGAAAACTACCTCACCAGCAACTGCGGAAGAGAGAGAGAGATAGAGAGGAGAGAGAAAACTACCTATGTGAATCAGAGCTCCGGAACCAACAGGATGAGCATACCGGCCATTCTACAGGTACCGGCTGGTACGATCGAGAACTGCAGGCCGGTTTTCCTGGCTAAATGCTTTTTTTTTTTTGTTCATGTTTTTTTTCTTCCTTTTTGTATCTAATGAGTCAGCCAAATACTCTTGCCACGCTGGCTTTCCAGCTATCCGTATAGGATTAATCCGGTAACTTAAGACCTGATAAGGAGATAAGGTGGTGCTAGCCTTTACTTTTGTTTATATTTGGTGGTTCTCCACAAAAAAAAAAAAAAAATTATTTAAGGTGGTTCCCCAAAAAATGAAGAAACTTGGAGGTGGTTTCCCACAAAAAATCCTTTTGTTTAGTACGTTTGATGTTAATCAGATCACTAAATAGATTTTTCAGAGTTAATTTAGTACTTTTGGATTGGATGATAAGTTTTGAACGTGATAGTGATTTTCTTGTACGTTTGTTTTACTAATATTGTATGTTACGAGTAATTTATGCAACCTTGACACTGATAATAAGTTTGTTATCAAAAATTGACTAACGAATTTCTGACAAAGATTGTATAAAGATTGTGGATTCAAAAGAATGTAATTCCCTTAACTTTATTAAGAAAAAACATTCTGAATATAAGCTATATCGAAGGTTCGATCTCATAGTACTAGGGCCCCGTTCTAAACTTTCGCCCAGGGCCCCAAGAATTTCCCAACTGGCCCTGGTCCCAAGTAACCCTTAAATGGTCATTTAGGACACCCAAGAGTAGGTGTTTCACATAAGTATGATTCCATTCTTCCATTCTTGAACATTTTACAGTATCAATATGCTGCATTTTGGCAATATATGTATGTTTTAGTCAAGTATGTCAACATGATCTTCTCCAAAAAAAAAAAAAAAAAAAAAAAAAAAAAAAAAAAAAAATCCACATGATTTTAAGAATTACTACAAAAATTACATCATTTGATGAAACTACATGAACTTGAGAAACTAAATGATTACATATATAAACAAAAGCATGACACATATATACCAAAAAAAAGCATGAGACCTATTAAACACACTAATGCATGTTATGGAATGAGTGGTGAGGTTATGTTGCAACTTACGGAGTATATAAACCTTCTTCTTTGAGGCCCAATGCCAAAGCCTAATGAGTCACATAGTTCTGTACTTATGTAATGTACAATTAAGTACACTAAGCTAATCAATGATGATCCAATAATGTGCAGAAGCTTTGAGCAACTAAGGCCCGTTCGGTATTACTGTCGTTTTCAGTTTTTGGTTTTTTTTTGTGTAAAACATTTAGTTAAATTAGTTACAAAATTAACTTTAAATTGTTTGGTACTATAATAGTCATAAGGAAAATAAAAAAATGAAAACTGAAAACCACTTTTTCTGGTTTTCAAAAACGGGACTTTGGTTTTAAAAAAACTGAAAATTAAAAATAGAAAACGATACCAAACAGACCCCAAGAGGTTGTTTTTTTTTTTTTTTTTTTTTTTTTTTTTTTTTTTTAACAAAACAAACATCAACTCAAGGATTATTGCAGTTTCACAGTGTGCAGTTGTTCACGAGGAAATAAACTGTCCAATGTGACAACGCCAGGATTGCTCATCAAAATGCCAGAAAAAAGAAAAAAAAAAAAAAAAAGATACATTTTTAACGTTCCATTTGCCATAAACCTCTTGAGGTACCAGGACTACCAAGTCTTACAACATTTTGCTTTGAACAGGCGTAGCCTCCAAGCCCTCCGGTCATCTTCTTCCGGGGACTTCTCCCACCGCCTTTTATCATATCGACCTTGACTATATGGTGATCGGAAGTTCCCTTGGATGACATGACAGTATATGATCCTGGAACAAACTTGTAGGCTGAGTTGGGAGACGACAAAATGTAATCTACTCGAGTTCCATATTTGCATGTTCCTTGCACATCTATTAGAATGAACATCCTAACTTTAGTTAAATCAAAAATATTTCTCGAAAAAGAAATTACTCGCTTTCAACAAAAGAAGCAAGGAGCATGTAATCAGTGTTAAGTGTTGGAATAGATTCATTACTCTGTCCTTTGGCCGCGATAACCACAGGCTCACATTCCCCAGCATATTCTACTGCGTCTTCATAGCCTCTCGCTTTTAAGAACTTCATAACCTCATCTTTAGGCTTTGGTTTTCCAATATCCTCAAAGTACTTTATTACACATAATCAAGAGTTAGAAAATGGCAGTCTTACAGCTCTTGAAAATGGATATAATAACCATTAAGATTTAAGAATATAAGTTATATAACCATACCTTGGTTATATCTGTCCATCTTCGTAAAGCATAATCTGATCTTTCAAGAGAATTCAGGCCTCCTGCCAAGATGTGAGGACCTTCACTTGATTGAGTAATCGCTTTGATCTGCTTCATTCTCCAATTCTCGTCGAGATAGTCAAGTTGAGTGCAGTAAACATCAATTTCACCACTCCACGGAACATCTATCGTGGCCTTTAGGACATTCCTGCAACATTTTATCACGATTATGTATGTCCTCAAGTAGAAGTAACGCAGGATATCATTGATTTGGTACTATCGATCGGAATGATTTGCTTTGTGACTCTAGAAATATTACCTCATTAGATAACACATTAAACTCGTTCCATAGAAATGAACAAAAAAATGTTTTAGAGAAGGGAAACTTTAGCAGAGGAGTTTATGTACCTAATATCTTCATCTTCAAGGATCTTCTGAACCTTCCACCTCTTGATTGGCCATTTAGATAAAATAGCGTTGCCATATTCCGGAGCCCAGCTCTCAGCAAACACATACTTCATCCCTAGAGCATCAGCGAGGCTGGATAAAGGCTCCATTCCTGTTTCTTCTTCCGCCTTAACGTCCTGCAGAGCGAATATATCAGCATCCACCTCCTTCAGCACATCTAAGATGGTCTGAGGTCCGAATCTCATACTGTCTTGATGACATGTTGGTGTACCCAAAGGAAAGCACAGTGGCGACCTCACTGGGGCATTACTCCAACAGCTTCTAGCTGCATTACTGTCTACAGACTCCCAGGAATTGGGCGGCCTACTGCGTGATAAAGATATCTCGTTTTCAGGCAGATTGATTGAGACTCTCAGTTTCGATTTTGTGTTCAGCTCAGGGTTAGTAAATCCATGATGTAATGGGGAGTTCTTCAATATACTTCTAGGAAAATTGGTATGTTCATAAGAAACAGACTCATAACATAAATGTGTGTCTGGAAGAACAGGAGCGCCTGCAAACAAGGCAACATTAAATGTGGCAACCCGGATTGGTTTCGCACATACAGAAACGCGTGAGAGGCCAGTGAAAGAAATCCCAGATTTCTTGAGCCTTTGTACTTCTTTGTATATACTGTCTGAGCTGAATCTCAAGAGCCTCCTGATTACAACTCTCGGCTTAAGGCGCCTGCGAATCAGGAATCTCAACTTGGAGTAAAACTTTCTGAGTTTCTTCTTAAGGTACAAGATCAGCTGAAATGCTTGTTTCTTGCATAACATATGTTGCAACTTTTGCGATTCCATTTAACTTAAAGCTGCCATTTCGTAAGAAAAGATCACTGGGATTTTAAATACAGCAAGTATAGTAACTCTTAACAATTAGTTGTGGAAGACCAACAACATTACTGTAGTTATGATCAACTTAAAAAAGAGATCACGTCTTAAGAAAAAAATTATAGCAGATTAAGGAAAGAGTTCAACTGCTCCATGATGTTGGATATTGACAATTGAACCAGGCTATGATCTCCATGTAACTAATACGGTACCAACTCCTATATAGGACTTGACTTTCTACGGTTCTACCTATAACAGATGACAAACGAATCTGTTAAAAAGCAGCTCAAAAACAGCAGCTCAAAAACAGCAGCTCAAAAACGACCATCCAAAATCGAAAATGTTGTGACGGAGATGAAGGCCGCAGTGGGTCTTTTTTCGTTAATTGGACGTTAAACGACATTTACAATAGACATCTAGTACCTACTATGAACCTTGAGGTATATCAAAACATTATTGAGATAACCAAGGATCGTATAAAAGAGAATGTGAAGCTTCCACAAATCCTGTGCACGAGGAGAATCCCTCAATGTCCCTGGTACTATTCTAAGGAACCGAAATGGGAAGGTTATGTCTTCCGCCGATCTTCATGAGCATAAATTGTTCAATACGCATAACAAGCTACACATGCATATCAACAAATCGAATCTGGTTTTGGCCGGAAAAGGAACTTGTCAGTTTCATTTCAAAATTATTGGACGTTCATGTCAAGTCTGAATGTCATGTCAGGTAGTACCCAGTGAAATGTCAAACAAGTACTATCCTGTTTTATCGTTACTTCTAGTTGATAGTAGTTGAACACACATGACTTTTGAACGAACTGCTACGGAGTATTTCATTTCCAAAATTGTGTAACTCTAAAGTTGTTCGTCTGTCCAGCTTCCTAGACACTACACATAGGCCATTAGTTTCGAGCTCCATGCCCTGCAGTGTTAAGAGAACCTCAACTCCCCAGCGATTTTATCTTACTCGAATCATTGATTAAACCATCGAATGCAAACCAACAAACTATCACATGTAACAAAGTCACTGGAGACGACTCCACAGCCAATCCTTACAAGATGACAGATTGAAGTGCAACCTAACGGATTAGGTCCGCATCAGTGTTACAACTTACAGTTAGTCCATAGAAACACCTATATCGCTATATAGGAAGCTAGGAACTATCTATCAGAGCCTTAGAATAAAAGTATGCCCTCAAACATGAAGTCAGAGGCATCAAATTTCCCTCAAACTGGTCATTTCATGTTCCATTTGAGCAAAGCTCGTCACAGGATAAAGTGAAAGCTTATAAGCAGCTTACTAACGATTCAGCTTGATCAGATGCAAAAAACTAGGTATGTTTGCATCAAAACAAATACTTTTGTTCTAAGCACATTTGAAAATTGATAAAACAAACTTACACATAGTCAAACATTCAAAATACCAGTAAAGAAAAAGCCAAAAAAAAGGAACATTTGGAGTAGCACTACTTACAAAGTTAAAACACTTGGTTGACAAACATTGATATAAACAAGCAGAGAACTCATTCAGTCCAATGCCTAAAAACAGGGCTTCTGCAAGAAAGAGGTTTAAGTGTTTAACAGACCATGTCATGAGGCTAAATTCTTCAACTTCTGAAAGCTAATAACTTACAAAAGCTGTAAAGGTAGAAGGCGTGACATTTTGTGTATGTAAACCATCAATGACACCCACAAGAAACATCGCCCAAAAAAAAAAAAAAAAAAAAAAAAAAAAAAAAAAAAAAAAAAAACAGAAAAGATATCGGTCTGTTTTTCTGAAGTGTATTTCACATGGTAGGATCCTGGAAATTATTAGCGGCACTTATGTTCATAAAGCAATATCCTTTTGATGTTTCGAAAGATCCTAGATGCCACCAGAACACACAGCCGAAGGAAAATAAGGCACAGGGCATGGCGGAAGTGACTACTCAGATCAGATATGTGAACACTTAACCACTACTAGCGCTACTAATTTAATCATATCGTAGAACAATGGGATCCGGAAAAATGCGGTAAAATATATCGAAACAAAAGATAATCACTTCGCGGAACCTTAACAGTTATTCGCTACATGGTGATTACTATCAAAGTATGATGTATTTTGATTTCTGAATACTACATATCACTGCTCTCGCGCCAACTAGAGACAAAAAGAGCTCAAAAACAAGACAGTCATCATGTGAAGTACATAGAAAACAAAAGAGAAACACCAACTTGTTTACACAAGAATTCTAGGATAGAGACCTTTCATAACTTCTGATTATGTTTGAGTTCTCAACTTCCTAATCTGTAAAGGTGGGATAAACGCCCAATATCTGTTCAAGATCACACATAAGTGCCACAAACTATGACGCTTAAGCCATAATTAAAATATATAGGATGTTGAGCTGTTACAATAGCATTAAGGTCATCCTGATTCTGTTGAGATAAGCTATTCAGCAGCCGCCTATGCAAATATTGCCTGACTGGTCACAATTTGGCTAATCAAATAATGTATCAAGAAGATTGGCAGGCGTATCATTATCATTACATACATCGAAAAACCCATTAGCAGCATTTTCTTTCTTCAAACGACGCTCCTCTAAGATAGCGTCATCTGAGTCAGCACAGTAGCTCCGCCTCGTCTGTCTGACAGGTCTTTCTGCCACAATAAATTTGTTTCCATCGCGACTCCTCTCAGGAAACCCTGCCCAGACTGAAACAGGATAGATATTAGGTATATAATACCACCACTAAGATCCTGTACATATACAACTGAACAGAGACATGTCCTGTTTAACTTTACCCAAAGGGAAAAATAAGTAGCAAATTGGTAACAGGTTTCAAATGACCGTTCCTTGAAAGTAAACAAAACTCAAGAACACGTAAAATGAATTAACGCCTCCTTCCCTTTCCCCGACAATATGAAGGAAGGTTATTAAACACCCATATATCAAATACAATTTCATGCTACTTCTTTCATACCGTATGTCAATACTAATCCATTAGAGTTTCCATCAGAGATCTGAAGTTACTTACCACCAAATTGATGAAGAACAATTGAAGCTGCAACAGTAACATTCAATGAAGCAGTCCCACACCCGTATTGTGGAATATAAACAAAGAAATCGCAAAATTCACATTCCCTGGTTGAGAGACCTGTTCCCTGCAAAGAAAATGGTGATATGAAACCAATTAAAATTAAGAGTTCAATTTATATAGTTAACCCACAGGACATGTAGACTATATGTGGATAATTTGTAAAATAGGTTCAAAGCCCTTGAAGAAATTACTTCTTAACCCACTTGAAAAAAGCCTTCAAAAAAATTTCTCAGGTGGAGACAAACTAGAAAAAGCTAAGCATTTTCTAATGACAAATTAGGAACAAAGCCTCTAAATCAGTATGGAATATCAGTCATAGGAGTTTGTCTACCTCAGAATGATTTAGTTTTCAGGAAAATATAGTCTTTGATGACAAAAAAAAAATAAATAAATAAAATAAAAGCAGGATGTTGAGCTTGACACTAGCTCAACAATGCCAAGAGGGAAAGCTATCTTGCTAAGGCAAAATATTGAGTGAATTTTCTGATATTAGATGGCTTCCTATGTGTGTTGTGTTCGATCGGCTCAGTTCATCAGCTGGCTGTAAGTAGCTGGAAGCGGGGGCGAAGCCAGGATTGAAAACTTGGGGTGGCGGAATATAACTATATATGCGGTATCTCTAACGGACAATTTGGTTCATTGTTTCTAATAAAAACTGATACTATACGATCCTATTTAATAAGAAACATAACGAAGTAGGGGCGAATCTAACCCCAGAAACTTGGGGTAACCATTTTAGTACAAATTTTTTTTTCCTTTTTTTTTTTTACTAATTTTTTTGGAATTTTTTAGGCAATAGTTAGGTGTTTTCGGCGAATTTGTAGTGGCTGGTGCACCCCACGATCTTGAATGAAGCGTACATGCTCAACAAATTATGGAACAAGAAAGAAAAAATATACGGAGTATGAAAATGCTAACAAAACATAAAGATCGTGGCAAAGGAGAAAAGAATAATCTAAATGAGAATATATATTAAAGACATGCATTAGACAGCATGAAATGTTTGTAGCCTGCTGGTTAGTATGAACAACTACTCTGTCTAAAGTCAAGAGTTCGAATCCTCTCATCGACAACTAGCTAAAGTTCTCCTTATTTTAAAAAAATAAAGGAATAATTTAAAAAAAAAAAAAAAAAAACATGAGACTTGCTATTAAGAAGATTTGAACCCACAACCTTTAGATTACCAGGATAACACCCCAACCACTGTACTAACAACATCTTATGCATGATTGGTGCTCTAAAATATATATAAAGGGATTCCGCCTAAAAAACTTCAAAAACAATTTCTCCGCCGGGGTGGCGGCCGCCACCCCTCGCCACTAGCTGGCTTCGCCGCTGGCTGGAAGGTTAGATATCGGACAAGCCATTGGCAAGGGAGGTCAAGTTGTATGAAAGCTTAGAATGCACTTGGTAAGTAGATTTCATGGACGTATAATCATCCCAAACAACTTATGAAGTCCAAGAGGCTGGGATGTCCATTGTCCCCTATGGCAAAGCAAGGTTCAAGCTTTGTCATAACCCAGGACATTTTGGTTGTTATAGAAAATAACCAAAGAGCATACAGCAGCAAGGATCCCTATCACGTAATGCTTGCTGGGATTATTTTCCCTAATAAAAAAAAATAAAAATAAAATAAAATGATTGCTGGGATTAAGGAATAAAATTGGTTCGTACATTATAAGATTATGAATAGGATCATATGAAATGGAGTTGCCTTTTCTCTTCCTCACTTCTAGTACCACATTTGTGGGTGGTAAATAAGTAATAGGTGGTAACAAAAATGGACCTATAGAAGTAAAGTGTTCCCAAAGTACACCGCCACTTCATTTCTTTTCAGACACTTCTCACAACAATTCTGGAAGCAATTATTATTGTCCCCTTGTTGAATTACAGCGTGTAAAACAGGTCTAAGTAAGTAAACTTCTTTCGCAGATGGACATCTAAATCTAATTAACAGATCAGAGTCAAATGAAGATTGCAACTCTAATCAGCTGCAAGGATCTTCTAATAAGCACATAACATGGGTATAAAAGTCTCCATGGGTACAGCATTGCACTGTTAATCATGGTTGTTCGCAGCAGGCAGTGGAACACGCAATATCTTGGAGTAAGAGATGTATATTAAATTTTCTGTATAAACTCTTCCACCCCATTTTTGGGGGGGGGGGTCTCTCAAGCTTAAACACTGCCAATTCACTGGAATGCTGGTAAGAAATTTAACTCTTACTAAAGGATAAGTTCTCATGGGTCTCGTGCTCCTAAACTTTGGGCGAGAGTTATTTAAAACGGTACTGTAATGCCTCGTCATTCTATCGTCGATATTTAGGCCATCCAGAATACTCTTGCAACCGTGGACAAACTCTGAAATCGTGAGGTTTCAGTTTGCAAACAAGTCCTCTAATGCGATAAACATAAGGAGTCTGCTGCCCACTCGTTCTTCGCATACCCTATTTCACCTCAAATCATCCAACAACTCTTGCTATTCCTTTGGTAATTCTTGATATTCCAAAATACCATATCTTTGTACACTAATGGCTCAAGTTTTATACTCTATGGGTTGGAAGAAATGCCAGGATTCGCGTAAGCCCCGAGGAACTGTAAGAATAGTGGGTCTAAGTGTTCGTATTTGCTCATAAAGTTCATTCACCCCGTTCTTCGAAAATTCAGTACAATCCTTCCGAATACAAATAGGGGTCCTAAAACAATCACGGGTGCGCTAACATGAATCGTCATATGAAACCGACATTTCCATTAATCAGACAACACATAATCAAAGATTTCAACTCTAATCAGCTACTAAGTAATAGAGCATACAATAACAAAAAAAAAAAAAAAAAAAAAAAAAAAAAATGGAAAAATTGACAAACCTCATTGCCAAGTAAAAAGGCAGTGCTCCTTTTAAAAGGGTGCTGATTAACAGGCATAGCATTTTCCGTAATCTCGACGCCACAAATATCACAATCTTTCTCTTTAAGGTAAGTACGAGCATCTTGAAGAGAGTGAAAATGGCGGAAGCGGACGTGGGAGGTGGAGCCGTGGCTTCCGAAAGCGTTAAAATCACGGCGGCCGACAAGTATGAACTCGGATACACCAAAAGCTGTGGCGCTGCGTGCTAAGGTTCCTACATTGTGGCGTTTGGCTATGTTGTGTACCACCACATAGCTTTCTATTGCTCCGCTTTCTGGGTTCATTTGTGGGCTTGAAAGCTAAATTTGAAGTTGAGAAGGTGGTGATTGTTGCTTCTTTAGCAATCTACAGCGTTGATTTGGTGAGTTACTGGGTTTGGTTTTTCTAGGGTTTTGCTGTAATTTGTTCAGCTATGGTGAGAGGGAAATTTTTGGGAGAGATGGGTTGGGGTGACTTGGCCGATTTCTGGGTTCACTGATTTCGGAATTGGATGTTCGGGTACGGATCGATGTTGTCAAGTTAACCTCAATTTTTATTAACATAGTTACTCTTTTCATCCCAGGTAAAACCCTTCATCTCTAAAATTCTCCTTCTCTAAAGTTTATTAAAGTTTAATAAAAAATTATATAGCTTATTTTTTTTTTGGTTACAATTATATAGCTTATTAGATTAAAGTTTTCTCTGTTAAAGAATAGATAGAGTTGAGAGATGAAGAAACCCTACTTTATCATTATGAGGGAGGATATATATATATATAGGTTTATACAATATAGGAAATACACTCTATAATATTCTAGTATATGTACATCCATTTATATTATTCCATAACACTCCCCCTTGGATGTACATAATTTAAAAACATGTTTAATTGGAACTAGTAAAGAAATGAATACATATATTCTTCAAAATACGCTTTTGAGGTTGCCTCGTTAAAAACCTTGCCTGGAAAACCTAGTGGGACAAAACCATGGCTAAGGGAAAAAGAGTGCAACGCGTATCTACTCCCCCTGATGAATGCATTACTTGAAAAACTTCATTGATCTCATTGTCATGGCATTGAACTTCTTGATTGGTATATCGTACACTTTTGGATACGCCTTATTGAACTCTTGAATCTTGAACTTTCTTCATATTCTCGTCACAATTTGTTCTTCAACTTGGAGAACTCGCCAGATTAAGATTTTGTTACAAATTCTCGTTCCAACTTGAACGATAAATAAACCAGCAACATCATCATCTTATATTACGGGAGTTGTAACATGTGCGTATATAATGTTGTCTCGTTAAAAACCTTGGTAGGAAAAACCCAATGGGATAAAAACCTTACCGAAGGGAAAAAGAGTACAGCAATCGAATCGTACCATGCGCATTATCCAAATTATATTGCTATCATCCACTCAACATCATATATATCTACCAACCCTCTTCAGGTGGTAAAGCGTTTAAACAACAAATGTAAAATACAATAGGGATTTGTTTAATATTTGACCTTCATAAATTGGTAATCTTCTTTTATACTACAAGTGATTATGGTGCTTCTATACCATAAACCTTAATGATAGTAATAATAGCATTCGTATTACGATACTTGACACATAAAATTAATTTCGTTTTCATTCAGTTCACTTTATTAGAAAAACTAGAGATAATTTGTTCTTCGGGAACTTTTCATTAAATCACATACTTAAGTGAACTTTAGTGTAACAGCCCGATCCATCATACGTCGCAACACAACCCAATAAGATGGGAAGTCACCCCTTAACCCCATATATCCTCTCCGAGCTCTAAAAGGTGAAGGCCTTGTTGGTAGTATGATGGTAGGAATCTATTATAAACTGATCATATGAGCCTTAGTTTTCCAATGTGGGACAAACCAACTACATAAAACACTTTCCATATTCCGTAGTGTTACATTTAGTTCTTCTGGAACTAATTGTTGCCTATGAGTAATTGTCTCATTCGAAGATAATCGCATTTAAAGAGGTTCTCGAATCACAAATCAAACTAGTCATTTCAGTGACTATTCATATGTTTTTAAATAGAGTTCACACTTATAATTCGAAAATAGCATTTAACGCAATGATTGATATATGCACATGCACTATGAAAACTAAAAACTAATAAACTAATGATGCAAATGATATAAAACTTAATATATTATGCCTAAATACACATGAACATGATATTAGACTCGATAATACAACTGTACGTACAGATTTTGAATTTATAAATTCATTGGACTGCAGGTCCATGAGCTCATCTTATTAATAATTTGTCGACAATGAATGGACTTAACATGTAAGATCCCCAATTACATGTCCAAGTTTACATGTCCATCTACGTTCTAATGAATTTACACTTTTAACGGTTCCATATATATACCGGTATAAATATTCACCAAAACTCTTTATAATCTTTTGTAGTCAGGATCCATCCATGATATCTGAATATTTATTCTTGAGGTACCTTTTTCTTTCATATAGGCCATCCATTATTATTCAGATATTTATGCGTATAATTCTTACTTTCATACTTATCATCATCTTATAACTCTTCAAGAGTATCAAACCAACTGCACTATCTTGCCATATAATTTTATCTATAAACTTACAACCGAATTATATATAACTTTTCTACCACACTACAGTAATAGTAATTATCACGATTGGCAAGATTTCAATGCTTTTATATTTGAATATATCTTGATTGCATAGAAAATAAAGGTGGAAATAATATTATGAACCTCTAATTCTAATCTCTTATTCACAATTCATTTCAATTGAACTTCTGGTTCGATATGGGGATCAAATAGATTTTTACCAGCTTAATCATATCATTCTCCCCCTAAGGTGGTAAAAACTATCTCTAATTGATAGATTTATGGGGCGAGTAATCATCAACAAATTCACCTTAAATAAATATATATATCATAGGCTTATATCATATATATGGGGGGTATATGCAATTGCAGTTGGATTATCATGTGCTGTAAAATTTTGCCCCTAATCGGAGATCATTTGATTTATACCAATTTAGTCGTAGTTTGTAACTAACGACGTCAAACTTCCATGTGGACTTCTGGCCACTAAGTTACTCTCATCAACTTTTATTAGTAACCTCACTTAAGATCTCCAAAATGAGCTCTATCTCCATTGTGTCTTGCCATGAGAAATTAAATAACAACACGAGAAAACATTCAGCACATTATTATGTTTCATGCAAGAAAACATTAATTTAATATTTAGATGGTCTTTATCACGTTAAAGAAACTCACATAAGATACAGAAGTCAAACTTCGAGATGACTGTTTTTCAGTGTGATTATCACTCATATGTCACAACACAGCCGACTAAATGCATAGTGATCATTTCTCATAAGTCAATCTTCTGGTTGACAAAGCTTTACTATTTTTCTTTGTGCACAATAAAATTACATTTTGATTTCGGCTAAACAAATGATGTGATATATGGACACAAATATAGCTAGTGTCTCAATTCATATTGGCAAGACTAAAATATTTATTACCTCCTTCAGGGAGTATGAATAATTTCTACTCTTCTAGAGCACAAAGCTGTTGATGGTAGATACCATAAAGTCTGGGATAAATGTAAATTCACTAATAAAACTTATTGACATCTATTGTATAATTTGAACACTTCATGAGTATATAAAATTTCAATATATGCATACTCTTCGGGAGTATCCAACTATATTTTCAACATATGTTAGTTGCTACCAATTAAAAATACTACTCATCTGCTCAATCCTTCGAATTTAGGTCATTTTACGTACGAATGTACAACAATTGGTCCAACATTATCTCCAGCCTATCAGTCTAACTCACTTTGCATCATTGGAATTTCTAGTCCAAGATCATTTGTGATTCGCAAGGCTCCATCAACAAGTTTCTTGTTGTGACCGACAATATCAAAATATATGATTGTGAACTTTGCACATCTTGCCCGAATATCGGGACATTTTACGAACTTAATTTTTCATTATAATAAGATTAAGTATCTTAGAACTTCAGGTCCAAGAATTTGTCGGCTAATTTTCTTTTCTCAATCAAATACGTATTATGTGACAATCTGCTGGTCGGTCGTAATAGTTGTCAATCGTACAAAACCACACACTTTGAACTTCAGGTCAAATAGGTCTAGACATGCATAATTGTGGTCATGCTTTAGGATTGACATTGAACTTGTGCAAAGGACTTAAAATCATATACGTAAGTAACAATGCAGATTAGTGATTTCATATCAACTTATCTTATACACAAACTTCGAGTCAGATGTTAACCATATCACTGGTAAATCCATTTATATTCACTTGTATACTGAAGTCTCATTTGTTATCCTTTGCCAGTATCGCAAACTTTTAAGGTCAACCACCTAACATACACTTTTGATTACGCACTTTGAACTTCAGGCCAAAGTGTTACGAGTAGTATGGATTCTGGTCTTTATCAATCCGAATACTCTGCTTGCTATTCGAAACTTCAAGTTCGAAAATTATATGGTCTTAAATGTCTCTATATAAAAATTATCTCAATCGTACCATACTACCATAAACTAATAATAGAATTGCAAATTAGTTCACCATATAAACAAACAAACTCGTACTTTAAACGCATAAAAATTCATAAGCAAGCATACCTAATAAGGTTTAAGGGAAGTCCAAAAATCAACATGTCATGCATGCAAATGATGATGCGAGATAAGCAGATTTTAGATAACATATACTATAGAACATTGTCTAGGTCGAACATATTGTATTATACTCCGTAAAACTCCATGTAAATGAAACATCCGATCAGATAGCAAATTAGCAACTTTCATTATTCCCTAAACAATTTTACGGCACCTTTGGATCATTATACGATTTCACCACATCTTTGGCTACATGCAATATAAGATCCACTAATAATCCACCTAAATTGTTTAAATAGGAAAAAGGAGTGGTGATAACCTCTTGTGAACTTGCCAAATAAAAAACATGTAAAACTACTTTTGTATAATTAAATATATTTAGTTTGCATGTAAGCACTAGCACAATACCAAAAACATATATCGATTAATTAGCTAGTAGAGTACATAGACACTCCTTGAAGCCTTGACCATCCAAAATCAAATAAATCCAAGTAGTGTACGTTTGCTCCTAAAAAATAATGCATGCTATTGCTCAACGACAATAATAATAAGCCACAAATACTCATAAAATCATAAGTCGGAGCTAGCTCTTGATCAACAAAAAAACATATACAAGGCTGATAAAGTATATATTGATCAACGAAACTTAAAAAATTAGGAGCTTATAAAGCAGTGAAACTAAGTTTACATTAGGCACGTTGCAAAGACTGAAAGTATAGTAGTATACCAAACGTACATGATCTAACTTCACCCTAAGTCATAAACGGTTGCTATCAGTACACACTAATAAAAAGAATACACGCTTTATTTGGAAATTAAGACCAAAAAGCAACGATGAATTGCACTTCATGCCAAAGTTGGACTTTTAACTTCATGCCAAAGTTTGGTATGGACTAAGGTCTTAGTTAATAGGATTTAAACAAAGCTTTATGCTATTAATTGAAATTTCTCGTTCAGAATTATATTAGCTTGAACAATTATTCGAAATCCGAGGTTTAATAAAATAAGTTAAGATTCTCTGATATCCAATTTAACATACCATCTTGAGCAAGTCATAAAGTTATTATCTTGTAGGCGTATGGTGTAAGATCAATATACTAATTTAGACTCATATCAAATTCTATAACACACTCATAAAGAAAAGAAAACTAAGGACAATAGATCATGTAAAGTCCGAGCCCAATTTTGGCTGACTCATCACATACACTCTAATTAATATAAACCCACACAGTATATATATAAAAAAATCGTACCTAAAGTAACCTAGTACATAAGTGTTAGATTATCACGAAACCTAGTTGATTGTCTAATAGCACCGCATGTACGTATATGAAAAACAATTATCACAAAACTTACGTACAAATGATGAGAATACAAAAATTTCCTTAGTCTAATCACGACACTATCGTAACTTTTAATCACGCATCGAATGCCAACGAATAATCCAATTGATAGAAGGTAACGAACTTGGCACTTAAACACATAAACAAAAAAATTTGTCCCGAGCTAACTACTAAGAGTAGTGATTAAAGGAATTAACTTTGTTTCTATCCACACCAATGACATGTCGATTAAATTGTTAGGAAAACTATCAATTCATAATCATGATTCATGTACTAAGTAATATAATGGTTGATACGATGAGGACAACATCTTTGTAAAATACCAATTATAATTTCATCAAGATTGTACGTACAAATAAGTGTACGAAATAAACATTTGATGATGCTCAAAGCTTGATGCAAACATGCTCAAATAAAAGACAAAAACAACCACTTCACAAAATTTGGCAATACTTATCAATAACAATCATGATTAAATTATGGTGAGCGATGAGTGACAATAGTCGTGGATGAAAGCTAGACGAGGGTAAAGAAAAGAACCAACAACGACCGAAGATAAGGGAAGAAGACGAGAGAGATTAGGTTTTGGAGATGAGTGAATGAGTGTCAATCAATGAGGAAGGTGATTGAGACTTGAGAGTTAAAGAAGATACGGAGTATATGATAATTGGGGTGGGAAACTGTCTTTCAAGTACTTGAGATCTCAAAACTCCCTTGATATTGGTTGCAGTCAGAGTTAGCAAAAGTCCATGTAGGATACTGTGGTAGGGACAACTATTCTTAATTATGAATGAATATATCATTTAAATAGTGTTGGCAAACCCAACTCGGATCAGCCTAAGAAATTAGACCTCGATTCTAATACAACTAACCATAATATATGATCTAACAATACTTTCTCGTAAGTTGTAACCGATGTGAGTTTGCACGATTCAACCTTGGATCCAACCTGAGTTCATTTTATACGACAACCTTATGTTTAACTAGTTTGGTTTTTCACAAACATTTTTAAAATCACTAGGTTTGTAAAAACCCAATATTAATGACAACATATATTGGCAAGTTCATCATGTGAGACTCAATAATAAATTAACAATAGACCGTAATATAATCAATCGAAACCCAATCTTGCATCGATGAGAGGATTGAGAAAATAAAGGGATATTGAGAATGTGGCGGCGGAGAGAGATGCAACATGCTAGCATGCATATAGCTTAAATGCTCCTTGTTGGTAGCTAAAATATTAACACAACCAAATAAACTAACAGCATGTTTGGTAGAGAGGAAATGAACGGAAAGGAAAAGAAAGGAAATAGATTTTACAACTTTCCTATGTTTGGTTTATAAAGATACATGGGAAGTGGAAGGAAAGGAAAGGAAATGGAAGGAAATGATCCTTCATTAAACTGTCATTTCCTTTCCCTCCCAAAACGGGCGGAATTGGACGGAAAGTCAATTTAGAGCATAAAATCACTCACTTTTCTTTCAATTCCTCCAAAATTTTAATAAGTGAACCAAACAAAGGAAACCGTAGTTCCCTTCCTTTCTTTTCTTTTCTTTTCTGTTCCTTTCTCTTCCTTTCATTTCTTTCCGTTCAATTCCTCTCTACCAAACATGCTGTAAAGGAAAAAAATTTAACCAAAATATCCCAACTTTCAATTTCCTTCTCAAAGTAATCTCAACTTTATATTATACCAAAATAATCCCAACTTTGGGTTGTGTCTTCCAAAATGGTTCCTTATGACCTACCACCTATTCAACAGGTAATATTTGTATTTTTGTTTTCAAGTCATAAAACCCCACCCTTAATTTCCAAGGGGAGAGCTTACGAGTGTAGATAGTTCAAGCACGCCCGGTGCCACGCAATTTTTGAGAACTAGGACGGGATCCTCTTCACGCTGAGTTGGATCGATGCCAAGTGAGGCTGGTCGAAGTAGAGGGTTTTTATTTATATGTATTTGAATCAACATACCCAACTGAAGCAACTAGATCACTTGCCTACATACGTGATTATGCAGCTGTAGCGCGCTAGGCGCTCACGTGTTTGGATTTCCTAAAATCTAGAATCAAAACGTTGGTAAAGACCTCCCTTCCCGCACCACCCACCCCGACCACTACCGTCTTCCCAGCTTTGCCGCCTCCGTAAGAGCTACCGCCAAATCACAAATACAACTCATGTATCGTAGGCCGTAAGACCTTTGACCGGTGGTCACGTCAGCCGCCCCCACCGTCAATGCACCCTTTCAATCACCTCATTTGAGTAATTCCCTATGTACCACTTGTTTTCTCTCACAGCCTCAAAAGAAGTTAATGTCGTGTATGGAAGAGGCGATGTCACCCTTTCAATCACCCTCATTCTCTATATATGTACCACTTGTTTTCTCTCACTGTGTGACGTACCGTACCGGCCGGGTGGGCCGATTCGCCCTCCATAAATGAATTGCTATTGACCAGGAGTCGCTAGCGAGGTTTTCTTTTTTAGGACCCCACGAACCTAGTTTGGGTTCGTGCAAGGTTACGGGGTAGGAAGGTGATAGGCACGCAAACCGCCCGTCGTGGTCGACGGTCTCTACTAATTGATACATAATCTAATACTATATATTAAAACCTGAAACCAAGTCTTTCCTAGAACGACACTTGACATTTATTAATTGGATAGAACATAAAAATAGCATCAAATCAAATATAATTATCGGTTAAGATATGGTAATAAATTATCATAGAGTAGTATAATATAGCTAAATTATGGAAAATAATTATTAAGGTAATTTATTTGAACAAAGATAAGCCATAGTATAGTATAACTAATTTATGGAATATAATCATTATGGTAATTTATTAGAACAAAGATAAGCCAACATTTTTCTTATAGAGTGAGTATAAACAATATAAATATATAGCCCGAGCGTGGCAAGGACATACAAACTAGTTAATTAAAAAGTAATTAACTAACGACGGATACACATAACACGTCACATGCGAAACGAATAAAATTCATACGACAAGCGAAATTAACACAAATAACACACATGCTTATTTACGTAAAGAATCATGCTAATTAACATACGACAATCATGCTTGACCAAGCAAACAAGTACCAAACTCTTACGCATGCATGAACACAAAGCATGATTATGTGATAAAGTTAAATTAGAAAACGCACTGCAAAAACATACGTACTAATATACTAAAAATGAGTTTTACGAGAAAATCATTTGAATGAAATGCTTGTTAATTAAGGGCCCTCAGGACTTACTTGCGATGTTTCGCGGATCTCGGTTTTGTATGCCAAGGAGCCCAACGTATATCTTCGAGTCTTTTTCTCTACTTGACCCAACGATCGAGTCTTGACCTTCGAAGCGGTGATCGCGCTATGGTGGATGATTCTTCGAGTTGGTTGCTGTGTATGCGTATATGGTTGTGGACTTGTGGTATGTGTATATCTTGTGACCTTGCTCTCAAGTGTCGAGAGCAAGGCTTAGTAAGGTGTACATACAGTTTTTTGTAGCTTGCTTGTGCGGTGTTTCTATGGGATTTTTCTTGTGTTTTGATGATGAAATGAGGGTCTTTATGTAGGGGACTAACTAGGCTAGGTTACCCTAGGTTTAGCCTCCAAAAATGATAGGATAATGTAGGTGTGAAAATGATAAAGGATAATATCAAATGAAGAAGATAATTATATGACGATAATGGGAGGATAATAGGGAAGATAATGGCAGAAATGATAGGGAAACGAACGGGGTACGAAAATGGGAAATATAAGCTTTATCCAAATTCAACCGAAAGTGTAAAATGGAAATTGGCGCAACAAACCTTGAGAGCAGCGTAAGGTGAAGAAATTCACTTGAATGCCAGTTCATTGAGTGGCATCCACTGCTTTGGGCCACAAACACCCGTAAGCCACAACATGCGAATGGGCCAAATGCAACGGACGCTCCACTCAAGTCGGGCCAAACTTAAAACATGATCCAATCATACAACACTCTTCATCAGTTACTTGGGTCAAGCATTGGGCCAGTCGACCATTTGGGCCCTGACCAAAATATAAATCTTTTTGGCATACAAAATCGATTATCGCATTTAATTTCGTTTTCATCATCGGGCGCTGTAAAGGAAAGCCCCCAAGTAGGGTGTCTACACACTGCCTCAAAACAAGTCGACGTCATGTATGGAAGAGGTGGCAATGATCTGGGTTGACGGAGGTGCAAACAAGTGGAGCGTAAGATAAGAGAGAGAGAGAGAGAGAGAGAGAGAGAGAGAGAGAGAGAGAGAGAGAGAGAGATGAGGAGGACGACGGTGGTGGTCGTTCTTAGGGCGACGTCAATAGCTCTTGGTGCCACTTATAGTGCCGCCGACAACGAAGATGGTGGTTGCAGTAATTGCGGCGAGGTGGTGGTGGCTCGGGTAGGGGCCTAAGGGTTGGGAGGAGAGAGTAAATAAATTAGGATTTTTTTATTTATTAATTTCGGCAATTTTGAATAAATAACTTGTTACAACAAGTTAAAAAGGTTTAAGGACCATTTCGGGAAGACACGACCCAAAGTTGGGATCATTTTGGAGTAATGTAAAGTTCGGATTATTTTGGAAAGGAAAGTGAAAGTTGGGATTATTGTGGTTAAATTTTCCTAAAATAAATTGACAAAATTGCCACATAGCACCTTTTATGTTTCCGAATTTAGCAGTTAGCACCTTTTATGTCCAATTCTGCCCAATGACACCTTTAATTTGCTTATTTTTAATACATCACAACAAATAGACAATTTCTGGCCAAAATTTGTTTGACTCCGGCGTTGACTCGTGTGACCATCATGTGCTGCTTATTTTCTTCTTTTCTTTCCTTCCCCTCCTAAATCAACCCGACATTCTCCTCACTGTAATGCTCCTCTTCTCTTCATTTCTCTTTCCCTCCAAAATTTTTCCCCAATTATTAGATTGTCTTCCTCACATTTAGTCTTTAACAACCATCATTAATCCCGTCCTCTCTGTCGCCAATGAAGTGACGTGGATCGCAAAACATAAAAACTTGACAGGTACCCCTATTTTCTGGTTCTCTCTCCATTTTTTTGTGTGTTTTTGGTAGATGTTGAACTTTAATAAACTCAAGTATAGTTTAATAGGTACGTTTAAAGTACTTCATTAGCTTAATTGAATCAATTGGAGTTGGGTTCTGCCCTAAAAAATTTTAGTTCGTAGTGGATTTGTTTTTCAATTAAACCCTAATTTTCAATCAAATTATTCAACAACTTTGTTTCTGTGTTTATATACTAGTTAAATGATTAATGAATTGATAATTGATTTCATTTCATTTGAATATTGGGCAGAATTGGATATAGCAATTGATTTAATTGGATGATAAAACCCCAATTTAATTGAATGATAGTTACCTCGGAATAACTAGAAAATTCAAGTATATAGAATGTAAAACCAAGTAAACAACTTACCTAATTGAAATTGGAAGAGAGAGAGGGAAGAAATCAATAGAAACAAGGAGAGGGAAGAAGAGAAGAGATAAGAAATGAAGAAGAGCAGTGAGATGTCGGGTTGATTTTGGGGGGAAAAGGAAAAAAAAGAAAAGAAAATAAGCATCATGTTTGTCAACGCCGGAGTCAAACAAATTTTGGCCGAAAATTGGCTATTTGGTGTGATGTATTAAAAATAGGCAAATTAAAGGTGTCATTTGGCAGAATTGAACATAAAAGGTGCTACCTGTTAAATTTGGAAACATAAAAAGTGCTATGTGGCAAATTTTCCAAATAAATTGTATAAACATGTACTCAACGAATACTTAACTATATTGGTACATGACAGAGGTGGCACAGAGGTTGTGTCATATCATTTACGTGTTCGTGTCAAGAATAGAAACAAGCCGACAAGCTTAACCATAATCTAACCCGTTTTTTAAATTGTCCAATTTAACCTATTTAATCCGTTTCTTTTTAGAAAGATTCAGACTTTTATTCCTCCATATAGGGCAAGGAGAACAAAAGGTACAAACACTCTCCAAAGGATAGCAATGTGTCACCCCGAGCTCTAGTATTTACACTGAATTTAATCCGTTTATTGTAATAAAGTTAAACTAGGTTTTTGCCCCAGGAAAATACGGGATCGTTTTAATTTATTTGTAGAGTTGCTATAACATTTTTTTTTAAGGGAAGCGGGGTCCCTCAGCGTGGGTTTTCTACTTCCAGAAATAAGCCCACCTGAGGATCACGGCCAACCCATGGGAGAGAGGGGGGGAAGGTAATGGGATCTCTCTTCCCATGGAGGTGAGAATCGAACCCTGATCTTCGAGGTGGAAGGACAAAGCCTTCACCACTGGAGCACTAAGAGATCCTCCCATTTGCTATAACATGTTAGCTATACCGAAAATCCAATTAAAAATGGCAATCACGTTAACGAAAATAAACTTCACCAAGATGATCATATATCGAACAAAAAATATGATATATAACTAATTGAAATTACAATATTGATTCAAAACTTTTCCTCATATTTCGATAGTAAATCCAGAATTATAGAAAGTCTTATTACAATAAATACCACTTTTTTTTATATATATCTTCTCCTAGTTAAAATTCTCTTTTTGATAAACTGATTATTTATGCATGAAATGATATTAACTCACCAAAATCAAACCAAAACTTAACATATACTTTAGTATATATTGATTCTAATGAAGGTGTAACCGACACAATTGACGATTACACCCAAAAATATCAAGATTACACACTGTTGCCAATTTAAAATTTGTAAATGCATATGAGCGAATAGATCAAATTATCACAATGGTCGTAGTATAATCTAACTATTTGAAATTAGAATACCAATAAAGAAACAAATAATAGAGTTGAGATAAAAAAAAAATACAAAATTTTGCTAGCCTTATCAATTATCATGATCATGAAGTATACATAACAGTAATAGCATTTCATGTCAAAAAAAAAAAAAAAAAAAAAAAAAAAAAAAACTAATAGGTAACTAGCCGTGAAGAGATATTCATCGTCCACTCTTTTACTATTATCGCCCTACATATAGACCTAGCAAAACTGAACCAGACCCGAACATCCGACCACAATTACTTGACCCGAACATTCGAACTTGACCTGATATTCTAATATCAATTCAATCCGAAACCTGAATTGACCCGACCCGAACCCGAAAATGACCAGAATTCTGTTTGACCCGATATTGACCCGACCCGAACATGACCCGAATTAAAATGACCCTGACCCGAATAACTAGACGTTTTAATGATTCGGTTGAGGAAAAATGACTTAGATTCGATATATCACATCCTTAATCACTTAAATTACCAGTAAAACTTCAAATTAAGATAGTATTATACAAAATTTTAAGAAATTTGACGATAATATGATCAGATTTGAACAATTTGAAATGACCCGATCCGAATTTGACCCGTAGTTGTCACATCCGAACTAGACCCGACCCGACCCGAACAGACCCGACCCAGACCCGACCCGAATGACCCGTTTGCCAGGTCTACCTACATATTCCCAACATACCCTTCAAAATTTTTTATTTTTCGATTTCATTTAATGTATGATCAGACTTTCAGATGAGCGTTTTGGTTGATCAGCTAGAAAACTCTCTTACATTTGACCAACAAAAAGAAATAGTTTGAAGCTAAAAACATCATAGCAAAACTCAACTCAAGCCTTTCCTCCAAAAATCTTCTCCTGATTGCACGTACAACATATATTCAAGCAATCGAAAATCCCTGCCACCTTGATCTTCTATCCACGTAAGGTTCTTGTTTCTCGCACACAGACCCGCATTGTTAAGAACTGATATGGCTAAAGCCATGTCTCTGCTAGACAGTTGAATTGCGTCTCGTATCGTACGCCAACGATCTAGATAGAATGCAAGTTAGATTTAAAATTGGAGGAAGTACTGCTGCCTTTGAAAGCATAACAAAATCTGAAACACAGTCTGAACTTTTCTTTTCTGGAGTGAGCCCCGACCAAAATTTATTCTGCTCCTCAATTAGCTCGTTTTTGCTAGTAAACCCAGCAGCCTTCCGGACTTTAATTACAACCATATTCATCCACCCCACTCCCTCGACGCATAACATTTTGTAACATTCAAACCTTGCTGCTTCAAACAAATAAAAGCATGAACCATGAAAGTGAAGATTCCTAATGATATTGCTGAAACATAATAACCCGATACTTTGAAGCCCCAAGCTCCTACTTCTTGAGTAATTCAGAGATAGTTCAACATAGTCAGATAAATATTCCTAAAAATGGGACTTGGAGGATGTGTATCGACAGCAGGGCTATCAACAACATTACCATCAAGTATAGGTTTCCCATTCCTAGGCTTGATGACATGTTGGATGAGCTTAGTGGAGCATTGGTGTTTTCTAAGATAGACTTGAGGCAAGGGTATCAGCAAGTGAGAGTTAGGGAAGGAGATGAGTGGAAAACTCTTTCAAAACAAAACATGGCCTATATGAGTGGTTGGTAATGCCTTTTGGCCTCTCTAATGCCCCTACCATATTGACGAGGTGGATATTTCAATAGCTTTGCTACCATCATAGAAGAAAATGAGGACAACATAGAGGGAGAATGGACTACAGTAAATCATAGGAGAGGTATGCATTCAAACTCTAATGGCCCTAATGAAAATGATAGCTTAAAGGAGTTGCCTTTATTAACACTTACTGAGGAAGATGTTAGTGAAGGAATTTCCTATTGGCAAAAAGTTGTTGTATGTTTTGTTCTTGGTGCAAACCCACCCTTGGATGTTATCATGTTATGTCTGGATATTTCAATAGAATATGGGGAAGAAGGGGGATGGAAAAGATTTCATCTTTGCCAAATGGGGTATATGTGGTTAGATTCAAAACAATGGAGGAAAAAGATGTTGTTTTGAAGGCAGGTCATCACCTGCTGTTTGATGATAAGCCTCTTATAGTTCAACCCTGGACAGAGCAGTTGGAGCTAAGAAAGAACTTTGTTAAAAAAGTGCCAATTTGGGTTAAATTGATGAGGCTTGAACTAAAATTCTGGACCCCAAATTGCATCAGTAAAATTCTGGACTCATAGGCAAAGTAATCAAAACAGATAGAGCCACTGAGGAGAAAAGCATGATGGGCTATGCTCGAGTGGTTATTGAGGCTGAAATTGACTAGGCTTTCCCCGATGTGGTAAAATTTGTTGATGAGAAGGGAAATGTTGTTACTCAAGGTGTAAAATATGAATGGAAGCCCTTAGTTTGCAAAACCTGTAAGGGAGTGGGCTATGCTAGTAATGAATGTAGAAAGGGTGAGGAACAAATTCAGAGGAAACAGACTAGAAATGATAGACAGGTGTATGTGGAGGGCTAAATCTGTCCAGAGGGAAGAAGGTGTTCAGAACACAGTGCAAAATGTGACTGTTGGAGTACAAACAAGAGTTGCAAGTGGTTTTAATACCCATGTAGTCACTATGCCACAGATTCATGTATCAACTACTAGGCATGTGAGGCAACTGAATCTGTCTCCACAAGTAAGATATAATTCTGTTGATTTGAATGCTCCATCTTTGTCCTATGCTGCAGTGGTGAGGATTGGTGTTAGTGGTGGTGGAGTGGTAAATGGTAATGTAGCTCATGGTCAAAATGACCATGGCTAATGTGGGTTTCTGGAATGTTAGGGGCGGAACAGCCACACTAAGCAAGCTGAAGTTAGAAGGTTTATGAATAATCATAAAGTGGGGTTGTTTGGTCTCCTGGAAACTAAGGTGAAACCTAGCTGTCTTTCTAGGATTCATTTTAGTATCTGTGTGCTGGGTGGTCTATAACTACTAATAATAGCTACCATAAGGGAAGCAGAATTTGGGTCCTCTGAGATCCTACAAGATATGGTGTTCAAATCATCAGTATGGATATGCAATATGTGCATATTAAAGTACAGGAAATGGGCACCAAAAAGAGTTTTATACTACATATGTGTATGGGTCAAATAATGCTGCTGAGAGGGAGGCGTTATGGCAAAAAATGATTAGTTTTAGCCAATGGATCTCGGAAGCTTGGATTATAATGGGGGAATTTAATAGTGTTCTATGATAATGAGAGAATAAGGTCCAAAGTAACACTACATAAGATTCAAGGGTTTCAAAATTGTGTCCATGGGTGTGGAATGGAGGACTTTAAATCTGAAATGAGTTTCTTCACCCGGAACAACAAGCATAATGATAATACAAGAGTCTTCAGCAGGATTGATGGAGTTCTCATCAATGGAGATTGGTTAATTCAATTTCAGGATAGCCAAGCCTACTTTTTCCCTGAAGGATTATTTGATCACTGCCCATGTATTCTCTCTGTATAACGAAAAACATATTGAAAAACCTAGTTTCAAGTGTGACAATATGTGGAGTAAGTCATCTGAGTTTAAGAATGTGGTAAAAGCAGAATGGGAGAAGGATAGCCAAGGATGTGATATGTTTAGGGTAAAGCTTTAAATTAAAGCAACCTCTGAAAGTTCTTAACAAATCTCAATTTTCAGATATTGAGAATGTTGCTGCTAAGGCCTGTCAAGAATTGGATGAAATTCAAACAATGTTGGTTAAAGATCCCTTGAACAGTGAATTATGCTCTAGAGAAAAAGAACTTGCAACAAAGTATGGTTTTCTCTTCAAGGCTAAGGAGACCTACTTGAAACAAAGGAGTAAAGCTCATTGGGTGGCTAAAGAAGATGATAACACTGGTTACTTTCATGCTGCCATCAGAGCTAGAAGGGCAAAGAACCATGTTATGCAGATAGCTGATATGAATGGGAATGTACAGTCTGATGAAACAGGGTATTCAACATGCTTTTTTGGAATACTATCAACATCTGCTAGGGCAATCTGCTACAAGGAAGAAGGTACATAAGAAGACTGTTAGAATGGGCAATGTTCTGAATGAAGAAATGCAGGCAAATATGCTAAGGCAGGTCTCTGGGGAAGAGGTTAAAGAAGCCATGTTTGCAATCAAAGGCACAAAAAGTCCAGGGCCTGATGGTTTTACTAGTCAGTTTTTCAAGGACTCGTGGGATATTGTTGGAAACCGTATCACTGATGCTGTCCAAGAGTCCTTCAATAGTGGAATATTGTTGAAACAATTGAACTGCACAGTGTTGACTATAGTACCTAAGGTAAAACAGCCTACTAGTGTTCTTGAATTTCGACCAAATCATACCGTAACACTGTTTACAAGTGCATTTCTAAGATCCTTTGTGATAGAGTGGGTGAGGTTCTACCTTATCTCATCAACCAAAGTCAAGGAGCTTTTGTTAAACAGAGGGACATTGTGGAAAATGTGATGATTTGTCAAGATTTAGTGAGAAAATAAATTAAATAGGAGAGGTATGTCTCCTAGGTGCCTTTTGAAAATAGATCTCAGGAAGGCATATGACTCAGTGGAGTGGGAGTTTATGAGAGAAATGCTGGTGGCTCTTAATTTCCTTGAAAAGATGGTGAATATTATTATGCAATGTGTAACTACTCCATACTCTATTTCTCTAAATGGGAGTTGTTTTGGTTTCTATTAAGGGAAGAGAGGCTTAAGGCAAGGAGACCCTTTATCCCCACTTCTCTTCCAGTGTGTATGGAATATTTATCAAGAATTTTGGGGGCAGTGGCTGACAAAAAATACTTTAGGTATCACCCTCTCTATGGTAAAATAAAACTGAACCACCTCTGTTTTGCGAATGATCTACTGTTATCCTGCAAAGGAAATGTGAATTCAGTAAGCTTATTTCTAAGAGAATTTGCTACCTTTTCTGAAGCTTCAGGGCTAAAGGCCAATCCTTCAAAATCTGAAATAAACTGTGCTAGTATGGGATACAGTGCTAAACAGAAAGTGGTAGTTTTTTCTGGCTTTAAGGAAGGAGAGATCTCGTTCAGATATCTAGGGATACAAATTATAGCAGGCACAATATCAACAGTGGACTGTCATATTTTGACTGAGAAAGTGGTTAGCAGAATTAGGGCTTTAGGTGCTCAAAACTTTCCTATGCTGGGAGATTGACATTAGTAAAAGCTGTTCTGATGAGTTGGCTTGATTATAGAGCTAGAGTCATTATTATTCCAAAGACTGTCAAGAAAATCAATGCAATTTGCACTTGGTAAGGAGTCCTCCTGTTTTCTGGGAGAATGTGTGCAAACCAAAAGAAGCTGGTGGCCTAGGGATTAGAGATGCTAGTAGCTGGAATATTGCTTGTCTTGGAAAGTATGCCCATTCAATTTACAGGAAATCAGATAGGTTATGGGTTAAATGGATCAATAGTGTATACTTGAAGGGCAGCAATTGGGAGGAGTACGAGCCTCCTACTGATGTGAGCTGGATTTGGAAGAAGCTATGTGGAGTGAGGAGTTAATTGAAAGAGGGTTTCCAAAATGAGAAGTGGCTCATGGCTGACTATGGTTACTCTGTAACAGCAGGGTACAAGTGGTTAAGAGGTGAGCAGACTAAGGTGTGCTGGGGGAAATATATCTGGTGCAGACATTTCACCCCAAAAGCATCCTTTACAGGATGGTTGGTTGTACTGCAAAGGCTACAAGTGAGGGACATGCTCAAAAAAAAATTGGGATTTGCAGTGATGACAAGTGTCTGTTTTGTGAAAATTTCACAAAATCTCATAATCACATATTCTTTACGTGCATACTCAAACATCTGCTTGGAGGAAATGAGGAAATGGAGCAGAATCGACTATCATGAGTATAATACCCTGGTTTGGTGTGCAAAGAAGAGAATGAAGACAATACTAATGCAGGAGCAATAATCTGCAGCCTACAGTATCAGTTGTGGATGGCAAGAAACAAGTGCAGAATTGATTCATCCACCCATTGAAATTGTGTATGGAAGTTAAAAATAGATTGAAGAGCACCATATGTAATATTTCTTGAAAAGATAAGCTTTGGCTAGAAAATTTGGAGGTGATATAGGTTGTAATATAGTTCAGCAGTTTTGAGAAATAAAGTTTTACATTTTCACCAAAAAAAAGTTCAACATAGTCAGCAAAATCATGCATGTTTCTTGCCTCGACCCAGCTGGTAAAATCTATATCCACTATCCCTACTTTGCTTCCATTTACCTGCTATAATAAATGCCAAACATCAGATGTTCTTTTTCTTTACAATAAAGCTTGCACATTTATATTCAACAGGGGCATCTAATATATAGTCTTAGCATGGACCATAAAAATTGGTTGTGCCTCATCGCGAAAGGTCGTCTTCTTATTATGGATCCAAATCCCTGCCACAGTACATATGTGTTGCACATCAGTCAAACCGTTGCAATATCGATCGATGATGTGATTGTCCACCAGTATAGTGATGATATGATCAGGGGGTATAGCATCAATGTTGATCCTAAACATAGAGAAGAGACAATTAGAGAAAACGTTAATGTTGAAATTCTATGCAAATGATAATAATCTAGCATACAATTAAATAGTTTCTACACCTAAACCAATTTCAAAATGTATTCTATCTTGCAATGGTAAAGGCAAAGATATATAGGTTTTATATGAGCATTGTCTATGGCTTTAATAATAATAAGCAAAGATATAAGCTATGAGAAGATATAAAGAACTGTGCTAATAGTAGTACAGGATCATGGATGGTCTGTGGTGATGTTAACAATGCAATGCATAAGGAAGAGAGGATAGGAAAGGCTTTTAGTAAAACTGAAATAATGCCTATTCAAAGTAGTTGTCAAGATTATTATGGGCTGCAAGATATGAAGAGTGGAGGAACGATGTTCACGTGGAATAATAAACAAGAAGAATTGACTGAGTAATCCACAATGATGACTGGCTGCTACAATACCCAGATAGCACTGCATACTTCTACCCAGAGGCATTAGTTGATCATAATCCATGCATAGTACACTATACAAAGAGAGACAACAAATCAAGAAGGGATTCAAATTTTATGATATGTGGTGCAAGTCCTCGAACTATAATGAGATAGTGGAGAAGGAATGGAAGATACAGGTACAAGGGAATGAGAGTTTCAAGCTAGTCACAAAATTTTAGTTCTTAAGAGCTGAATTGAGGAAATTGAATAAGGATCAATACTCTTAGATTGAAACAAGAGCGCAGAGAGATACAATATCATTGGAAAAGATCCAGATTGAGCTACAGAAAAGAGCGGGTGACATGGGATTAATAGAAAAAGAGAGAGAAGCAGCGAGGAAAGCTGCTGATAGTAATGCTGCAAAAAATAGCTTCTTAAAACAGAGAAGCAAAGTTCAATGGCTGGCGGTGGGAGACAACAACAACAAATTTTTCCAAAGTTCCATGAAAGCAGGGAGGAAAAACCAGGTGTACCAAATCCAAGACATGAATGGTACTATGAAGCTAGACGATCAGAGTATTAAGGGTGCATTCTTGGAATTTTATATCAGCTAATTAGGATCAAGCGATGAGGTTGTGAATGTCCATATCAGCACTGCAAGACAAGGGCCAGTGATAGATGATAGTAAATTGGATAATGGGATGCGTCACCACCCCTACTTTTACTCTGTCTCTAAATGAGGACTGTTTCGGGTGTTTTTAAAGTAAAAAGGGGCTTGAGGCAAGGGGATCCTCTATCTCCCTTGTTGTTTACGTTGTGCATGGAATACTTAAGCAGAATATTAGCTAGGGTGGCAAGAAAGACGACATTTCATTTTCATCCAATGTGCAAAACTATCAAATTAACACACTTGTGTTTTGATGATTATTGTTGATGTCTGTGAAGGTGATGGGCTCAAATATTGCTTCAATTGAGAGGATTTAATACATTTTCACAAGTTTCAGGGCTCAAATGAACAAGGCAAAGTCTGAGATTTATTTCTCTGGTGTAAAAGACGAGCTTATTGATCAAATTCTCCAAGTGTTTGGCCTAGCATGATAATTATATATGGCATTCCAAGGAGGGAAATGGTTCAACACTAGGGGGCAATATATCATCAAAGAGGGTCACAACTGGATCATGGGGGAGTAACCTGAGGTCAGCTGGACTGAGCTACTTTGGAACAGGTATAACGTGCCTAAATACTGTTTTATAGTGTGGCTAGATGGTTTGGGTCGATTGCAGGATAAGCAAATATTACACACGTATGGTACCTTTCAAGATATGATGTATGCTTTGTCAACGAAGCACTGAAGACCACAAGCATATGTTCTTCGACTTTGCGTATAGTAGGAAATGCGTGCATGGAGGGACTGGAGAAGAAAATGAAAACTATACCAGGAGAAGAACAAGGAAACTCTTTTAACTAAACAGGAACTATTACATTTACATTACTATAAATTTATAAATTTGCATATGCTAAACTTTACGCAAGCAGAACAACGAGGTGAATGATCAAACAACTCTTCTACACTGCAACTATGGCCAAGCACCAGCAGTTCTAATACAAATTGGACAAAGACACAAATTTGTAGACCCCCTAAAGTCCTAAACCTTTCAAGATTCTCCCACAATTCAGATAATTACAAAAGAACCCAAATTCAAATTGAACAAAAGATTGAAATACTGGATATAGTGTCATCCTAAATTCAAAAGAAACATCACATAAACACATATGATCCAAATTCGATTTGATAAAATAACCCATATTGAAAATTTGATTAAAATGTTAACACAAATTCAAAACAAACATCACAGAGTCACATATAACCCAAATTCGAATTGATAAAATAACCCATTTTGCAAAATTGATTAAAATGTTAACATAAATTCACAAGAAACATCACCTAATCACGTATAAACCCATATTCAAATTGATAAATTAACCCATATTGCAAAAAGAACAAAGTTTTATCTCAAATTTAAAAAACAAGTGTCACAATTCATATCCAAATTACTTATTACTTGTTCTTCTTCTTGGGCGCCATGGATGAGCAGCCATTAAAACCGTTAGAGCAGAGGGTGGGAGACTGGGAGGGAATAGAATTTTTTTAATCGGCAAATTCACGTGGTGCCCCCGAATTATGTCAGAATGCCCGTGGTGCCCCTATGTTTGAAACTTGTACATTGCAGTGCCCCTAAACTTTACTCCAACCAACACATGGTGCCCTTCCCACCCTTGTCCGTTAACTCCGTCAGTCCTTCAACCGTTAACTGCTGACGTGGCAGTGATTAGCGGTTGGTGGAAAAGTTAATTAAGAATTAATTATTATTTAATTAAAAATAAATTTAAAAAAAAATTAAAAAAAAAAATCTCTGAAACTCGAAAACTTTTCACAAAAAAAATCAAATTTACAAAAATTAGTGCACATGGTGCCCCTTGTGGGATAAAGTTAGGGGCACCATGTGCACTATGGGGTAAAGTTAAGGGGCACTGTGTGCACTAATTTTTGTAAAAATTGAATTTTTTTTTGAAAATTTTTCGAGTTTTAGAGAAAAAAAAATTAATTTTTTTTTAATTTTTGTAAATTTTTTTATTTAAATAATAATTAATCCTTAATTAACTTTCCCGCCAACCACTAATCACTGCCACGTCAGCAGTTAACGGTTGGGGACTGACGCAGTTAACGGACAAGGTGTGGGAAAGGCACCATGTGCTGGTTAGGCTAAAGTTTAGGGGCACTGCAATGTACAAGTTTCAAACATAGGGGCACCACGAACATTCTGACATAGTTCGGGGGCACTACGTAAATTTGCCGTTCTTTAATTTAGATTTACTAGTTTACTGACCCGTGCAAAATTGCACGGGCTTTATATGATATAAGTGAAAAAACTTTTTTTATAATACAATTTTATGTTATAAAAGTGTTTTATTAGCAAGATTAACAGGTGTGTAAAAACATTTTTAAAAAATAGGAAGTCTTGATGTTACACTTGTTAAAAGCTTAAGTCATATATGGTAAGTCGTCAGGATCCAACCCATTTTAGGGTAACAAACAAGTTTTTTATGACACGTATCCCAAATTGACCTGAACCCGTTTCGGCCCACATAATTTGGGTTAAATTAAACTTGTCCCGAGTTGCATGCCCGATTTGACGCTTCGTCAATACAAAATGAGATATAGAAATATATAATATGATAAATCAAAAAGAAATTACAATTGTATGATTGTTTATATTTAAGATTAGAAAATCATTAATACGATTGAAACTTTGTTACAGCGAATAAAATGGCGGAATATCTATTTTTTTTCACCCATGTTTGACCCAACTCATTTTAGCTATTTCTAAACCAACTCGTATCTTATCAGACCCACCCATTTTATAACTCTACACGACATGTACAGTTGTTCACTCGTGTAATAACTATAACTGTTCATTTTGTATCATACCAACTATAGTTGTTCACTTTTGCAAAATCATACTGATTGTTATATGATTATTCATACTAACTTGGTTTTATGCCAGACACAATACACATACACTCGATATAATGTTTCATTTTATTAGGATTAATAAATCAACAGTAAACTAATATAATATGATTTTTTCGAAATTCGAGTGTCGTAATATTAAGTAATTATAATGATTATTATTATTATTGAGTAACGTTTATTGAATAGAAGAGCGCGCCTACCGCACAAATACTATATATCGATTAGTAAATCCAATTATATTCATCTCAACTATATTTGTCGTTAGATTACTATTAAGAGATGAATCAACGGTCAAAATATGATTACTATTAAGGAACGAACTTTGCTATATAGAGTAAAGTAAAGATTATTTCCAAAATAAAATAAAATAAAATAAATTAGTGAAAATTACAAAAAATGTCAAATTACAGGTGCCATTAGTTCTTAATTAAACTTTTACATGTGTTATATACCCACTTTTTGTGACACATGACCCGTATTGATCACTCTCATTTCATTTTGACCCCCATATGTTACGGCCTTTTATGTGTCATGAACCTATTTTTCATGACACATAAGTCGTATTGACTCGCACCTGTTATGACCTTCATATATATAGTTTTCGTTTTATCTACGCTTTTGTGTGTCATAAACCCAATATTTAATCCACATGAACCCATTGACTCACACCCATTTTAAGTCTCTTACTATTTTTACTTTAGCTTACCCGAGTGGTAGAATTATTAAGTGTGTAGGATTTTTTTAATTAACAAAATATCAACACATAATGTTAGACATATCAGAAGCTTGATAGCTTAACTGAGATAGTAATCCGACTTGATCTAACCTGTTTTAGGTTATAAACACGTTATTTTATTACCCCGTAACCCATATTGACCCAAACTTGTTTTGACCTCGATAATTTTTGCGTCAAACCTGACCCGAGTGGTTGACCCTATTTGCCCTTAACCAAGATAAAATTAAGACGGATTTTATAAAGACAAAAAATGCCTTTTGGTTAACAATTTTATTGCCTTTTTTTGTTGGACCAAACACCTGCTTGGTCTTGCAATCTTGCATGTCCTTATTATTGTTTGTTTTTCAATGATCAGTACTACTCCATGTTAATCGCCAATGAACAGTACTATTCCATGTTAATAGGTTACTTGTTAATAAGTATCAGATTAAATATTTAATTGTAGTTGATTGGCTGCTTGCTGCACACCAACAAAAAGGAAAAAAGAAAGACCATTAATTATTAGATGCAAAACATAAATGGAAACAAAGTGCCAAATCATTGAAATAAGTAGTGTCATCACTAATGTTGTCATTAACATATTTCAACTGGCAAAGAAAACAGAAAGAAAAAAAGGAGACAGGGTAAGTTTTATGATGTTCTTGTTTATGATTTGTTCAATTCGAAAATTGCTAATCCTCAGGAACAATAATCCACTACCAACCCTCAAAAAAAAAAAAAAAAATCCACTACCAAAATCAAAATCAACCAAAACAATAATCCCCTACATAGTATCATAAAATTGTGACACTTTAAGATTGCAAGTAGTGAATCACGAATATAGCTGATCACATAATAGCATTTAGGAAATTAAAATTTTGGGGTAAGACGAATAGGATGGTGAGCGAATCTTTGAATTAACGAATTTTATTTCAGCAAAGCAAACAGGAATACTCAGGTTGAGGATACACTTAACTACGTATTATTTCTAAAAATTCCTATTAACCAAAACAATGAATTTAAAAAGTTTTGTACAAACTATAAGGTGAAAAATGGAGAAATCTCGCTGCAAAATCGGTGAATAGGATAGGAGTAGCTGACCAATAAAGTTCAATTTGTTAGGCAAATTCTGATCAACGTAGAGCAAAGATCCAAACCAGAGAAACCTAGCATGCTACTCACCCTTGTGACATCAACTCAAATTGATCAGCACTTAGAAAAAGCAAATATAGGCCTGCAAAAGAAAAGTAAGAATAGGTGATGCAAATATCTTATTAACACCCGCAATTGCAGAGGAGTACACACTATAACCCATACAAATGATACATGCACAACATTAACGTAACTTTAATACTAATAGATTACGCAAATTGGAAAGAAATAGTTTACGACATCCATTCATTTGCCAATTTGACGAATAACATGATCCATTCATACAACTTCTGGACTGATTATGCGTGACGACCGACTATTCATGATGTATCCTCCGAGAAGTGATGAACAAAATTCATGATGATGATTTCGCGAAAGAACCACTGTGAGATCCTGAAAAATATTTATGAAGACCAATTCTAGCTGTTCAATATACTATATACATATCAACTATAACTGCAAAAAAATTAATCAAACAAAAAAAATATAAAGAATCATAATTGGAATATTTGCCCGAAAAGACATGTGAAATAATCAAGAAGTTGGATGTGGAATACACATTTATAATATATTGAGGTTGAAGTAGAAATGATTTTATTTTTTTGGAATATGGGTTATTTTAGGAAGCTAATAAAAAATAAAAATTGAACGGCATATTTATGATGGAGTATGTATAACGTCAAATGAGAGTTAGTTTGAGTAATACTAAAATCAAGCTACGTAATTTTAATTGAAATAAATTATGATTTTAAAAAAATTGTTTTTTTAAAGATTTCTTGCCCTTTTTAAAGGAAATCGTGTTATTTTTAATTATTTTTAGCTTAGCAAATCACAATAATTATTTTTAATTTTTTCAGCTGAAAATAAATGTAATCCCGGAATATGCCACCTCGTTACAGAAATCTCAATATTACACGCTTAATTTTACATTATTATATCATTTCAAAAAAAAAATTGTTTAGAATTTTTTTGTTTGGAAAATGCAAAAATATTCGGCCTAAGTATAGTTGCAAAATTTCGGCCAGTTTGTTTTTTCCTTAATTATTATATTACGTATTATGAGATTAATTCTATTCTCCAATATATTATCTAGAGTAAAAAAAGATTTTATGATTTATATTAGGAATAATATAAATTCCTATCTTGTCTTACCATATATTTTCGGCCAAAATATTCGGCCAAGATATTTGATGCGTTTTTTCTTTTCTAAATCGATTTTGCGATATTCTGCGCCTATTATCTTCTTCGTTTAAGATTTTTTTATTTTTAATTGTTTTTTCTATGAAATGTAATATTACAATTGTAGATTTTGTTACCAAAAAGGGCGGCTGTTGACGTCATCGATGACTTGGCGCTGATGTCAATGCTGAGGTGGATAGTTTAAAAAGCTGTGAATTGTACCGGTAATTATATAATATATGATAGTTTTGGATGATATTTTTGTAAAACAAAATCCTTAAACGTCACGAGTTTTAGTTAAGAAAAATGTCTCTTTCTAAAAAAGAAACAAAAAAACATTCCATTTTTAAGAAAACTAGTCATTGGGTCACATGCGATGCGCATACCCCTCGACATTATAAATTTGCGTTATAAAACGTCATCACAATGCGCACGTTTCCTCCAAACTTATGTCATTCCGGTGAGAAGCGGATTCATGCTAAGCCACAATGTGTATGCAGAACTTAAAACATAGTCCCAACATTTATTACAATAGCGTGCTCCGTATCCCCCAACATTATTAGCGAAAGTAATTACACCCTCCATCCCAGCTCAACCGCCACATCCCCAAAATACCCCCCGTGTTGCGAAGGTTAGATTAGAGTTTTCTCTAACTTGTCATGCAATTTTTTTTAGAACTTTGATTAACCGAGTAGTGTGTACATCATTCCTAATATAGGATCGTTTTTTAGAAGGGGCGTTTGAGTTGGGACGGGGGGAGTAACTAATGGTGATCGTGTCGTACATGCATGTATCGGTTATAGTTCTATGAACATACAAGAATTTGTTTTGACAAACTTTCGCAAGATATTCTCAATAGATGGTGTTCCACTAAAATGTCAAGTGCGTTACAAAATTCCTTCAAAATGTATGGTATGTCGTATAGAGGAGAATTTTAATGCATTACAAAACAGCACACAACCCCAACACTGCTTTAGTTTGTAAGGTTGTAACATGTAGGAGGTAAGTGTTTTTTCGGGTCCTAAACTTTGTCATTTGGGCGAAATCAAACACCCATAAGTTCTCTTACAAAAACAAAAGTGTAGACACATGCATTTGTCCCTACCCAAATGCCCGATGATGAAAGGACACTATACTGTGAACTGCGTCTACTTGCTCTACTATGTGAACCACCGTTGCCGTGAATCCTTTAGCAAATGCAACTTCTCCCAAAACAAGTTAAAAAACAACCATTTTTCCTCCCCTTTGACACCTGACTTAACTCATGAAAGACCCGCGTGCCTAAATCACCAAAATCATCAAGAAAACATGTTTATGTACGTCATTTGCCCACCCAAATTCACATGTACAGTAATCATGTCATAACAAGCCCAAAAATGCAATTTTGTATGGTGCGACAAGGGGTCCAGGCGCACCTCCGCGCACGCAGGGGCTTTGGCACCGTAGCGAGCGTGCCCTGCGTACTGACGCATACGCGTGGCTCGCCTTGCGCACCTAGGTGTGCGCCTGACGCACAGACGCGTGCGCCTAACACACCGACGCACAAAGCCCTAGACGACAGCTAACCCTAGCTTTCCACCACAAAACCCTAGCCTACTCCTCTACTATAAATACACCTCTCCTCCACCCTCATTTCACACACCTTTCACACATCATTTCCACACCGAATCTCTGCTATTCACTCACCTCATCTCTCCCACACAAAAAACCCTAGGCACCACAAAAACCTAGCAATTACAACATAAAAACCCTAGCACAACATCAAAACCCTAAGGCACCCTTAAACTTTAGGGCACCCCCAAATACAACACAAATTTAACACAACACAAAACAAAGTCCCTCTCAAACACCCACGTTCGAAAAGCAACGCATCGCTTCAAGAACACATCTAGGCCCTACGACGCATACCAAGGATCAACGCAATGATCTTGAAGCATAGTAGAGCATGTAGTCGTATCGCGGACACACATAAGTCCTGAGGGCACCCCCTCTTTTCTAAACTCATCTTTTACTTTATTCTAATCTTCTACTCCTTCACTTATGTGCCCAATTTATTGATTTCGTCATAGATTTATTTTTGTCTAACCAAGGTTTAGATGTAAAACGAATTGCGTGAATCACGCATAACACACATAGCGGAAAGCGCTTGCACAATTGGTAGCTAGGGACCTTAATTCAACCTTAATAATTTTGTGACCTAAGATCTAGTTTTATGTGCTAAAACTACAGATTTAGCTAAATTTTATTAGGTTGTATTTAACTTGTAAATGATTGTAACTTGCGTGGCTAACTTCTCAACGACTTGTAAACAATAATTCAACTAGTAGAGGCCGCTATACGTGGGTGCGTTCAAATATTATATCATTCTTAATGATATTTATGTTAATAACCATGCTATCATTTCAATAAAAATAATTCATAGCAATTGTTGTGATGTTGCTTACATGTATTTTAAAATCTTGATCAATTCAAAAAAAAAAAAAATACAAAGTTGTCTAGATTGTTCATGTTTTAATTATACAAACAACATTTCTTATCTGTACTCTTCAAAATCACCATTTTTTTAATAGATATAGTATATAAAGTCGATTGTAATCATACCGTGTTTCTATAATATAGTGTGAATGGTTAATAATCAACTATGTAATTTATCAACTCATTTTTCGCTCTTTCTGAACGAATTCATACTGCTATAACGGAGACAGACCCGAATTCTGTACTCTCCAGTTTGCGTGGATTCGAGTATATTGGTTAGGAAGGACGTGATCTATAGCTATAAGTCATTTTCCATATTATTAGTTAATATTAATTGCCTTATTATTGTTAGAATATAATTAAGGGGATAAGTAGATTATCTTGTTTCCTTAGGAGTCTTATTTTTCCATATCGTATTAGATTAGTTTAAGGAAGATTCTAGAGTTAGCTTTACTATTTATACAAAGTGTTGTACGCTAGTTTACATGTATCGTTGAATTCAGAAAAGTAATAAAAAGAGTCCGAGAAAGGTTTTCTCACCCCTTTGCATTTATTTTAAGTTCTAAAGGTAATTAAACTCAAGACAGGAACGGAAGGCACTCGTTTCATCGTTGATCGGCTAGACGTACTGGAAGTCAAATGCGAAAACTAGGCGACGGTACTGTTTAGGGATTAGCTTAGTTCGATTGGGTCTCTAAGGGCTGAGATTCATTCGTTCATATCTTTACTTTTCGTTCTCTAAACACAAAAACAGCACAGACCAGAATTCGGTTCTGTGCCCACGAGTTTTCAGAGATTAGATTCTTGTTCAGTTCTAACGTACAGACCAGAGATCTGAGTCCAGTCTGTTCCAACGACCTGACCAGAGTACAGATTCCTATTCTGTACTGCAATCCGCTTCCGTAGGCATTTGGTACTCGTATCACTTTCACCATACACTAAACTCTTCGTTTTTGCTCTTTCATCATACACTAAACTCTTTTAGTAACTCTTAAATGATGGACTCTTCTTTTTGCTCTTTCACCATACACTAAACTCTTTGAGTAGTTCTTAAAAATTGAAATTCATTTCAAATCAAATAAAATGATATATTTTTCAAAAGTATCTGATACACATAACCAATTGTATGATTAATCATACCGTGTTTCCACAATATAGTGTGAATGGTTAATAATTAACTTTGCAAATTATCCTCTCATTTTTTGCTCTTTCACCACACACTAAACTCTTCGTGTTTGCTCTCTCATCATACACTAAACTCTTTGAGTAATTTTTAAATGATGGACTCTTATTTTTACTCTTTTACCATACACTAAACTCTTTGAGTAATTTTTAAATGATGGACTCTTCTTTTTGCTCTTTTACCATACACTAAACTCTTTGAGTAGTTTTTAAATGATTGACTCTTCTTTTTTGCTCTTTCACCATGTACTAAACTCTTTGAGTATTTCTCAAATGATGCACTCTCTCTATGCTTTTCAAAAATCCCTCTTATATATATATATATATATATATATATATATCCAGTGAGAAGTGATAATTTGGTGAGAAGTGAGAAGTAATCTCAGCCATTGATTTCGCATAGCTACAGTAACTAAACTGCATAACTCCAGTCGTAACTCCACTAACTAAAACTCTTAAGTCCAGTCAGTTAACTCTATTATCTAAATTGCATAACTCCAGTAAGCTAACTGCATAAGTAAATTGCTAACTCCATTATTATTAGTAACTCCACTAAATTCAACGAAAATTCATTAACTCTAACGTAACTCCAAGAACTAAAACACGTAACTCCAACTTAACTCCACATCTAAAACACGTAACTCAAACTTAACTCCATCATCTAAAACACGTAACTCCAACTTAACTCAATCATCAAAAACACGTAACTCCAACTTAACTCTACTAACTAAAACACGTAACTCCAACTTAACTCTACTAACTAAAACACGTAACTCCATCAACTAAAACACATAACTTCCACTTAATTTCATTAAATAAGACACGTAACTCTAATAACTCCACTACCTAAATCACGTAACTCCGACTTAACTCCATTAACTAAATCACGTAATTTCAATTTAACTTCATCAACTAAAACACATAACTTCAATTTAATTTCATTAAATTAAACACGTAACTCTAATAACTCCACTATCTAAATCAAGTCACTCCGACTTAACTCTATTTACTAAATCACTTAACTCCACTAACTAAAACACGTAACTCCAACTTAACTCCATCGACTAAAACACATAACTTCACCTTAACTCTACCAACCAAAACACGTAACCTCAAGATAACTCCACCAATTATATTACGTAACCGAGAGAAAAAAAAAAAAAAAAAAAAAAAAAAAAAAAAAAAAAAAACAGAAAATGAAAGAAAACTAAAAACGAAATTGACAAAAACAACCGAATGTTCTACCAGTTTCTCTCTCCTCCCACACCACCTAACCTCCACCCTCCCCTGCCACATCTCCGCCTGGCCCAGCCCCCCTTCCACCTCCACCTCCGTTGCCAGAAGCCTCTTCAGCCACCGCGACCGAGCCGAGCCCCTCCTATAATCCTCGACGCCACCATCCCCCTCATTTCCCCCTCTCCTCTCATCTCACTCGATCTAATTTAACCAACACGAAGAAAGCGCGAGGATGCGTGCGGCGGGAATCAGTGCGAAAACGCGAGAGGTTATCGGCAAAGGCGAAGGTCGGCGACGGTGAGCCCTCGCGGCGTCCAAATGTGGATAACCTCTCGCGTTTCCGCACTGATTCCCGCCGCACGCATCCTCTCGCTTTATTCTCGTTGGTTAAATTAGATCGAGTGAGATGAGAGGAGAGGGGGCAATGAGGGGGATGGTGGCGTCGAGGATTATAGGAGGGGCTCGGCTCGGTCGCGGTGGCTGAAGAGGCTTCTGGCAACGGAGGTGGAGGTGAAAGGGGGGCTGGGCCAGGCGGAGATGTGGCAGGGGAGGGTGGAGGTTAAGTGGTGTGGGAGGAGAGAGAAACTGGTAGAACATTCGGTTGTTTTTGTCAATTTCGTATTTAGTTTTCTTTCATTTTCTGTTTTTTTTTTCTCTCGGTTACGTAATATAATTGGTGGAGTTATCTTGAAGTTACGTGTTTTGGTTGGTAGAGTTAAGGTGAAGTTATGTGTTTTAGTCGATGGATTTAAGTTGGAGTTACGTGTTTTAGTTAGTGGAGTTAAGTGATTTAGTTAATAGAGTTAAGTCGGAGTTACTTGATTTAGATAGTGGAGTTATTAGAGTTACGTGTTTTATTTAATAAAATTAAATTGGAGTTATGTGTTTTAGTTGATGGAGTTAAATTGAAGTTACGTGATTTAGTTAATGGAGTTAAGTCGGAGTTACATGATTTAGGTAGTGGAGTTATTAAAGTTACGTGTCTTATTTAATGAAATTAAGTGGAAGTTATGTGTTTAAGTTGATGGAGTTAAGTCGGAGTTACGTGTTTTAGTTAGTAGAGTTAAGTTGGAGTTACGTGTTTTAGTTAATAGAGTTAAGTTGGAGTTACGTGTTTTAATTAGTAGAGTTAAGTTGGAGTTACGTGTTTTAATTAGTAGAGTTAAGTTGGAGTTACGTGTTTTAGATGATGGAGTTAAGTTGGAGTTACGTGTTTTAGATGAGGAGTTAAGTTGGAGTTACGTGTTTTAGTTCTTGGAGTTACGTTAGAGTTAATGAATTTTCGTTGAATTTAGTGGAGTTACTAATAATAATGGAGTTAACAATTTACTTATGTAGTTAGCTTACTGGATTTATGCAATTTAGTTAGTAGAGTTAACTGACTGGAGTTAAGAATTTTAGTTAGTGGAGTTACGACTGGAGTTATGCAGTTTAGTTACTGCAGTTATGCGAAATCAGTGGCTGAGATTACTTCTCATTTTTCACCAAATTATCACTTCTCACTGTATATACTCTACAAAAATACCTTTTTTTTTTAATAGATATAGTATATAAAGTCGATTGTAATCATTAAGCATTGCTTATCAGAAAATGTATAAATGGATCTCAAATTGAAATTCATTTCAAATAAAATAAAATGATATATGTTTCAAAAGTTTATAATACACTAACCAATTGTATGATCAACCATACCGGGGTTTCCATAATATAGTGTGAATGGTTAATAAATAATTGTGTAATTTATCCTCTCATTTTTTACTATTTCACCATACACTAAACTCTTTGAGTGATTCTTAAATGATGGACTCTTCATTTTGCTCTTTCACCATACACTAAACTCTTTGAGTAGTTCTTAAATGATTGACTCTTTTTTTTCGCTCTTTTACCATACATTAAACTCTTTGAGTATTTCTCAAATGATGGACTCTCTTTATGATCTTCAAAAATCCCTCTTTTATATAAAAAAAATGAACAGAAATTTACATTCCATTTCAAATCTTTCACGAGTGCGTTGCACGGTACACATATTATATTGTGTATGATAATTCTTATTATACAAAAGTTCCACGTTGAACATGTTTCTTCGATAGTCAGATGTAGTGTTTATATTTTGTTTGTTGAGTTTAGTTTAGGAATAGTCACTATCATTTTTGCAACTTTCGCTAGATGACTGCTGATTAATGCATTTCTATCAAACATATGTATAATGAAACTCATTTTAGATTAAATTTGAAAATAGGTTTAATGAGTTATATGTATCAATTTTCTGATATATAAAATGAAAGTTAAGACTAATTATGTCGTGTCACATTTAAATAACTTTCAAATTGCAATATTATGAAAGTATGGAGTCTGGCTAATAAATGTTGCGAGAATCTTTCATTCTTTGGACACTCTCACCATTTCTCTTATTTTGGACTCCCTTTAAAAGTTTGTTTGGATAGCATAGGAATTAAATTCCTATAGGAAATAGAATATCCCGTGAAATGAATTCCTATGGTAAATTCTCGGAAATTTGCCTTACAACGTTTGGATACCATCCAGGTTAATTTCCCATGTTTTGTTTGGTTACCATAGAACAATTCCTTTGCTTAGTTATTAAAATGGCTAACTTACCCTATATTAATGTAGCTAAATAAACATAAAATAAGCGATTAAAGGGTAAAGTAGTAATTATATATATTTTACACCGTAGGAATTGTGAATGACCATTGGGGGGCTAGGTAATTGAATTCCTATGCTTCATAGAAATTCCCAAGAAATTTCCAATTCCTCCACTTCTACAAAAATGGGTTATCCAAACAACCCTACAAAAACTAAATTTCTAGGAAAATAAAATTCTTATGGATTTCAACTGAACTAGCAAATCGACGCGCCTCACGCGCCTAACAAAAAAAGGAAGTAAGTTTCCCTTTGATCACGCCATTGACGTACGGACAAGCTCTTCAGACCATGGCCGGCAAAGGCCGAGGACGCGGCAGACCACCAAAAAACAGACCGGAGAAGGATGGCGATCATAGCCATACTAATTTCATTGGAGAACAAGGAGAATCGGAACAGCAAACACAAACCCAGCTAGAAACAAGCTCGCCTCGACCTCTAATGTTCAGTGAGATCTTAACCTCGGCAATTCGGGATTCAGGTATGAAATCTAACCTAGATATTCATGCTGATGCAAATGACAGTGGTTTGGGACTGAATCATTCTGTGAGCAATGGTAATTTAGAGACTGAAAAACCTCAAAACCCTGTTCCTGAGAAATCTGATTTTGAAACGATGAAAAAGGGAACACAGGAGAAATTGGGCACAAAAAATTGGAGTAATGTTGTGGAAAAGAAGCCTAAAGTAGGTATGAGTCTCTATTATGATGAAACTAGTGCTAAGGCTGAGGAAATCATAATTGAGGAGATGGATATTCACCATGACCTAGAATATTGGAAGTTTACCCTTGTAGGAAATGTGTTAGAAGCAAAACCAAAACTCAAAGACATTAGAGAATATGTGGAAATATATTGGAAAGACATAGCAGTGCCGGAAGTGCTATACTACAAGCGAGGATGGTTTAGCTTCAGGTTTGAAAAAGAGGAGGATATGAATGAAGTGCTGAAAGGAGGTCAGTGGAAGCTCGGTGGGAATGCTCTAATCCTGAAACAGCTTACTCCCAAATTCTCGCAGGAGCTTGATCAGATTTCAATAATTCCTGTCTGGGTGTTATTTCCTGATCTTGAGCCTTGGTTGTGGTCACCAATAGCTTTGAGCAAAATTGCAAGCAAAATTGGGACTCCTCTCTTTGCTGATCACACAACGACAGTAAAAGAACGCCTCTCTTTTGCAAGAGTTATGATCGAAGTAGATGTCTCAGCAGATCTTCCTGATCATGTAATGGTTAATACCCCTTTTGGAGAAATCTGTCAGAAGGTAAAGTATGAATGGGTTCCATACTTCTGCTCTGGATGTAAGAAGCTTGGGCATGAGTTTAGAACCTGTAAACTGAACAGGAATAAGAAAGAGGTTGTTAAGCAAGTCTACAGGCCAGTGGAAGCAAAAGAAAAGGTTGTAGAAAAGGAAAACACCAGTGCTACTGTCAATAAGGGAAGTGATAATGCAGCTGCTCAGGTTTCTCAGCTACCTAAGCAGACAGTTTTGGAGGTTGATGAAATGGGATTTAGGACAGTCACAAAAAAGGCAAGAGCTAGGGATAAGAATGACAATGATACACAAGATACACCAGTTTCTCAGAACAAGTTCTTTACCCTAGCAACAAGAGGACTGAAGGAGATAGATTTTGCAGGCAACACAGAGCAAATTTTTTCAGACAAGCAAGGTGGATGTCTTAGGGGAAGAGGAGCCTCCAGGCACCCCTCATACCCCATGAAGATAGTAGCATGGAATATAAGAGGGCTTAATGAAGCCCTCAAGCAGATTGAGGTGAGGGACCTCATTCTGCAAAATAAGGTGGCTATAATGGGTGTTTTAGAAACCAGAGTAAGACAGAAGAAAGCTGAGAGGATTATAAAGGGTAGGTTTGCAAGATTTGTTGTGGCTGATAACTATGCAAATCATGTAAATGGAAGGATTTGGGTTTTGTGGGATCAGCATCAAGTGAAAGTGGACATAATTGACACACATGCTCAATTTATCCACTGTAAAGTTCTTCATCTAAGTACAAATGAGGAAGTTTTTATAACTTTTGCATATGGAAGTAATGATGCCAATGATAGAAGAGACTTATGGAATGAGTTAGTGAAGACATCCAGTGCTGTTCAAAATTGGGTAGTCCTGGGTGACTTTAATGTTGTAAGGCATCCAAGAGAGAAACAAAGTTCACCCCTAGCCCATGCTACAGATATGGAAGACTTTAATAACTGCCTTAACCAATGTTTTTTGGATGATCTGAAGTATCAAGGATGTGAGTACACCTGGACAAACAAGCAAGAAGGTGATCATAGAAATTGGTCAAAATTGGACAGAGCTCTAGTTAATGCTCACTGGATCACTAAGTATCCTGACTCTTTTGCTGACATACCCACAGCAGGTGTTTCTGATCATTCTCCCTTGATTGTGACACTTTTTCAGGAAATTCTGGTGAAAAAACAATTCAAATTTCTGAATTGCTGGGGAAAACATAGAGATTTTAGAGATGTAGTGACTGAAAATTGGGCTAAGCCTTGCAAGGGGAATTCTCTGTTAAAGCTGTTTCAGAGGCTGAAGCATGTTAAACATGGTCTCAAGCAGCTGCATTCAGAGCACTTCACTGATTTACCTGGAAGAGTTAGGAGAGCAAAAGAGGATCTACTTGAATGCCAAAAGGCAATGCAAATACAGCTTGACAGTACAGATCTGCAGGAGAAAGAGAAAAAGCTGAGAGATAAGTACTGCAAAATGAAAGATGCTGAGCTTAGTATGCTTGCTCAAAGAGCTAAAGAGCAACATAATAAACATGCTGATTGCTCCTCAAGCTACTTTTTTGCTAAAATAGCTGCTAGGAGAAATCAAAGTGTCATTAGGAAGATTAATGATCATAATGGTAGAGAATGTGTAGGGCATATAGAGATAGCTGATGCTTTCATCAGATACTATAAGGAGCTCTTAGGGAATTCAAATCAGATCCACCCCTATAATGTGGAGCAAATAAAGAAGGGAGCAGTTGTGAATGAGAATTCTTTCCAAACCCTAAATGCAGACATTAGTGATGAGGAAATTAGGAAAGCAGTGTGGAGTATTGATCCTAACAAGAGCCCAGGCCAGGATGGTTTTACTACAGGCTTCTTTAGGGATGCATGGGATATTGTTCAGAAGGATGTCCAAAAAGCAGTGAGGTATTTCTTTAACACAGGCAATATGATCAAGCAAGCCAACATCACTGTCATCACTTTAATCCCAAAAAAGCAGAATGCAGCCACTGTCATGGACTTCAGGCCAATTTCATGCTGCACTACAATATACAAAGTGATGAGTAAGATTCTGGCTAACAGGCTACAACTTGTTCTGCCAGAGATAGTAGGAGAAGAGCAGGCTGCTTTTGTGAGAGATAGAAGTCTGTTTGATAACACCATGGTCTCTCAGGCTCTAGTTAAGGGTTATGGACAGCATAATGTATCACCTAGATGCTTGATAAAGGTTGATATAAAGAAAGCTTTTGACTCTGTCAGCTGGAATTTTATTGCAAGCTTTCTGAAAGACCTAAATTTCCCTGAAAAATTCAGGAATTGGATTCTGAAATGCATCACTACTACATGGTTTTCAATCAAGGTGAATGGTAGTATTGAGGGGTTTTTTGAAGGGAAGTGTGGTCTGAGGCAAGGGGACCCTCTTTCCCCCTATATTTTTGTATTGAGTATGGAGATTCTATCTAGAGCACTAAGAGAAATGCCAAGCATAAAGGGTTTCAGCTTCCACCCTAAATGCTCAAGAATCAGATTGACTCACCTGATTTTTGCAGATGACCTGATGATTTTTACAAGAGGTGATGTCCCCTCTGTAGCTGCAGCAGTGGAATGTCTTCAGGAGTTCTCAAAACACTCTGGCTTATATGCTAACACAACCAAGACAGATGTGTATTTTGGTGGCATTCACCCTGATATCAAAAATCAAATCCTTCAGCTTTCAGGCTTTTCTGAAGGTAGTTTCCCCTTCAGATACTTAGGCATTCCCCTGAACTCAGCTAGATTGAGTTCTGATATGTATGGGCAGCTGCTTCAAAAAATCAAAAATGTTGTGAGTTATTGGACTGGCCAGTTATTGTCATATGCTGGTAAGATCCAGCTTCTTAACTCTGTTATCTTTGGGCTAGATAACTTTTGGTGTGCTAGTATTCTTCTCCCAAGATGTATACTAAAGCAAATCAATCAGCTCTACAAGAAGTTTTTGTGGAATATTGCAGATGGAAAGAGAAAAATGGTGTTTTACAGCTGGAGCAGAGACTGCTCACCTAGAGAGAAAGGTGGCATGAATATAAAAGAAGCTTTATCTTGGAATAAAGCACTCCTTCTAAAATGGCTGTGGAAACTTGAAAATGAAGGGAAGGGCATCTGGATTCAGTGGATTAAAGCCAACAAGATTCACAAATACTCTCTTTGGGAGGTGAAGAGCAGAATTACAGATCCTGAAAGTTGGAGAAATGTGATAAAAGTAAGAGATGAGCTGTTAGAAAAGATGAAAGGAGTTGAAAGTGCAAAGCTCATGCTGCAGGATTGTGGTATCAGTGGCAAGTTCAAAGCTACAAAGGCTTATGACCTGTTCAGATCTGAAAATGCCAAGATAAATTGGACTGGAGCAATATGGGACACAGTAAGTATGCCAAAGCACAGCTTTATCTCCACCTTGGCTGTGCAGAGGAAACTTTCGACAATTGACAACCTGAATCACCGAGGTATGACAATTGTGAATAGATGCTATCTCTGTAAAAAGGATTTGGAGAGCCATACACATTTGTTCTTCAAGTGTAGCTACTCAAGAGAAATCTGGGATGATCTCAGAAGATGGACGAGCTGCCAATACAAAGGAAATTCACTCTGGAGAATTGCTGAGCTCTATGGGAAAAAAAGAAGAAGGAGAAGTTGGAGATCAAGATGGATAAAATGCAGCTTCACGGCAGCAATCTATTACATTTGGTACGAAAGAAACTCTAGAGCATAGTACGGAATGGATTATCTACCGGATTAAGTATACAGTATGTGTTCGGTTGTATGCTTGGCTTCGAAATTCTTTCTCTGAAGATGTAGTTGAGCATCTTATTAGGTAGTCTCTCTTGGTCCTCTAATGGTGATACTTTGTAAGTCATGTTCTCTCTTTTTCTTCCCCGTTTGTGGATGAATAAAGATGGAAACCCAATTTCTTGCAAAAAAAAAAAAAAAAAAAAAAAAAAAAAAAAAAAAAAAAAAAACAATTCTTATGGATTTTGAGGGTATCCAAACGACCCCTAAGTTTTTTTTTGTTATTGTTTTTTTTTTTTTAAAAACAAATCTCTACTAAATGTATACGCAATAATTGAATTGTTTTGCATATCGCAAAAATGTGTAAATGGATCTCAAATTGAGATACATTTCAAAACAAATATAATGATATATGTTTTCGATGACTACTGATTAATGCATTTCTATCAAACATATGTATGATGGAACTCATTTTAGATTAAAATTTCAAAATAGGTTTAATGAGTTATATGTATTAATTTTCTGATATACAAAATGAAAGTTAGGACTAATTATGTTGTGTCACATTTACATAACTTTCAGATTGCAATTTTATGAAATTATGGATTCAGGCTAATAAATGTTGTGCGAATCTTACATTCTTTGGACTCTCTCACCAACTTCTATTATTTTGGACTTTTTTTTTCAACCCACCTAAAAATATAATGCAAAAATTACAAAGCTATAATAATATTATCAAAGAAGACACCTCACTAAATGAGTATAACTTTAAGTGTGCAAATCTGATAGTTTTTTGCGAAATCAATAGTCAATGCCCTATCTCGCAAAATGAAATTGTCTTACATTATTGAAAGGAGGGGGTATCCTATCTGTTTATGATTACAGTAAATTTGGAATTATAAAATTTGGAATATAATGTAATATTTCCATTACTCATGATAATTTTTTTTGTATTATCTTACCATTTCACGACTACAATATACTTGCTTACAATTATCATCTTCCATAACTTATAAATGGATTTTGTTATAAATCAATCAAATTTTTTCTCACCTGAAAATGAAATAAAATTTCAATGTTTCTAGATGTATTAAAAAGTTATGGTTATATGCAAAAAATATTAGATTCATTAAAAAATATAAACACTACATTTATTCGTAGTTTGTGGTCAATCTTTTATATATATACTAAAACATAGATTACAAAAAAAGAAGAATAGTATTATACAATAGCACATATATTAAAGCGAGTAAATAATTACCTTTACTCGTAGTTATTACTATTGGGGAGTTCACATGAATAAGTTGAAAGTTCTTTTGTTTATCTTACCATTTCGTGATTAATTGCCATATATACTCCCTTTGATCTTTTTATAATTTTCTGGTTTATTTGTTGCTTTTGACTATCCATTTTGGGGCCACTTCTACATTATATGAACTTAAACGGACTTTTTATTCACTTAAAACTATATTAACATTTCATTCATTGTAGACGCATTTTAAAAAAAAAAATATTTGGTTCTTATATTTTACCAAAATGTAGAAAATGTCATATAGTTTTCTCTTATATTAAAATGTAGGTTTGACTTATTATCTTACCATAACTTAAAAAGGAAACTTCTATATATACTGATGGATTTTTTCAAAATTACCATAAACCTACATATGGGATACTACATTTCCATAAGTAAATTATATGAATTTTATACATGATTACCATAAACTCACATATGGTATTACAACAATTCCATAGCATAAATTAATTCCTTATTCACCAGAAGCTCTAAGAAAATCCGAAAGGCTCTAAACTTCTTCAATGCCCCCGAAAAAAGCTTCGTTTATAAATATATTAAAGCCCGTGCGTCGCACGGTGACATTAACATTATATTATATTATATAGACACTTTCCATTACCGAAATCATTATAATTATTGTAGTTAAATAAAGTTTTTTTTTAAGGTAATAACGAAATAATAAAGTTACCATTTATCTAGAACTATTGATTAATTCATTTTTTTAAGTTCTCACATTGTATACTTAATGTTTTAGCTAATTAATTAACTTTTTTCACAAAACGATTTACTTCCATTACTTACTTTAACCACCATTTATCGTTTTACATGTTTATGTCTCATGACAAAAGTATAAAGATGTCAATACTAAACAAAACTGAACACAAACTATGCAAGATATATACATTTATTTCACATCAACAAACCTAAATACAAATTGACAGATGTTGTGCTATAGTGGTTAAGATAGAGGTACCGAATGCAATAAGTTTCAGTTTCAAATTTGTTCCCTATATTGTATACCAATTTCTAAGCTTATTACACTTGATGTTAGTAAGATTTTGTATGATTCAACTTATTCTTTTTAACATATTCGTATCACGAGAATAAGATGTTGTAACTATAATGAATCTAGTAAAAAAATTGATTCCAAAAGAATTTATATTAGTTCAAATGTAATAAGTTTAGTGCAAGTTTAATAAATTTAAATAAATCAAAATAACTTTATATTATAACTTACGTAACGGAATCAAAAAAATATATTATCTTAATTGTATGTTTCTTTTAAGTCATCTTATATTTTGTTATGTTGAATCCATGACTCAAATTAAAGATTATATATTATTTATTTTAAATCTTATGATTGCAATAATGCTTGCACGTTGTACATTACAAATTCTTAAGATGAAAAGTTATGATTCGTACCAATGACTTTGCTTATGTGGCCATGTTTCAAACTACCTAACAATAAAAGGTAATTCTAAGTTTGTGATAAATGGTTTTATGACTGCTTGATTATATATAATTGCATTTTGCAAATGTTTGATAATCAAGAATTTACTTATAGTTATTATTCAATTAAAGATCTTATAATATATCATTTTCAATATTATGGCTCGAGGACCTGCCTAGACCTCCATAAAAATACCTATAATTGTTTGTCTCTTCAATAGATAGACTATATTTATAAATAGAATATTATATTTTCTAGGACTATGTATTAAAATTTTCAAAACTCAAGTTTACATTAAGGTAGCTGACCAAATAATTTTCGTTTGATAGTATGTGTTTTAGAGCAAAGAGATCTATACATTATGTAAAAACATTTGATTGCTCTCATAGAAATAAGTACATCGAATACAGGGATGACCTTGTATGATACAATTCAACTTAGTTTTGCATTATATAAATACCAAAGCATACCACCTAAATTAAGCTATTTTTTAATTAATTTAGATCAATTGACATATGAACTATTCAACATCTAATGCCTCAGCTAAACAAACTAAAAGAATCATACATTTCTAAAAGGAGGGAGTATCCTATCTTTTTATGATTAGAAAAAAAAAAAAGACTTATAGAATAGCGCATATTTAGAGACACCGAGTGACTTTACTCGTAGTTATTAAAAGTTAGAAATTCACTTGAGTAAGTTGAATTGCTACCCACCTAAAAATATAATGCAAAAATTACAAAGCTATAATAATATTATCAAAGAAGACACCTCACTAAATGAGTATAACTTTAAGTGTGCAAATCTGATAGTTTTTTGCGAAATCAATAGTAAATGCCCTATCTCGCAAAATGAAATCGTCTTACATTATTGAAAGGAGGGGGTATCCTATCTGTTTATGATTACAGTAAATTTGGAATTATAAAATTTGGAATATAATGTAATCTTTCCATTACTCATGATAATTTTTTTTTGTATTATCTTACCATTTCACGACTACAATATACTTGCTTACAATTATCATCTTCCATAACTTATAAATGGATTTTGTTATAAATCAATCAAAAAATTTCTCACCTGAAAATGAAATAAAATTTCAATGTCTCTAGATGTATTAAAAAGTTATGGTTATATGCAAAAAATATCAGATTCATTAAAAAATATAAACACTACATTTATTCGAATTTTTTTTCGAAATAGGGCTCAAAAAATAAATATTGAAGAAAATGGGTTGGATTGGAAAATGTTCAATCTTATGGGGTGCACGTCACCCCATTTCAAGTTCTGGACAAAACCGCCAGTGCCCCTGGCGGTTTTAAGTGTCTTGAACAGTAGCTATGAGGTTGTGAGTGATATTTTGGCTAGGGTAAAACCGCCATGGGGGGTGGCGGTTTCACTTTGAAACCGCCACCCCCCATGGCGGTTTCATTTTTTTTTTTTTTTTTTTTTGAATTGACGTTATATCGGGGTGATATTTTGGCCAAGGGTGAAACCTCCATGGGGGGTGGCGGTTTCACTTAAGTGAAACCGCCACCCCCCATGGAGGTTTCACGCTTGAACAAAATATGGGTGAAACCTCCATGGGGGGTGGCGGTTTCACTTAAGTGAAACCACCACCCCCCATGGCGGTTTCACCCTCGGCCAAAATATCACCCACTCAATTTGTATACTCATTTTTGTGAAGAAACCGCCATGGAGGGTGGCGATTTCTCTTCACTTAAAACCGCCAGGGGCACTGGCGGTTTTGTTCCGGACCTGAAATGGGGTGACGTGCACCCCATAAGATTGAACATTTTTAAATTCAACCCATTTCGTTTAATATTTATTTTTTGAGCCTTATTTCGAAAAAAAATCGTAGTTTGTGGTCAATCTTTTATATTACACTAAAACATAGATTACAAAAAAAGAAGAATAGTATTATACAATAGCACATATATTAAAGCGAGTAAATAATTACCTTTACTCGTAGTTATTACTATTTGGGAGTTCACATGAATAAGTTGAAAGTTCTTTTGTTTATCTTACCATTTCGTGATTAATTGCCATATATACTCCCTTTGATCTTTTTATAATTTTCTGGTTTATTTGTTGCTTTTGACTATCCATGTTGGGGCCACTTCTACACTATATGAATTTAAACGGACTTTTTATTCACATAAAACTGTATTAACATTTCATTCATTGTAGACGCATTTTAAAAAAAAAATATTTGGTTCTTATATTTTACCAAAATTTAGAAAATGTCGTATAGTTTTCTCTTATATTAAAATGTAGGTTTGACTTATTATCTTACAATAACTTAAAAAGGAAACTTCTATATATACTGATGGATTTTTTCAAAATTACCATAAACCTACATATGGGATACTACATTTCCATAAGTAAATTATATGAATTTTATACATGATTACCATAAACTCACATATGGTATTACAACAATTCCATAGCATAAATTTATTCCTTATTTACCAGAAGCTCTAAGAAAATCCGAAAGGCTCTAGACTTCTTCAATGCCCCCGAAAAAAGCTTCGTTTATAAATATATTAAGACTAGTTTAAAGCCCGTGCGTCGCACGGTGACATTAACATTATATTATATTATATAGACACTTTCCATTACCGAAATCATTATAATTATTGTAGTTAAATAAAGTTTTTTTTTAAGGTAATAACGAAATAATAAAGTTACCATTTATCTAGAACTATTGATTAATTCATTTTTTTAAGTTCTCACATTGTATACTTAATGTTTTAGCTAATTAATTAACTTTTTTCACAAAACGATTTACTTCCATTACTTACTTTAACCACCCTTTATCGTTTTACATGTTTATGTCTCATGACAAAAGTATAAAGATGTCAATACTAAACAAAACTGAACACAAACTGTGCAAGATATATACATTTATTTCACATCAACAAACCTAAATACAAATTGACAGATGTTGTGCTATAGTGGTTAAGATAGAGGTACCGAATGCAATAAGTTTCAGTTTCAAATTTGTTCCCTATATTGTATACCAATTTCTAAGCTTATTACACTTGATGTTAGTAAGATTTTGTATGATTCAACTGATTCTTTTTAACATATTCGTATCACGAGAATAAGATGTTGTAACTATAATGAATCTAGTAAAAAAATTGATTCCAAAAGAATTTATATTAGTTCAAATGTAATAAGTTTAGTGCAAGTTTAATAAATTTAAATAAATCAAAATAACTTTATATTATAACTTACGTAACCGAATCAAAAAAATATATTATCTTAATTGTATGTTTCTTTTAAGTCATCTTATATTTTGTTATGTTGAATCCATGACTCAAATTAAAGATTATATATTATTTATTTTAAATCTTATAATTGCAATAATGCTTGCACGTTGTACATTACAAATTCTTAAGATGAAAAGTTATGATTCGTACCAATGACTTTGCTTATGTGGCCATGTTTCAAACTACCTAACAATAAAAGGTAATTCTAAGTTTGTGATAAATGGTTTTATGACTGCTGGATTATATATAATTGCATTTTGCAAATGTTTGATAATCAAGAATTTACTTATAGTTATTAATCAATTAAAGATCTTATAATATATCATTTTCAATATTATGGCTCGAGGACCTGCCTAGACCTCCATAAAAATACCTATAATTGTTTGTCTCTTCAATAGATAGACTATATTTATAAATAGAATATTATATTTTCTAGGACTATGTATTAAAATTTTCAAAACTCAAGTTTACATTAAGGTAGCTGACCAAATAATTTTCGTTTGATAGTATGTGTTTTAGAGCAAAGAGATCTATACATTATGTAAAAACATTTGATTGCTCTCATAGAAATAAGTACATCGAATACAGGGATGACCTTGTATGATACAATTCAACTTAGTTTTGCATTATATAAATACCAAAGCATATCACCTAAATTAAGCTATTTTTTAATTAATTTAGATCATATGACATATGAACTATTCAACATCTAATGCCTCAGCTAAACAAACTAAAAGAATCATACATTTCTAAAAGGAGGGAGTATCCTATCTTTTTATGATTAGAAAAAAAAAAGACTTATAGAATAGCGCATATTTAGAGAAACCGAGTGACTTTACTCGTAGTTATTAAAAGTTGGAAATTCACTTGAGTAAGTTGAATTGCTACCCACCTAAAAATATAATGCAAAAATTACAAAGCTATAATAATATTATCAAAGAAGACACCTCACTAAATGAGTATAACTTTAAGTGTGCAAATCTGATAGTTTTTTGCGAAATCAATAGTAAATGCCCTATCTCGCAAAATGAAATCGTCTTACAATATTGAAAGGAGGGGGTATCCTATCTGTTTATGATTACAGTAAATTTGGAATTATAAAATTTGGAATATAATGTAATCTTTCCATTACTCATGATAATTTTTTTTTGTATTATCTTACCATTTCACGACTACAATATACTTGCTTACAATTATCATCTTCCATAACTTATAAATGGATTTTGTTATAAATCAATCAAATTTTTTCTCACCTGAAAATGAAATAAAATTTCAATGTCTCTAGATGTATTAAAAAGTTATGGTTATATGCAAAAAATATCAGATTCATTAAAAAATATAAACACTACATTTATTCGTAGTTTGTGGTCAATCTTTTATATATATTCTAAAACATAGATTACAAAAAAAGAAGAATAGTATTATACAATAGCACATATATTAAAGCGAGTAAATAATTACCTTTACTCGTAGTTATTGCTATTGGGGAGTTCAAATGAATAAGTTGAAAGTTCTTTTGTTTATCTTACCATTTCGTGATTAATTGTCATATATACTCCCTTTGATCTTTTTATAATTTTCTGGTTTATTTGTTGCTTTTGACTATCCATGTTGGGGCTACTTCTACACTATATGAATTTAAACGGACTTTTTATTCACTTAAAATTGTATTAACATTTCATTCATTGTAGACGCATTTTAAAAAAAAAAATTGGTTCTTATATTTTACCAAAATGTAGAAAATGTCGTATAGTTTTCTCTTATATTAAAATGTAGGTTTGACTTATTATCTTACCATAACTTAAAAAGGAAACTTCTATATATACTGATGGATTTTTTCAAAATTACCATAAACCTACATATGGGATACTACATTTCCATAAGTAAATTATATGAATTTTATACATGATTACCATAAACTCACATATGGTATTACAACAATTCCATAGCATAAATTAATTCCTTATTCAACAGAAGCTCTAAGAAAATCCGAAAGGATCTAGACTTCTTCAATGCCCCCGAAAAAAGCTTCGTTTATAAATATATTAAGACTAGTTTAAAGCACGTGCGTTGCACGGTGACATTAACATTATATTATATTATATAGACACTTTCCATTACCGAAATCATTATAATTATTGTAGTTAAATAAAGTTTTTTTTAAGGTAATAACGAAATTTATAATTTTCTGTTTTGTTTGTTGCTTTTGACTATCTATGTTGGGGCTACTTCTACACTAAATGAACTTAAACAGAGTTTTTATTCACTTAAAACTTTATTAACATTTCATTCATTGTAGATGCATTTAAAAATAAATATTTGGATCTTATATTTTACCAAAATGTAGAAAATGTCGTATGGTTTTCTCTTATATTAAAATGTAGGTTTGACTTATTATCTTAGCATAACCTAAAAAGGAAACTTTTATATATACAGATGGTTTTTTTCAAAATTACCATAAACTACCATAAACCTACATATGGTATACTACATTTCCATAATTAAATTATATGAATTTTATACATGATTACAATAAACTCACATATGGTATAACAACAATTACATAACATAAATTAATTCCTTATTTACCAGAAGTTCTAAGAAAATTCGAAAGGCTCTAGACCTCTTCAATGCGACGAAAAAAGCTTATCATTTTATCAATAAATTTTATCATTTATAAAACTTTCACTTTCTATATAGATGTTGTGACTCCATTTTAAATAAGTAATAAGGAAGGTACAAAATGATAAGATAAAGATGAAATCAATTAATAGTAAATATTGATTTATGATGATAAAAAAATAATGTGAACTTTTTGGTATGGAAAACATTACTTATATATAACCATGGATGGAATGTCTATCTATACTATTTACCATAAAAGACATTTTAAATGAATTTTTGAAGTGAAAATTAAAGAGACATGCTACGTGGCATGACAGATGGCCTAACTGAATCTGGTGAAAGTGATCGTTGCCTCTAACACAGCTTTTAATATATAGTATAAGATATTAGATTAGCAGCGTACAATCATTCTCCTGCTATATCACTTCCATCGAGTTTTCGTCACATAATGGGTAAGGCCATTAGACAAGCAATGAGAGGAGGGGGGGGGGGGGGGGGGCTCACTTTGTCAAACACCATCAAAATCTTCCATCTGATTACTTACAAATAGAAGGCAACTTCGGGTACCAGATTGAACTAACAATTTAACACACTTATATTGGACTCACTACAAATATATTACAAACGATCAGGGAGAGCGGGAGGGGATGTACGAGAAACTACAACTTTACACTTGATTTCGTTACAAAGAATTGTTCATGCAGATCAGTCATTATTACTGTTAATCTTGATCTCGATAAGCTCAGTAATAGCCTGGCGGCAGATAGGGCACTTGTTTGATTGCAGCCTTAGCTCCTTGGCACAATCGCTGCACATACACTGACGACACAGGATGAAATGTCAAATAACTAACAGGTCCAGCACCACACTAATACCGAATCAAAGTGTGCAACCCACATACTACCAAGGTGTTAGAGACGAGTCTTATAAAGTAAAGGAAATAATGACATAAACCCTCCAAGGGTTGATTACAAAACCATAAGTCCATAACCCAGTAAAAATAAAAGGGCATGTAAAACAAACATGCTAGCAAATATGTTCCCCATGCTCCACGGCACTCCACCAGGCTGGCCACCACCAGTGCGAAATGCACACTATATCGAGGTGATATATATGGAGGTATGGGTTGCTCAGAGTCGAACCACTAAAAATCAATAATGCCAAACTTTAACCTGACAATCATGGTCTTTCTGCTCTACAAATTTGGAACATCTTGCCAGCAAAAAGAAGTGGCCAGAGACTTTCATAACAAGGAAAATACATGCATATTAACATTAGGCTCAACCGCTCAAGCATCCTCTATCTATTCTACTCTTGATTGTTGCGATGCAGAAATTGATGCAGTAGAGCTATTAGAGGATATAATTGAAAATGATCAGTAACTGTTCATGTTCCCTATGTTCGACTGGCATTTTAAGCAATTTTTGATTTATCATAGAAGCAGAGATTGTCCGTTTCTGGCAATCCTTGCCGTAAACAATCGTGAGTGTGGGGTGCAAACGCAGGGGGCGAAGAGTCAGTGCGTGATGGCACAGCTCAGCTTTGGGTGATTTATAGCTGGGATGGGTGTCGTAGGACTACATAATCTTCCTTATTTTATGTTTATTTGATGATACATTTTTGGGCATAGAAATTATGGGTCAAGGAATGGTAACCGAGAAACTGGACCTTTCAGTTCCTGTATGAATTGGAGAAGATCCTCATTCCCTTTCATCAGCCAAAAAAACATGTAATCATTAGTTTTTATTTTTTTAATACAGTAGAAGTGCGCCACGACATGACTATTTTTCTAGGAGTCAAACATGTCAAAAAAAAAAAAAAAAAAACTCCACTTTCAAAAAGTAAATCACATCTCATTCAGATGTTCTAGGCTTTAACTAATGCATGCTACAATTTTCATAGGCAGGAATTCTCAATCTTCTCCCGAATATTGTACTCCTTCCGATTCTTTAGATTTGCCCCATTTCATTTGGGCACAAAGTTTAATAGTCGTGGGGTAGCCTTGGTTTTTTTACACCAAAGGACATTTGTCTCATATGCACATGGGTATGTCCTACCTTCAATGAAGGGTAAAATGGACTTATGCCTATACAAATGCCACACATAAATAGAAATGGGGAAAATGGGGCAAATCTATTGTGTACAGGTGGATTTGGTGACATTAGGGAGAAGAGGAAAATGGAAAGGAAAAACAGAAAGGACAGATGGTCCTCTATTTGTATGATCATAACAAAATTCTAGAAAAGCTCCAGAAACAGTAATACCAAAAAAATTTCTTGAATATGACAATAACGGTACTACTGTACTAGCAATCATCTCTTGGTTGAATCTTACCAGATGTCTGCAGGGTATAACAGCCGTATTCTTTGGCTCCGTCATGCAAATCACACACTCTTTTCCAGGATCATCATCATTAAATCCTTCTGATGATGCATTTCCAATCCCATACAAATCACGTAGTTCATAACGAACACCATCAATCCACAATATCTGTCTGATCACTTTTACTTGAAAGGGATCCTGATTCTTCTTTTCTAGTATAGCTTGGGTAACCTGTACCCTCCTAGAGCTCTCTGCTGCAGATTCCAGAACTTCGTAATCGCTTTCATGAACTGAGGAGTGCACTTCAGCATATATCACAAGGGGGAATACATCATCTTCCGACGGTTTCCCAAGACAGTCCAGGTCAAAAAACCCTAAGTCAATACCAGTGCCAGATGGCTGTTGAAATCTCTGTGCAGTCCCCTTTTCAAATGGAACTTTAACTGGGTTGATTGCCATAGTAGATGCAGGAGTAAACGTAAAGTTCTCTTTGTCTTCTTTTGCGAAGTAATAAATTGTAATGCTGCCATGAAGAAAACACCATACAAAACTTCAGTGAACACAGCAGATACAAGAACTGAAAAGGCATGCCATATTATTCAACTGCAAGAATAATTAACAACGCTCCTATACACATTCCGTTCTTATACTTCTGGAAGTACTCTAAACAATTATTAAATGAACATGTGATGCACAATGAAAATGGCAAATGATATTCCACTAAGCCAAACAACCAATGAACTGCAAGGTCACGCGAAGCCTAAATAAAACAACTTTGCCCGTCACAAACAACACATATTCTCCAAATTCAGGTAGTTCGAAATAAAAAAAGGTCTTCATGAAGCCTACATGACAGATTGCAAAAAGAATTAATGTAAAGCTACCCACCTTAGTAGACGGATTCCATGAAGCCTACAAGATAGTCTAAATTACTACAAAATAACATCACCCTTAGCCTGCCAATGGCGAGTAGGGGGTAGGGTCATGCACTCATGCCTTACGCCTATCTTGAAATCATAGACGGGCCTTTTTAGATGACCTATACTGAAAGTTGCCTCAAGCATGACGGATTGATCGGTATCATACCATAAAACTCACTTCCAGTGTCCTGATACATTTCTACATACTAATTACCAGATATATAACATCCTAAAGAGTTTGTACAGCAACTATATAACGTCATAACTGCACTCTGATGTTCTTATGCTACATTCAAGAATTCACTGTTGGGGAATTCACAAAAGAAAGGCAAAGACTAAAATATTTCATGTTTCATTCAGAAACCGGGGATATTGAACAGGATACATCGTTAAATCAGGCATAACATCATAACAGCCTTACAGGCAGCGACCACTGAGAAATAAGTCAAAACCTCTACAGACTGCTTCTACATTTAGAACAAACTTGAGCAACGCCTTGGCATCTGCTGGCGAAGCACACATTGCAAAACTCAAGATCCAAAGTGATTGTAGCCTATTACTAAGTTCACTAGCTGTCATTTGCCAATAATCAATTCACAACATAACCAAGAATTTGATGGCCACAAGATGTATACCCTTAGAAAATAATCTAAATTTACCTCATTCTTCAACCCATTAAGCATGTCTTAGGCAAACACAAAGGCAACTAGAGAATCTCTGTACTAAACTTCAGGCTACGTCACAATAAGGTAGCCACAATTTAGAAGAGATATACCATTCAGTTCCAAACAATCTTGTGAGTAACTTACTCGGTAGAGAGCAGGGAGATTTGGAAGGTAAGAGGGGAGGAAGAGGGAGAAGTGTAGCCTTGTTTCATTGTTTGGATCAAGGTTTGGAAGACGGAAAGGGAGAAAAATGGAGAGATCTATTTTCTCTCCCTCCTTAATAAACTCAATCTCTCCATTGGAAAGTTTTGAAGGAACCTCCTTCCTTCCATTTCCCTCCAGTATCGAACGGAGCCAACTTAAATAATTGATCTCTTCCATCGGCTTGGTCCATCATAAGACTTCCGGCTTTCGCACATGAAGAACATCGTAAGTATGCTCGACTTCGGTTACCAGTTCTGCATTTGCACTCGAGAGCCGGTCTCCGTCCACCCCAAGAGTTGAAGGGAGATAGTGCATCAAACTGTTTTCACTTCCCTCTGTCCCCCATCCCTCTCTCCTCCCCACCAACGGGCGTCTCCAAACGCCTGTAAATGTCAGTCATGAAGAGAGTGAGATGTCCATAAAGCTCCAACTCCCCCATAAGTAACGGTTTCATTAAGGTATCTTTTCCCGAAATGTATAGCCTAATTTGGCCAAGAATTGATTGTTTAGCACAGTTTCATTAAGAAAATGCGTGCACTGTAATAAGCTCATACACGGGTCTCTCAAACAATATGGAATATGTCTGTCTTTACTGGATGTAATAAACACAGAGAAACCTTTTTGACTTACACACATAAACAGCGATAGGCATTACAACTCAGCACTAGCATCGAAAATAACACTTCAAATGTTGGTGCTTCAGAAAAGGAATGTGCAAACATTTGAAATGACGATACTACAAAAGCTGGGATACTCTTTTACACATTGATTTCACTCTTAAGTCTTAGCAGCATAATTTGCCTACAACCTCTCCCTGTCCCACTAGTCAACCCACTACTCAACCCAGAAAGACAAGAGGCCAAACTAGCATATGAGTGATTCTTGTAACAACAGTTTCCTTTCTCAAGAACTTTCAAAAAGAAAAAAACAGCAAGAAGCCTCCTCTTTGCTTCAAATTGTAAACAGCCCCAGGACAATTGGAAACTATAAAAACGCTCAACAATATGTCCCCAAATAACACACTTAGCATGATTGAGCCCCCTAAGGAATACACAGGAACATTGCTCGAGTCAGATAAACCAAAACCAGGTACGCAGTGCACACATGCAGAGTAGCTTCCCTCTCTCAGTCACGAAAATCTCAAATCCAACTCATTATCCAGCAACTTCAAAAGCTCAATTTTGACCTCAATCACCCTCTGCCAGAAATTATATGCTATTTTATGAGGCACGCGAGAATGTGACACACGCTCTCGTGACTATTCTAAAACAAGGCACGATTGCCCAACAGTAAGAGGTCTACAACCCACTAGCAACATCATGAGTATCCATCTACCCGAATACGATAGTCCACCACCAGCACCACCACCAACAACAAAGCCTTTAGTCTCTCAAATGCTAAATTCTGTGAAAGGCTATTCCTGAAGAGTCAAGTTCTACATCCTTTGACAAGTGAATGAGCTCCTCCATCACCAAACGATCTCAATGACAATGAAACTTCTATGAGCATCCCATATAATTCCCATAGAAATCCCAATATCCTTCCAAACATCTACAACATCATGTTCCCTCTATAACGGCCGGGTTTCTAGGAGTCTAAGTCTACTGGTCAATTTCTTTCGAAAAAAGTTAAACTGAACGGACAATATATCTTTGCTAGAAGTCTTAGAACCATGAGTGAATGTATAGTAATCCCTCTGCACAAATGGAAAAACCTATCATTCAAATTGTTTCAACCACGAAACACGGTTCTGTTAATACCGCGATTCACTTCTCTTGCAGCCAATTAACAATGCCCCTTCCACACAACCAACAATCCCATTATCACCCCAACCAATCATACTCGAAAATTCGATCATATCCTTGTCGAGCCAATAACACAATTTCAGACAACCAACAAAACCAAACCACAATACAACAAAACCAACATAAAACAAACAATCTAATCATCAAAAAATTGACTAAAAAAAAAAACAGAAGAAAGAACAAACCTGCCATGAAAATGTGCATCAAAGACAAAAGTAACCAAGAACTGATCAGGAAAAGTCTCGTCAGCCACAAGCTTAATAGTATCCTTATGAACATTAACATCATTCTTAACAACCTTAGCACTCTGATGCTCCACATACGGCGGCGGCGTAGTAGAAACACCAGATGGGTGTGGGTCCCTCACCTGATGCCACCCATTTCCATAATTAGTAGGAAAATACTGGAAATTAGGCCTACCCCCCATCATTGGGTTTCCATAATTGTACCAACCAGAACCAGGGTTCGGATTCGATGATGGGTAATAGTAATTCGACTGAACCGGTGGAGCTGGGTATTGGTAATTGTACTGGTACGGGTTTGTTGCGTATTGATAACTGTTCGCCTGCTGCGGTGGCGGCGGTTGGGAAACAATGGAAGGATCGGAGACCGCGGACGCGGTGGAGGAAGGGTAAGAGTATCCGGGAAGAGGTGGCGGCAACGGTGGTTGTTGGTTGTAGTAAGAGTGGTGTAGATGGTGGTGGTGATGGTGGTTTTGGTTTCTTCTGCCGGAGCTAAATGAGATTCCCATTTTTTCTTTTTTTTTCTAAATTTTGATTACAATTTTTTACAAAAGTTTAGATCATGTGATTTTTGGGGGGTTTTGTGGAAATTTAAGAGATACTCCGTATATTGTTGAATGGGTGAGAATATTGTCAAGGGAGGGAAAAGAAGAAGAAATCAAAGAAAGTTCTTTTGTTGGGAAAAAGTTGAGTAAAGAAGAAGAATAGTGGAGGTGGAGGAAGAGAAAGAAAACGGTGGTTTTGCTTTGCGTGTGTGCCATCCGTATGGTCATTCGTAATCATGGTGACTCGTCAACTACAAGTTTTTACGCGGTACGAAGATGTCCTAAATCCCTATTTTAACATTTTGCGTCCTATGGTTCTAGAGCCATCCTAGAATAAACGAGGGTGATCGTTGGTCGTACTAATATTTGATAACGGTTGAATCATTACATAATTTCAATAACTATTTTGACTTAACTGGTTGAAACATTACATAATGTATTAGTGGACGTGAAAATATACTTCTTGGTACGGTGGTACCTATTTCAAAAGTAACATGAATTGTCTACGCAAATAAAGCAAAGCAAAGTATGACACATGCTTCCAGTGGAGAAAGGATGCTAAATCAATTTTTGAGGATGTGCCATCAAGGGGAAGTTAGACTACTTGTAAGCTAAGAAACCATAGGAATGGTTAAATGTAACGCCCTGTTTGGAACTGATGTTGTTGTTTGTTGTACCAAGTCTCGAATACCCGATCTATGGTTAAAACTTAAAAGCAAATCACATTTCAACCAACAAGCCGGATGAGAGTTGGTTGAATATAATGGCTTGTGCTAGTTTGATGGATGTATTATTGAGGAGTAGAACACCTCTCTTCTCTATTTATAGTTGAAGAGGCTCATTAGTTACTTCAAATATAATAATCTTTATTTGAATTTAGTCAGGTAAGGATTTAACAAACAACGTCTCAGCTTAGCGAGCATTGCTACGCCCCGAGGCGGCCTTTCTCTTTTTAATCGTCTGCCTTAATTGCTGACTACATTAGGCTAGCCATGAGATAGGGGTTTTGTGAATAACAAATCCAGATCGCGAGCTAACATCTAAACCTTTTCTTGATGAATGATAATTAGAGAGTAACAGAATAGTCTTTGTCGAACTCATTGCAGAAAGTTCAAGTATGAGCGCCATTAAAAAGCTTTACAATTGTGCTGGTGCACTGCAGCATGGCACTTCCCCGGCCCCTCTCTGAGAGAATTAGTTCCTAACATCTGTACATTGGTACCAATAAGTAAATTAGATTTCTACAGGAAAGTAAAGGTCACACAGTATGTTACAACGATGCTGTACAGATGGTAGATGTGCGGATTGCATGGTCCAACAGGTTAGAGAGCGGCCTGTACCTCAGCCGTGAATGTGCAATGATCTGATGTGATGGAAATATGGGATATGTGCTTGTCCAGACTCCAGCATAGGTGCATTTCTCAGAGAGATCCTATAGTATCAACTTTTCATGTCTATCGCAAGAAGAATCCAACTTGATAATGAGAGGCTGCTGGAGATCTGTAAGATGATTGTCAGAGAATTGTACATCAGAGGAGCACAAGTCGTCTGTATCCTCACATTCGGCCAGTGCCTTCTCTAAAGCAGTCTTTGCTACTTTCGTTACACAAACCATCAGAACCACTGCACATGATACAGCAAGTTAAACTCAACTAATTAAGACAGTAGCACAGCCAAATAGATACAACTAAGACAATCCTGAGAAAGGGAATTCAGCTTCGCCAAGAACATGAATGCATAATAATAGTTCTACAGCATACTTTAAACAGTTAAGTGAATGCCCCTCCCCCCCACCCTATCCCCTTCCTATTTCCGAAAACCATGACAGTTTACCAGTAAACCTGTGCAAAAGGTTAACGGTAGCCAAGATAGAGTAGATTTCCTTGAGAACATCGGCAAATATATTGTGATTTTCTATTTGTATCATTTTAAGCAATCATTTCTGCCATGATATCCCTTACAAATATGCATCTAAAGCAGAAGTGCAAGAGTTCATGGGAACATACCTGAGACCACAATACTTGAAATAAGAAACACCTGCATACAGGAGCAGATGTCAACATAAAGTCCACAAACCATTACGAGGGTCATAGAGTTTTAAATTAACACTATTAACAAACCAAACCCCAAGAACCAAAAGATTTTACCCAACGGGATGGTGACAACTCATGCCATCCATGAGTAACATCCGATAGATCTTTGAGCGTTGTTCCAGCATACACCAAAGCAAGGGTTATAGGCTGCAACAGAAACAGGGGGGAGTGGGGGTCATTGACTGGCCAAAACAAACAACAAATATGGAAAGCATAACATTAAATTTGAAATGATCAATCAACACCAAACGCACAGAAATAATGCATAACATATTGAATCATGTAATTAAAAATAATGCATTCAGTAATGCACCATTACATGCTACAGGAGCACTGAGCCCCTAAAGTTTAAGCTATTGGTTCCTCTAGTCATATGCCATTCTTACAGAGTACAGCATAGTACGAATATGTTAGGGGAGCTTGTTTTTTATACTTGGAAAAAAAGAAATTCATAAATGGAATTAACGCGGGGTCATGACAACATATCCTCATTGCCTACAAGAAAAGTCCGCCCAACTCCTCCGCGGATGAATTTATGGGATCCCCACTAACGGCACCTGCTACCTTTGCCCAAAAAGAAGCCAGAAAAACAAACTCCCATCAAAGCTTCCTAATTATGTAGAAGACGATTTTCGAACTGATTGAAGCATATGCTCCCTTCTAATGGAACCATCCAATCTGACAGGATGAGATATTACACATGTCCTTTCCAGATACAGCATCCCAAACACTGGATATAGGCAAAACTGCCTTTCTGCTGGCTCTGAACCGAACTGGTACATAATTCCAGTCCTTAGCATGTTATGATCACCTCAATGATTCCACGGTGCATCCCGCTCCAAGCAGGAAACGGGAGGCTGGACATAAAAGGCCTTTCACCTATAACCTATAATAACATTCTTTAAAGGAAAAAAAAAAAAAAAAAAAAAAAAACCACCCATTTAGGTAGTCTAACAGTCCCCACATACAGGCTTAGGTAAACTCAAGTGCAGACTGCACATTTTCAATCAATATGTTTCTTGTGTCACAACTCTATTCAGATGTAGAAGACTATCTTAAGCAATTTCAAATCCTATTCACTTTATAGCATAAATACTGCTTCAAACAAATAAAAAAAATTTAGTTCCATGAAAACATATGCCAAAAATACAAACAGAATTGTAAAAAAATCAACTAACTGAAGTAAATGAAGCAAGAGTAGGAATTACCATCATTCCTAGCCAGGTTGCAAGGACATATTCCCACAGTGGTACAGGGGTTACGGACAAGAGATAATTCAACATATTGAATGGAAGTAGAGGAACAAGCCGAAGCAGCAAGACTATCTGTTAGAAGAAAATAATCAGAATAGTACACTTGGACACAGCGGATCAAAAGAAGCAAAAGAAACTCCAAAGTCAAAACAAAGCTATCGATAGGACATAGCGCCCCATCGCTGCACCGTATCCTTCTTGCCGTCTTGCACTTACAGACACATAGTAGAAAACGGGGCATTACTTAGAGGCTAGAGTGTGCAGACACAGTACAAATGGGGCATGACATAGAAAACTAGCCGCAAGCGGCAACGCGCTTCACATGCCACTATGCATCTTGAGATAGATTGTTTTGCTAGCGCTTTTATTGTGATTCTTGCATACTACTATTGACGCAAAGCACAAAAATAAAGAACGGGAAATATTATTGAGCAATTTTTAGGTACTGCGTGATTGGAGTGAGGCTCAAAGCTGAGCAAGTATTTTAACATTATGGTGATTGGAAATTGATGTGTCTAGGAAACCTTACAAGCTAATGCATCCTAAAACACCAAAATATCCCAAATTAACAAAATCAATGGCATACATATTCCTATTGTCAGATGCAAAACAACACATAAACCTTCTAAAATGATTCAAGAATCTTTCAGTAAAAAGAGTCCTTGTTAGAAACACACTTGAAAGAGAAAAATATCTCTAAAATTTAAACATCTGATCTGATACTACATATATAAACCGAAGATCACAAGTCTCTCTGATTGAGACATGCTCTTATTGGATAGCAAAATTGATATAAGGAACTTTAGTAGGGATAAGAAAGTCAATATATATGATCTGTGTAGGAAATTGGACATCATAGTATTTAAAATGATATGCTACCTGTGCTGAAAATTTTCAAGCAAAAACAAAATTAGTAAAGTTCTTTTTGAAGCTTCACATGTTTTCAAAAGTAACTATTGCTGTAACCATAACCATCGGAATCGGGCTTGTGGTCGAAAACCCAGAGACCATAGTAGGAAAAAAATGAAACTTCGGGGTATTTTGGGGGGGATCGTGATACTCGGGCTTATGAATTGAAGGAAAATTGAAGATTATGGAATAAATTAATATTAGTTACAACTTACAAGCTATTAGTGCTTCTGTGTGATTGTTTATATAAACACACTTGTGTTTCATACGTTTGCCATCCTAGCCTTGACACCTAGCGAATGCGTTGTTGATTTACATAGGATCATATATTCATATAGCATCCTCTTAATAGACAAATTAGCCGCAGTAGGACTGTAGGAGTACGTAAGAATTGGATAATAGGAGCGAAATATCCTACCGAATTGAGCAGAGCCTGCTGAGTATTTTATAATGTTGTTGAAAAACACTAACTATTAAACATTCCAACGGACTGTCCCTTTACAGTTTCAGTTGTTGCATCCAGAAAGCTAATTAGATAAATTGCAAAAAAGATTCAACATTAGTTGATTCTACGATTCATAAATAATACTCCGTAAAATTTAACAGCTGGAGTCTGAATACCATATTTTCTGGTATTCAAAAACTGAACTTTGATTTCCCAAGAAACAAACAAACAAAAAAGAGAAAATAGAAGAAGCAAAGACAAAACAAAAGACAAATCTGGAATTTAAGAAACCAGGAACAAATTTTAACCAGCCTAAGTGAGCAGAGAAAGAAAAAAAAAAAAATCATACCTTAAATCCTGATCTTTCAATGGCAATCGCGACAGCTTTGAATTTCGGGTAATCCTTAATTTTGGAGATAACATATGACCTTCCAATCTGTACACAAGATTCACCAACATAAAAGGTTACACTGTCAATGTATTACACAGCTTAAAAAGCCCTCAAAATTTTGGAGGCAGTGCGAATCAAATCTTAACCAGACTATCTAAGGATGGAGTAGCAAGTCCATCAAAAAGCACAGTGGTATGATACGTTACACAAGAAACCAACTCAAGTCAGCAGAAAAACCTATACATACATACATACTTTACATAAAGTCACAAACTAATCGTGAGTCCCTACCCCCCACCCTCCTCCCGGCACATGAACAAGAGAACGAAAATATTCATATTAATATAGTGTCTTGTGCACATTTATCTGACCGCTATTATAACTGATAATAACATAAGTAAACTTTGAAAGAAAAACAATTTAGTTTAAGCAACTTCAAGGGTGTATGTAGTGAGAAACTGAGAATATCTCCTAATTGTAAACAAATGAACGATCAATACGCGTCAACTTTTACTCAAACGTCAAACTTTAACTAACTTATTGACAATGGATGCAGCAATATGGCAAGAAACTCACAGTTCTGCCTAAAAGAAAAGCTGCTGTCGCCCCCAACGTTGCACCCACAGAGTCAGCAAGAAAGCCCATCAGCAACCCATATAGATAGCCACCACCAAGCTGCCAGTACATAAATAATGAAAGTAAAGTCTCAGTCCTGAGAGTATTCCCAAAATGATTCGGGATCAAAAAGAAATTAATAATGACAGGAAACAGAAAATTGAATACAACTTTACAAAAGTTAGTGCAGTGACGTCCTAACCAGTGACAACGCCACAGCAGACAAAATTGTTAAAAAAAAAAAAAAAAAAAAAAAAAAAAAAAAAAAAAAAAAAAAAAAAAAAAAAAAAAAAACTCAATCCAGAGTGTAGGCTACACAAAGAACATGAAGCTCAGAGTTACAGAAGGTTAGCAGATGCACTTGGGTATACAATTCCTGATTATAGTTGAAGTGTTCATTTACTTACTGCACATTTAACTGTTTTTACTTACTGGACATCTAAATGCAAGCTGGTTTATGCAACTATGCATATGTAACATTAATGCTTCTATTGATGCCAAGGCTTTTTTTTACTTTATATTGGCAGGACGTCTACAGGGATGATGCTCCTGTTCAGGAGACTCAGCTGGCCAATAGGATGGTTCAAGAGGCAGCCTGGTGGTGCATATGGAAGAGAATCCAGCAGATATCAATGACATAGCTATTTTTCGTGGGCCAAGCTCTTAAAATCTCTTCTTTGAGGATGCTTGGGGGGGGGTGAAAAGTGCTGAATCTCAAACAGTATTCATTCCTCAAATATGTGGACATAATCTTAAATGGCAGTCTGAATGCACTGCACATTTTCACTCTACCTCCTCTGCATGTATGCGAATTCCTTTGGGTGTATCACAATCAATAAAGAAACATGAAACAATGCTTCGTTGCTTTGCCAGAAAACTCCTTTCATGTTCAAAATTCATCATTAAGACTTCCAAGAGTTTTAGACTGTGAAGCCTTTGATTGATTAAAACACACCTTAAGTTTTATTCTCACTAAGTCCACTAGCTTCGAACCATGACGCATCTACTCTACGACACTAAAGTGATCAGAGCATAAGGAGAACTACCTCCCCTTTACACCAGTCATAGGTGCCAAAATCATAGCTCAGATTCATAGAAATCTCCATGTGAACCTCATGAAAAGCTAACTTGTAAGCTAATGATAGCCTGATAGGTCTCTTTAAAGTCAAGACATCCTTCACATTTTGCCTCATGAATTTCTGTCTGCGCTGTCCACGACAGGAACCCTCACCCTCCAAACAGAAAATCATTGTCCAAAGCATTACCCAGATTTACCACAGAATCAAATTAAAAATTGCCCCTCTGAAAATCCCCTGGGCGCTGGAGCAGTCTGACAAAGGACTACAGTGCACAACTGCACAAGTGTCACATCACTTGCATCATAACACACTGGTTCTTGAATCACAACACACTGCAAATTCAATGAAAGACCACCCTTTTTCCAAGTGAAATGAGTATCCTCGAGACTTCAAAGGATCGTTAGTCCATACAACATCACCCATAAGGGTAGCCTACTTTGTAACATCAGAGAGTCGCAAAAACATTATCAAGAAACAATGGCAACCATCTAATATTGATCCACCTACTGAAGGAAGGGTCTAGGGAGGTCCAAACAAAGCTATTATGAACAAGCTCCACCAGTCACGGTTGAGTGGAGTGCTTGGATAGTCACTTGGCAAGTTAAGATTTCCGCTTTCAGTCTTCATAATGGCATATCAAAGGGTCTTGCTTCCTTTTACCCCTTACATTCCCAGGCCCCAATAACTGCCATGGGAGGCCCACCATATAACCAATTAAAAAGAAAAACATTTATCGGTTGAGGTCCTCAAGCTCCTTTTAAACATTTATGAACTAAATATACTCCTACAAATGGATATATCCAAACAGTGAATAAAGGTATTGTGAAATATAAAGATAATAAACAATGTATTCATCAACGGAGGCACAGCACAATCACTTTATACACTTCAACGCTATGAAGAACAAAGACAAATGCAAAGGTCCCCGAGAGAAAGCAGCAATATAGAGCAAGATCATCGTGCAAGTACTTACAGTAAGAACCGAAGCTGGAACTGCCAGAATAGTCAGAGGGATGTACGCAACAGCCCTGCAATTAATCCAGGGTTTATCAGAAGTAAAGATGTGTGTAGAGAGGATACAAAGCTTTAAACAGAAACATAATCTAAGCCAAACGAAACTCTAAGGAAGGTTACTACAGGCAAAACAATATGTGTGTAGGGAGGATACAAAGCTTTAAACGGAATTTAAGTGTACAGTTAAGCCCAGGCTTGTTAGGTAGAACCTATAAGTACAGCACCTGCTATGAAGATACTTTATTGATTCTAAGCATCTGTAGTTTTCCTAGAATAAAATAATTTCACTAATTTTGTCTATAAAGCATATCTAATCTAATAATCAATCAATACACATATATAAAGATGAATAATTTAATGAGCCTACGTTGAAAGCTTATATTTCCGATGAGCCTACATTGAAAGCCTATTTTTCCGATTAATTACAAAGTTCTATTTATTTTTCTAGCCTTGTGAGAGGGGCCATCTATTGTAGATGTCTATGAGCTTCAATTATTCGATTGTATATAGTAGATAGATGTCTAGGAGAATCAATTGTATATATTGATTAGGAGATGATGTCAAAGTTCAGGAGAGTCAATTATATAGATTGATTTCCCAGCTCATTCTTGAATTCGGGGATGGTCGCACGACTGTCTGACAATAGTATAAATTGATAAGGAGATGAAAGAGAGATAAAGTATACTACTACTGATAAAGTACTACTGATACTAGCATTATATTAAATCCTAACACTAAGGGTACGGTAGATACGTACTGAACTAACTTAGTGACGTAAGAGCCCTCATTCCAACAACATATGGTAAGATCAAGAGCTTATATGATAGTGTGCATTGTTGTTCCAAAGTTCATAGATCATAGAATTACTTGTCATTGCTCTGATTACAAATGTGATGATTATATTCTTAGCTCTATGATAGTGTACATTGTTGTTCCAAATGTGTTGTTAGTTTTTGTTATCAGGGTTGCACATAAGTTCAGCACTTGAACATATTAATGTGTAGTCAACACTAAGTTACTTTGGAGAAGTAACAAGTAGTCAAATCGTCTGTCTTAATTAGATCAAGAGTATAATAGTTTGAGTACGGGAAGAGTAGTAGGAGTACACTATGAATATACAATAGGAAAGTATTAGGACTTCAACAATTCTATAAGTAGGATAGTAGTAGGAATACATCCTACGTTATACATAAAGTCGAATAACGTTAATAGATAGTCCAATATTTTTAGGAGATATCAAATAATTACAATCCTATTTAATTGAAATTGTACGTCGTTTTTTTTCTGCTGCCAATCAACTAAGTTAGATCATAAACAAAGCTTAAATTCGCCAAAAGTTCACTTTGTACTTTGATATAATACTATAATAGTATAAAATTCTTTAGCTAATTCGAAATCCTCTGATAGTTCATTATCTATTTTGATCAAATATTCAAAATGGTACGGAATATAAATGATGTATTTTAATATAACTCAAATTAGTATAGACCATGAGCTACAATATTAAGACATATATAGTAAACTAATAAGATTAAAAAATAAAAAATAGAAAATACAAGAGTAATTCAATTGTTTCGATTATGAAATTTTTTTATGAGTAGATTATTTACAGTTTTTCAAATATTTTTGTGAATAGTTGCTAAATGATGGAAAATAGAAGTATTGGTATAAACAATTAAGTACATCCTAAATGACTTTAGTGAGAGCCCATTGTTTACACTACTCCCATTGAAAATAGGTTAATCCAAAAGTTAGACAATAGTAGATCATTTTCACTCTCTTAATAGAGTAAGACAATAGTAGATCATTTTCAATAACGACATTTATCCTTGCTTCATACCTCAGATTACTCAGACTTGTTCATCTGCAAATCAAGGGCTTTGGAAAATGGCCACTATAAGAAAAAAAATTTGTTGTCATTAACTTCGCGCCGACAGGAATGTCTCATATCTTTTGTTTCCTTTTTCTTCTCTTTTTGCAGTGGTCAATGTGAATGCGATGTTCACGACTGATCCCCCATCACTTCCCAAAGAAAACCTCTATCCTGCCGGTGGGGGATCTAACTTTCCCACTCTTAGCTCGGATTGTTATCGAGATCGGCAAATTTCATGACAATACCTATCATAACCGGGGTCAGTTTACACCACTTTGTTTTCCTCTGTCACCGAGGAAATGGTGGAATGGAGGCCCAATGATTCAGACTCCGACCTTCTCCGACCCTTTCAAAGGCAATGTATTTTTGGTAGAACCATTGTGACTACTATTCGCATATATCATGGAGCAAACCATCGTCCCGACATTGCAACGAAGCAATTTTTTGAGGAGGATGTTGTTGAAATTGATAGATGCGTTTCTCTGCTTCCGACAATTCCTACACGTGAAAAAAATAACTCCAAATACACATGTGCCAGCACATTATATAAGATTTGATAGATTCATCCAACCCGGATGACGAGGAGAACATAAATACGCAAAGAATGAGGAGATGGGGCGGAAGAAAGGGCGTCAGGAAAACTCGCGTCCGAATCATGTTCCCTCAACACAAGAGCTTAGACGAAGTAAAAGACCCCACCAACCCAATCCTCAATACGAAGAAAATGCATTTATGCAGCAATTCCATTTCAAAAGGTTTATAGAATTGTTGCATAAATGCGTTTTCTTCGTATTGAGGATTTGGTTGGTGGGGTCTTGTACTTCGTCTGAGCTATAGTGTTGAGGAAACGTGATTCTGGCGCGACTATTCATGACGCCCCTTCTTCCGCCCCATGTCCTCAATCCTTGGATGTGATACATCCTCCTACGTATTTATGTGCTCTTTATCCTGCTCCATAATTAATTTTGGCTGGACGAATCTATCAAATCTTTTATCCCATCTACTTTCATAATGTGCCGACACGGGTGTATTTGAGTTATTCTCATCACGTGTAAGAATTGCCTGAATGAGAGAAATTCATCTATCAATTTCGGTTTCAATAGCATACTCCTCAAAAAAGTGTTTCGTTGCAATGTCGGGACAATGATTGCTCCATGATATATTCAAATGGCAGTCACAATGGATCCACCAAAAATGCGCTAGGGCTGGGGAAGGTCGGAGACTGGATCATCACGCCTTCATTTCACCATTTCGTCGGTGACTGAAGAAAACAAGGAAAACAAAGTAGTGTAAACTGACCCGGGTTATGACGGGAATTGTCACGAAATTTGGTGATCTGGAGGGGAAAGTTATATCTCCCACCCGCAAGATAGAAATTTTCCTTGGGAAGCGAAAGGAGATCACTCGTGGACATCCCATTAACATTGACCACTGCTTAAAAAAAACGAAAGATGTGAGACATTTCCTGGCTGTGGGCTCGAAGGTTACGTCAACAAAAAAATTCTTATACTGCCCATTTTTCAGAGCCTCTGATTTGCACAAGTCTGAGATTTACTTCTCAGGTATGAAGCAAGAACGCTCTCTCATTCAAATGCTTGGGGATTCCCATAGATGCCAGAAAAAACTCGGTCATGGAATGTAACATCTTAGTAAAGAAAATTATAAACTGAATAAGGGCATGGGGTACAGGATTTCATCTCCTATGCAGGGAGAGTAGTGCAAATGAGGTCAGTTTTGGTGCACCTCCATTATTATTCCCAAAACAGTCATAAAAAGAGTAATTTCTATATGCAGTGTTACATATGGGGTGTGTGATCAATCCTTAAGAGCACCTTTAAACACCAAAAGGCCAAGGAGGTTTTGCGATAGAAAGATTGCATCAACTGGGACATAGTTGCTATAGGCAAATATTGTTTGTGGATCTACAATAAGGAGGTTATGGATTCAGTGGATTGACAATATCTATATGAAGCGCTCGGATTGGGAGACCTACCAAGTACAAACCCTCCAATAATTTTTTCCTCTATGTTAGAGTATAGAGAAGAAAATACGTCTATGCGAAAAGTGATAATTTTGTAGAGAAAAAGAATTAATAAAATGAATATGATATAAGAGTTTGACCATAGTTTATTTTCTATTTTTTTTTTTTTTATGGATTCTCTAGACTACTATTGTTTCTAATTTTTTAAAAGTTTCGTTCTCTTATACGATTTGTAGTTTCCCTCTTAATTTTCTGGGTAAGGTCAAAGCGAGTTAGGTCGTATTAAGTTCGTGGCATGTTGAATCAAAACTGACTACCACAATGGAAGAAAAACATAGAATAGGATAAGCAATATAGTTAATATAAGTCAATACAATATTTGATCCAAGTAAAACTTGATGGATGCCCCCCCCCCCCCTTTGGATATGTAAAACTTAGTTTTGATAGTTTGGTATCTCACAGTCGAGCTTCTGTGGGGTTTATTAATCACAACAAGGAAGGTTCTATTATGGAGGCCACTGCTTTTCCTCTCGGTGATACATCAGTCATTGTTGCTTTAGCTACGGCCCTACGTAATGGTCTAATGGCGGCTAAACGCTTTAATGTCGAACGTGTATTGGTTGAAGGTGATAATTTGATTGTGGTTTCAGACTTTCATGCGCAAAGAGGGTCTACTTTCAGGCGTGCGTAAAGAGGGTCGCTGACCATAGACAATTGAGTTTCTCATGCGCAAAGTGTTTAAAGTCTTCGAACTTCTAAAGAGCTTCCGTGATTTTCGTATCCGTCATATCTTTTGCGAGGCTAATCAAGCGGCTGACTGCGTTGCTAAACGGGGTCACACTATCCTTCATACTCAGGATGTGCCCTACCCACCACCCTCCCCCTTTGTTCATATTGTAGCGTCTAACTGATTAGATGTCACCCTCTGTTGCTAAACGAGGTCACACTATCCTTCATACTCAGGATGTGCCCTACCCACCACCCTCCCCCTTTGTTCATATTGTAGCGTCTAATTGATTAGATGTCACCCTGGCTAGGAGGGTGACTTGATCTTTTGTAACATACTTCTCTCTTACCTATCTAAAAATAAATAAACAATAATACACAAATAAACAAAAATATTCCACTCAAGTGAAGAGTGGGAAGCAGGTAAGCCTTTAGCAAGTACCCACTAATAAGAGCACTTGGTGCTAGAAGCAGAATCAGTTTTTTGGAGTATTTCAATTCAGAGAAAACCCGAACCAGTAAAAACAAGTATGCACTAGAACAGCTTGATTCCAGAACGATTTATTTCTTTTTAGTGGTATAAACAAGCTGAAGTAGGGAAGTGGCAACAGGCGGCAGGCCCACTTGTCCTTGTGTATACCATAAGCATTTGCATATATGAATCACTTATCAAGTACAAAATGCACTAGTTGTGGTATATATAAGCACATAAGCTTTGTGAATGGTTAGAAGAAGAAAAAAAGCATTCAAGAAATAAATAAGAGAAACTAAGCAGCTACATTAGAAGAACAAAGTTTCAGCCAACTTACAGAACAAGAGGCCCCCAACGTCCAAGATCTTGTTCCACCCACAGTAAGAAGCATTTTAGGATCTGAAATTACAAGTATTTCCATTACTCAATGACACAACTACAGTTAACAATTTAAGAACAAACTAGTAGCACAATCAAAGTAGTTCATTGAAGCACTATTCAATCAAGAGAGGCAATAAAAAGTCAAGATTTAAGTTGGCCCTATCTTTATAGCCCTACACTGAAGAATTATAAAAGTTGTTATATGCTATCCAAACCCACCAACAACAACAACTTTACCCCAGCGCCTTAATGGTAAGGGGGGCTCGGATGTACGCAAGCCTTACCCCTATAGAAACATAGACAGACTGCACATGGATGACCCAAAATGAAAATTTCTTTGAGAATCGCATCGACGGACTACTACTTCACAATATATATAATATGCAGGCAGTTTTTTGAGCCATTTTACGTTATTCCATTATATCCCAACTCCACCAAGGAAGCAAGGGTAAAATAAATTAAACCATATAAAGAAAATATATGAGCTGATTCAATGCGAAATTCAGGGGCTCACGTCTATCACTTGTTAGATCGGGCATTACTTGAAATGAGAATTGTTTAAAACAATCGAAAATATGATCAAAGTCAAATAACTGGCGCAAGATATGAAATTCACTAGCTTGTCAACATTCAGCTCATGAGTCGCTTTTGTGCAATTTGTTATTGCAAAGGGTCAGCATACACAACATTCATACAATCCAGTTCCTTATACGGTAGCTACTAATTAGAGTTCATCGTAAATCCAGCACATTACTCAGTAACAAACTGCGACAGGAGACAGTTCTATGCTGACCGGAGCCCCTCATCTGCCGCACTATAGAGAACGACAGATAATTTACTGAAATTGGCAAGCGAAACGCCCCCACCAGCTTACAGCCCTAAGAAGTAACAGCTAACAGTTTTCGATCACAATTCTGGATGAGCACAAGTAGCATTTGCAACCATAAAAAACAGAAAATGACAAGTTTCAACAAAATTCAAACCCTAGCATAAAAAATGGTCAACCAAACTATTTGAAAATTCAATGATCTCAACTTCAAATTGATAAAACAAAAGAAACCCAAAAAAACATACATCATCGCACAATAAAAAATTCATGACATATCATCAAAACCCAGTTAAATCAAACAAAACCCACATCAAATATGCATCAATTGAGAGAATTGAAAAGCAACCCAGATTGGCAAAATCGAACCTTTTCGATAGGGAGGGTAAAACAAGCTGTGGTAATGGCAGCAACGAGGAGGAGGAGAAGCGTAATTCTAACGCAAGCAACCCATGAAAACTCCATTCCCAAACAAGAAAGAGAAACCAAACTGCTTGCCGTTTCTTTCTCTCTCTCTCTCTCTCTCTCTCTCTCTCTCTCTCTCTCTCTCTCTCTCTCCCCCTCTCTCTCCTCCACCCTTTGCACAAAAATGTCAATCAATCAACTTCGAACTTTGCTGTGCTGCAACAAGCTGATAATAACAAGTTAAAATCCGGAGTTAAACAGTTTTGCCCCCCTCTCGCGCGCTCTCTCTCTCTCTCCTCCGATGATCTATGGTTTGGGAGTTTATGTAAATGGGTTCGAAACTTCCAATTTTGTTCTTGAATGTCACATTGTGTCACATAATCTGTATTTTACCTTACCAACCATGGGCGAATCTAATCTCAAACTTATTTTACCAAATAGGCTGGTACGTCTTAAAACCGTATCATTGGAAGTACAATAAGTCTTCTTCAATACCAATTCTACAATGGCTACCAAACCTTAGTAGCCATTGCAAAATAAGACAATAATAGCCCTTTGATTTCCCAAAATAAATCTGAACCCTTGATTAGTTTGACCATACACATATAATAATAATAATAATTATATTATAAAATTAAATCTCATGTTCTCCCTCCTCCCCCTCCCCCACCCCCCACCCCCACCCCCACCCCCACCCCCACCCGAGCAACCACTGTCGACCCAACTCAACCACCACCAAACCATCGACCGGCAGCATTATCGAGACCTAGGGTCGCCTGTAACCACGTGCCTCACTGGCCCTTTGTGTCAACGACACCGTCTGCTCCACTTCTATTATCTCTTTCTCTAATCAATTTCCTTGGTCGGCGAAGGAGGCGGCGACTTGGGAGGCTACTATGGGGTTGTCGGAGGGGTGGGAGTGAGTTTTCGTGGGGCGGGGACCTAGAATCAAAGAGGGGGGAGGGGCGGTGAAAGTGGATTGTTGGGAAGAGAGAGAATCGTGCGTGAATGATTAAGGACGTGATGACAGTGGCCGGCGAAGGCCCAGGCAGGACTGCCGTCGTTCGCCGGTCGGGGGGTGGTGCTCTCAAGTACATTGGTGGTGGTGCGTATGTTACATAGGTGGCGCAAGGGTGGTGGCAAGGTTGGGGAAGGGAAGGCGAGGGGAGAGAGGAGAGAGAAAAATATGGGGAGGGGGTTTTTTCCGTTTGGATTACTAATTTTTTTTATTAGTTTGATTTTACAAAATTAATTTAAATTATTTGATAGGGTCAAACTTACAATGGCTACCTATGTTTGGTAGCCATTATAGAATCACTCATTTTTCAATGTAGTATTTTCCTTTATTTGAAGTACCTTTTATCACCTTTTCAAACATGTTTAATTGTTTAACACACCTAATTCCTGTTTTTTTTTTCCTGAAGTGGTCAATTGCTCAACAACTAGATTTTTTGAAAGGTGCGACTTTGCAATTAAATATACTCCCTCTTACCTAAAGATATCTCCCTGATTTGTTTTACCGTTTTGACTAGTCATATGGGAAGCTACTTGATGTGAAACTAGAGTATTTTAATAGCAGAAATATTTATGTGTTTTTGGAGTATAATGTGGATGAACAAACTTGTAAAAAAATCATATGGATTAACCCAAGACCACAAAGGAACAAGAGTTAAAACCTGGTTTAGATTCAAGACCACCGAGGAGCGACAGTTGTTTACACTCAATACCACTAAGGAACGAAAGAGTAAACGGGAAAATTTTATCACAAGGTTCAAGCTCAAATCCTGAAGGAACTGAAAACTAAGTTAAAATTCACAAGATATGTCTTACAACCTAAATCCAACCCCTTTATATACGCTCTTAAGGAAATATGAAAATACTCACTTTAAAGTTAATCTTTAAAGCATACGTAAATGTATAATCAAAAACAAATTCATGGAATTTAAATTACTACTTATGAACCCCTTTATTCTTTCTCTGGTATGCAAAGAAATTAAATCATCATTCAACACAACTTTAGTGCCTTAAGTTATCTCTAATAAACCTTTGCAAATTCATATGTAACTGCAGAGTCTTCATTTCTGGGACCATAACTTCTTCTCTACTTAACTCATAGCCCATGAGTAGTTATTGTAAAGCTTGGACAATTATCTAACTCATGCTTTTAGAATGCCTCACATCAATTCAACACTGCAAACTTCCATACTAGCTTTTATTAAAGTCTTCAATAAGACTCTCTAATAGTTTTTCTCTCATCAATGACTTGGACCATCGATAGATAACCAATTAAGCAAACTAACAAAAGTTAAACTTAGATAATATCCAATATATCCATCCATTGCCTTAATGCTTAACATAACCTCATGATCACTAGCATTAGGTAGTACTTTTAACACTTGCTCCCGCATCACTACTTCTAGATTAAATGAAAGACTCGTTCGCCTTAAAATCAAGTGGATTTGGCAGAATGCAATGCAAAATAATTATGTATTGATTTTTACAACATATGAACATTCATTTTGTCTAGCAGTAGCTCCCAACATGGTCAGTCGAAACAGAAAAACAAAACAAAGATATGTTTTTGAGTATGAGGGTGTATATATTAAATGTGCGATCTTCTCAAAGACAATTACACAAATTCGTGAAGAGATATATATATTTAATGGCTTATGCCTAAATTATACAAATATAGATGTAGAAGGCAAACATGAAAGTCATCCTTTTATTTTATTTTTTTGGTAGATTTGAAACATCTTTATTGAATATGCTTCGAAGTGCAGTAAATGGAATCTTTGTGATTGTTCTAATCTAGATAATAATCGAGATAATTTTATGAGTAAGTTTATATTGTTTTTGTAGTATTCACATTATGCATCTGAACAATAAGGCCGTGTACGATTGAACTGCATTTTTCTGATCTGATTTGATTTTATTTGAATTAAAATGATGTGGTTTGATTTGATTTGAACTGAACCTATTAATAAATAAATTCATTTAGACGAATTAATAACTAAAAGTAGACTATATTCATTTATTGTTATTTGCACAATTCTGATCCGATTTGATTTGAATTGAATGAAGCTGATCTTAAATCTGATTTGATTTGAATAAATTGTAACACCCCGTATATTTTGGGAATTTATTTAAGTCGGGTGTTTCTAATTCCATTTATTTTGGGTTAATTTTCGTAAATTATTAATATGATTTTCAAACTTTAAAGGAGATTTTCTTATGTTTTATACAAATTAAAATAATTAAACCAAAATTCTATTTTATATTACATTCCTAATTGCCAAATTACACTTTTACCCTTGTTGGTTTTACTAAAACCCTTTTTGATTTAATCCCCTAAACCCCCTCTTGTTCGTATCACATTATCACAACATCACGATCAACATCTTCATCATCATCGTCCTCCGCCGTCACCCTTCACTTGCTTATCGTCTCCAATTTCCAGCCCGATTTTCGACGAGATTAGTACCGTTATTCCTCTTTTTCTCCCCTCTACACAACGATATGAATTTCTCAAAACTTTATTAAAGTTGTCCCGACATCGTTGTTTCATATTTTCTTGATTAACTTTGGTTTATGATGATTTTATTGATTTTAATTCTTGTATTAGTGTTTATCATGATTTTCAAAGGATTGTAGTTCGTTTTTATGAATGTTTTTAAGTTGGGCTTTTCTTTGAGAAGTGTTGTTGTTGATGTCATGTTGTTGTCGTTGCTGTTGGTATTGTCGTCGGTGTAGTTAGTGTTGTTGGTTTAGTCGTTGGTGTTGTAGCTATTGTCGAGGTTGCTGTCACGGCTGTCCGCCATACGTATGTTGTTTGATTTAGTGTTTGGGGTTGTCGCGCGGCTGTGTTTTGGTTGCGGGTTGTTATCCGACGTGCATTACTTGAGGGTGTGTGTGCGAAGGCCTGTACAGGGGTGTGCGTGTGATTTGTATCAAGGGGTTGCTTGTTGTTGTACTATATGTGCAAATAGATGGTGAGTGTTGATTTTTGGGTATTTGCACGTAGGTCTAACGCTAAGATCAGACTTGTCTTCGTTTATGTTACTTGGTTTGGCTTGTTAGGGGTTGTTGTATGTTCTATATTATGTTGTTATAACAAGAGTTGGAGTTGTGTTGACAGAAGTTTTTAAAGGGGATTATATGAGTTGTATAAGGATATAGGGGTGAATGATTAGTTCATGGTGAATGGTTTGTTTTGGCTTCATAATTAGAATAATGTAGGTTTGTTTATTAATTTTGGTTATTGTTTGTTACTATGTAGTTGGTGGGTTCGATCTAGTTGGATTTACCGACTTTTAAGGAATCTAAGGAGGAAGTTTAGCGAGTCACGGTAAGAACGCCAACTCTTGAGCTTGAGCTTGAGCTTGTTTTATCGTCTTTTAATATGATCAATTTTTGTTTCATTATATAGCTTCTATACTTCTTCTAATTGATCATAATATCTCTCGTTTGGTTGGAAATTGGTTATACATCAAATAAAATATCTAATCATGGTTTGAATATGGGTTATGGTTAATGGGACTTTCTTCTATACACTCTAGAGTAACGTGTTAACTCCTCCGGGGGTGCTGGTTTTCAAATGATTTATTATACCTCTGATCAAGGTAACTCTTATCTGGATTAGCTACCAGTTACCTATTAGAACCTCCTCATTGACCGGTTACATCCTACTGACCCTCATGTGAGGGGTGTGCACACTCGGGTTCTCTTAGAGTGGTTTGGGTTGGTTAGCTCTAGAGTTGATCCTGGTTAGGGGTAGGACCCTTACCAAAGATGGGTTGTTGATGCGGAGCTAGTGCCCATTCTTGTATATTTGGTTCTTCTCTCTGAAATTCATAATATGATTCTTGGTTCCATCTCTCTCTAATCATGTTGGTTAATCCTTTGATTGTAAGCGTTGCTTGTTCAGCTACGCACCTCAAAGGCGTGTATCTTATTTTCCTGTCTTACTTTGAGTTCCTACTCAGCCAGTTTGTTGACGTTCGTTTGTTTGGGTTTGTCCCTACCGTATTCTGGGGCCTGTGTCATTTTCCGATGGCGCAGTTGACAGGTGTGTCTGATGGTGATATGTTGAGCTTGCGGACGTCTGCATTCATGGGGTCTTTTTATTTAGACAATCGTTGAACATTTATTATTTATTTGGATTTCGGATTTGGATTTTGTAAACTTTGACTAAATCTTCCGCTGTCGTACTATTTTATTATTTACATATGGATTTGTTATTTTGTTTTTCGCCTTGCAAATTTGCAATTAACTTGGTTAGATAATTATGGCATAATAATCCTAGGTTTTCATTATTTAATTGAGTCGAAAATTTAGGGTTGTTACATAAATTTCATCTGATTTGAAAACACTTGAATGTGTCTGATCTGATTTGATAAGAGTATGTATGCGGGCTTGTGGCTTGTCCCAAAAACAGTCGGTATCATACGAATGTCGGAATCGTGGTGTATCGGTCCACAACAAGAGGTATCATAGGTCTAATGTTTTCCATTCTTTTTCTACGAGTTCCCTTGTACGTAGATCCATGCCCAAAGCCCAGGCCAAACCATGGGGTCTAATACCAATGATGTGGGAGCCGCCATCTTAAACCCAATTGAAAATATTCCATATGAGGAGTAAGACCAAGTTTGATTCCACTGCAGAATAGTTAATTCAGATCACATCAGATTCATTCAAATCAAATACAATAAAATCAAATTCATTTTCATTAAAGATATGCTGATTGCAATGGGCTTCCCAGATCAATATGTTAGATGGATTATGGGATGTATCAATTCCTCTTGGTTCACTTTGAAGATTAATGGAAAAACAAAGGGTTTTTTCAAGGGGAACTAGGGTAAGACAAGGAGATCCCCTATCTCCGTACTTATTTGTTCTAAGTATGGAGGTTCTGTCAAAGAAGCTAAGGGAAATTCCAAATGTGCCTCAGTTCTCTTACCACCCTAAATGCTCAAAGGTGAAGTTAACTCACATGATTTTTGCGGACGATCTCATGATCTTTACAAGAGCAGATACTCTCTTTGTTCAGGCTAAAACAAAATGTTTGGAGGATTTTGCTCAGGTTTCAAGGCTGGTAGCTAATCCTACAAAGACTGAAATATACTTTGGTGGTGTGTCGAATATTGTAAAGGAGAAAATTATGGGGTGCACAAGGTATAGTGAAGGTTCATTTCCCTTTAGATACCTTGGACTCCCTTTGAATCCAAGCAGGCTCGTAGCAGATATGTATTCCCCCCCAATGGTTAGTAGGATTAAAAGCAGCATCAACAATTGGTCGCAGAACATGTTGTCGTATGCAGGAAAGGTAGAGATGATAAATTCTGTAATTTTTGGAATTGGGAACTTCTGGAGCTCAGGTTTTTTATTGTCAGGACATATTACTCAAATGCTGGATAAGAACTGTAGGAAATTCTTGTGGAACATAGAAGATGGGAGGAGAAAGCTAACCTTTATGAGATGGAAAAATATGTGCAGTCCCAAAACAGAAGGAGGGTTGAGGATCAAAGAAGTTCTCTCTTGGAATAAAGCTGTGATGTCTAAATGGTTGTGGAAAATTGAAGCTAAGGAGCAAGGTTTATGGCTTGAATGGATTCAAGCTTATAAACTTAAAAGCAGCGCCATCTGGGAAGTTACCTCGAAAGAGAGTGACTCAGAAAGTTGGAAGAGAATTCTGAGAGTCAGAGATGAAATTTTGGTAAAAAAAAAAAGGAACCAAAGAGGATGCAGGAAAGGAATTAGCATCATGGATAAAAGGGGGGAATTTCAGGCTGCAGGGAAGCGTATAATTTCTTCAGAATTCATAGAAGGAAAAGAAGATGGAATAAGATCATCTGGAACAATATTAATCTTGCAAGGCACAAATTTGTTTCCAATCTGGCAGTCCAAAGAGGGCTCCTAACAATTGATAATTTGAGCAGGAGGGGAATGATGATAGTGAACAGACGCTACTTGTGTAAGTGCAGTTCGAAGAGCTCAGATCACCTGTTTTTCAATTGCATCTTTGCCAAGAAAATCTGGCAGAGTATGTTGGATGGAAAGGAATAAGAAGGGACAGATAGAGTCTAGCTAGGGAGCTTAGATGGAGTGTTGGAAGAAGACCGAAAAGACATTGACATTTTGATTGGTACTGCGCTAGCCTCACCGCGACAGTGTACAACATCTGGTGGGAAATGAATGCCAGGATCTTTGGAGGGGAGGAACAGTCAGAGGAATAGGTAATTCAGAGAATTAAGAATGTAGTTAGCATAAAGCTTATAGCAAATTCTAAGAAATGCTTTGAGAATGAAATAGTAGATCTAAACTGAGTGTAATATGTCTAGTGGCTACTCTTTTTTGTAAATCTTGTCTTTTTTCCCCACCAAAGGATAAATAAAGACTAATTTTTCACCAAAAAAAAAAAAAAATCAAATTCATTTAAACCAAATTTGATCAAATCAGAATCCAAATAATAATCAATAATCGAGTCTATTTGTTGTTATGAATTCGTCTAATTTTAGTTAACACTTCACCAAATTGAGATAAAATCAAATCAGATCAAATTCATTCAAATCAAACTAGTTGCATCCAAATAAAATTAGAAAATTGCATTCTTATCAAATGCCTAACTCATTTAACTTATAAAGATGTTCCATGTCTAGTCCTTCAATAAGTTTTGATTCGATTTCTCTTGTCATAACCAAAATACTCACCTATACTATTGGATTTCAGGGTTCGTTTTGTATCACTGTAGTCCTTTGTTTTGTTTTTGTTTTATTTCCAACCTAAAATTTTGTTAAATAATTTTAAAAATATTTAAATCAATTTTCTTTTATAATATTTATATTGAAAATGAAAATTAACAAATGAATTGAAAATCACTTATTCTAAACTTTGTGTTCCGATGAAAAGTGGACAATCAACATTTGTAGAAGATGGGAAGACGCCCTGGGCCTGCCTCGGGAGTGAGGCCCCTGATCTGACCCCTGCAAGAGAAACGTGGCTAGCCTCGGGGGTGTGTCCGAGGAAGACCCCTCCGATGGCTAAGTTAGATGTAGTATTTTTGTTGTAGAGAGAGAAAGTAGAGTAGGTGATCTCCTCCCAAAGATGTGAGTTACTTCTACTTGTGCCCCAATGGGGGTATTTATAATACTCCATGCATTGGCTCCATGACCCGTGTAAGACACGTGCGGGTTTTAGGCCTTTTGGACCCAAGTTGGGCCTTTTGGCTATTTATCTCATTTTTGCCCAATTAGTTTAAACGGACTTACCCGCTCCAACAATAGCCCCGATTAGAGTTGTATACGTGTATACGACTCTGATCTGATGACCATCTCTGAAGGCATACACATACTTGCGACCGTCATGCAACGGTGGCATAGTTTCGTACCTTTCTCAGTATTTTCCTTTTCATTGTGCTTTGTAGCTTGCGAATAGGTCTCTTGTGAGGGTTATACCCTCGACGGATGTTCCGTGACCACTGACATTCACCTGATCTTATACAGGAAGCCCTGACATGACCTCGTGTATGCTCGGCAGGCTTGTCCTGGAGATAAATTTTTGCCTTGTCCGGCTGAAGACTGTTTGCATGATCTTGCAAGATGCAGCCCCGGCCTGATCTCGTGGATTCTAGACAGGTTGATCATGTAAATAAATGTCTGTCTCTCGTCGAATGAAGGTCAGACTGGTATGACAAAGGACGCTAGTCTGATCCTGCGTAAGGATGCTAGGGTGATCTTCTATTAGGAAGCCGTGTCCTAGTCTCATCGATGGAATACATGCTGATCTTGTCAATAATTATCAATCTGGCTCCGCTAAAGGATGCTTGACTGAACTTGTGGAATGCAGCCCTGACCAAATCTCGTATATGCTAGGCAGGCTGACTTTGTAAATAGATGTGCCGCCCGGACCCTGTTGAATGAAGGTCAGGGTAGTCTCATAGATGAAACTAGGCGGATCCCACGTAAGGACATTGGGCTTATCTTGTAGAGGAAGTCCCGGCCTGATCTCACAGATGGACGAGAGGCTGATCCTTTAAATAGATGACAGCCTGGACCTTGTCGTACGAAGGTCCAGGGTGGTCTCCCAAATGGAGCTAGCCTGGTCCTGCATGAGGATGCTAGGCTGGTCTTGCAAAAGGAAGCCCCGGCCTGATCTCGTGGATGGACGATGGGTTGAACCTTTAAATATATGTCGTCCTAGACCCTCTCCAATGAAGGTCCTGAGTGGTCCGTAAATAGAGTTAGCTTGGTCCTGCGTTAGGATGCTAGGCTGGCCTTGCAGAAGGAAGCCCCGACCTAATCTCGTGGATGGACGATGGGCTGAACCTGTAAATATATGCCAGTCTGGACCTGTCGAATGAAGGTCCAGGGCGGTCTTGTAGATGAAGTTAGCTTGATCTTGCGTAAGGATGCTAGGCTGATCTTGTAGAGGAAGCCCCGGCCTGATCTCGTGGACAGACGGTCGGCTGGTCCTGTAAATATATGCCAGCCTGGACCTGTCGAATGAGGGGTAGGGTGGACTTGTATGTGTAGTTAGCCTAATCATGTGTAAGGCTGCTAGGCTGATCTTATAGAGGAAGCCACGGCCTGATCTCGTGGACGGACGGTGGGCTGATCCTGTAAATATATCCCAGTCTGGCTTCGCTAAAAGATGCTTGACGGAATTCGTAGAAGAAAGCCTCGACTTGATCTCGTGAATGTCAGGAAGGCTGATCTTGTAAATAGATGCCAGTCTGGCTCCGCTGAAAAATGCTTAACTGAACTCGTAGAAGGCAGCCCTGCCCCTGGCCTAATGTCGTGGATGTCAGGCAGGCTGATCTAGTAAATAGATGTCAGTCTTGCTCCGCTGAAGGATGCTTGACTGAACTCGTAGAAGGCAGCCCTGGCCTGATGTCGTGGATGCCAGGCTGGCTGATCTTGTAAATAGATATCAGTCTTGGTCCGCTGAAGGATGATTGACTGAACTCGTAGAAGACAGCCCTGACGTGATGTCGTGGATGTCAAGCAGGCTGATCTCGTAAATAGATGTCAGTCTTGCTCCGCTGAAGGATGCTTGACTGAACTCGTAAAAGGTTGTCCTGGCTTAATCTTGTGGTTGCCAGGCTGGTTGATCTTGTAAATAGATGTCAGTCTAGCTCCGCTGAAGGATGTTTGACTGAACTCGTAGAAGGCAACCCTGGCCTGATGTCGTGGATGTCAGGCAGGCTGATCTTGTAAATAGATGTCATCTTGCTCCGCTGAAGGATGCTTGACTGAACTCGTAGAAGGCAGCTCTGGTCTGATCTCGTGGATGGCAGGCTGGCTGATCTTGCAAATAGATGTCAGTCTGGCTCCGCAGAAGAATGCTTGAGTGAACTCGTAGAAGCCAGCCCTGACATGATGTCGTGGATGTCAGGCAGGCTGATCTTGTAAATAGATGTCAGTCTAGCTCCGCTGAAAGATGTTTGACTGAACTCATAGAAGGCAACCCTGGCCTGATGTCGTGGATGTCAGGCAGGCTGATCTTGTAAATAGATGTCATCTTGCTCCGCTGAACGATGCTTGACTGAACTCGTAGAAGGCAGCTCTAGTCTGATCTCGTGAATGGCAGGCTGGCTGATCTTGCAAATAGATGTCAGTCTGGCTCCGCAGAAGGATGCTTGAGTGAACTCGTAGAAGCCAGCCCTGGCATTATGTCGTGGATGTCAGGCAGGCTGATCTTGTAAATAGATGTCAGTTTTGCTCCGCTGAAGGATGCTTGACTGAACTCGTAGAAAGCAGGCCTGGCCTGATCTCGTGGATGACAGGCAGGCTGATCTTGAAAATAGATGTCAGTCTTGCTCCGTTGAAAGAGGCTTGACTGAACTCATAGAAGGCGGCCCTGACTTGATGTCGTGGATGCCAGGCTGGCTGATCTTGTAAACAGATGTCAGTCTTGGTCCGATGAAGGATGCTTGACTAAACTTGTAATATCCCGAAATTTCAAAGTATTTTATACTAATATTATGGAATTAATAATTAGATTAATATAGTGAGAAATGATTTTAAATGTTATTTTGTGAGTCGTTTCAAAAAACTAGGTTCGGAAGTTATTTCTAGAGTCGGACTCTCTATTTGGACTTTCTATTTTCTGATTTGGACCAATCTACAATGACTAAACCAATACAACTTGGCCCAAACACAAAACATATCACAACTAAAAAAAAAAAAAAAACAATTAAAGAAAAATCAGAATAAAAAAAAGGAAAAAAAAACACACAATCACTCTTTTTCTCTCTCCTCTCACACGACCAAACCCCCCTTTATTCTCTATAAAAAAAAAAAAAAAACAGAGCTCCCCTACTTCTCTTCTTCTTTCACGCCGCCCCTCCATTGTCGTTGTCTCTGCCTCTACCCTTACCCAGCCGCGACAACCACCTCACAGCCGTCCCTGCTTCCTCTCCTGGCCGTGGCTAACACCCTTTCTCGCCCCTCTTTACTCTGTTTTCGTGTTCTTAAAAAAAAACGTAAGTATTGAAACGATTTGAATGCTTTAATTTGTGTTTAATCAATGCAAAAATATGTTATGATTAGTGGGTAATCGATTAGAGTTAGTTTTATGCATAAAGAATTGATCTTGATTGTTGTTTTGAGTTGATTTTCATTAATTTCGAATTTGGGGATTTATTAGATTAATCGTCGAATTTGTTCAATTGATTTTGAAAGTCTTGAATTGGGTATGCTTATTATCTAATAGTTAGGGTTCTTGAATTTAGTTTGAGATTTAAATTGGGTTTTGTTCAAAGTTTGTAAAAATTGTAAATTGGGGAATTTTGATTAATTGTTTCTAATTTAGGTTAATTAGTCCAAATTAATTATGATCATCAATATTTTGACATTATGATAATTTAACAAATTATAAACTGATTTTCGTGATTTAAATAATTTAATTCGAATTTTTAGGATTTTATGTAATAAAACATTGTTTTTAATTAATAAAACATAATATAAATTGGTATAATAATTTTATAATTAAATTATAATAATTAAGGGTTTATTTTATGAATTATATTCTGTTTTAAACTAATTTTAGGCCTTTGGGAATTTTTATAATAAATTGAATGTTATTTGGGTTTTATTGGATAATTATTGAAATAGAATTATAATTATTGGATAATTGGTAATTGTTGGTTTGGATTTGGTATTGTCATAATCATGCATTGCATATAGGATCATACTAACATATAGGAATATAGTTAGTTAGTTGGTTGAGAAAGATTGAGTGTTGATTTGGGAATGTCGTTTGTATAATTGTAGAGCCTGAGTTCGTAGACGAGCAGTACTAGTTATTGTTGTGTTATTGAGTTTCCGTTTGCCTAAAAAGGTAAGCTAGCATGCTCGACCCTTTTTAAACTTGTAGAAACCTTTCAAACGTATGTGCTATATGTGAATGGTGTGATTGGATGAGAACGTAGTATCATGATAGGTGGAGAACAATTCAGTTTATACAATTATCGTATTTTGATTGGTTGGATTTATTGTATTGATATTGGTATATGGTATGGCTTGGGACAAATATGTTATTTTGAAAGGTAAGATGGAATGTATATCGAATAGGTCGATTTGGTTTGGTTTGTGGGCGCATAGCCGATTTATATTATGATGTTGGTTTGGTATCGTTTTATATGATTTGTTATCATCAACTCTCTCTCAATAAGATACTGGTTACTTAGACGAAGCAAAAGAACTCCTAATTATTCGTTGAGTAAAAAGAACTCTTATTTATTTGTTTGAATCAAAAGAACTCCGATTTATTTGTTTGAGTCAAAGGAACTTTTATTTATCGGTTTGAGTCACATCGACTCCTATTAATTACCCAACTGCATCGGTCTCTAAGAGGGTTATGCTCTAGTCTACTCTATTTGGGTTAAAAACACCCAGTAGGGGGTGTGCACACTTAAGGTTTAGTTGTCTTGGATTATGGATTATGGTTGATAGGATGAATTGGCAAAAGTTTCAATTCATTTCTAAATAATAAGGATTATGGATTATGAATTATGGATTATAGATTATGGAACATCACTGGTGACTTATGAATATTTCATTTATCGTTAATCTTTGGTTTGTTGAATATGGATTATGGAGTGTTTCTTATGCTATTAGTAAGTGATAAATTAGATGGTGGATTGTGGAATATGCCTTTGGTTGTTGTATTGGAATTATTATTGAATTACTTATATGTTTATGTGCTAAGTGTGTTTTCGAAAATAAAACTAAAACGTTTTCAAAATCCAGGTAAGAGTTTTGGTTTTCTACATGTTGAGGTGTTAGCTTACTCAATTTTTTTGACTTTTTCAACTGTGGTTTTTGTACTTTAAATCCACCACGGGTTTGGAGTGATTGATGCATGCGGGAACGACGACTCACTAGAAATTAGTTGGATTCAATAATAAGACTCGTAGTTATTAAACATAGACTATTTCATATCTATATTTCAAGATTTTTGGACAACTGTAATTTTAAATATTGGATGTAATAGACTATTTTAAACCATTAGACATTTGTAGTTCGGCTTCTAAAATCTCCTTGCATTCGGGTCTTTGACTCGAGTGCGGAGTGACACCTCTGACTTTCCTTATTTGTGTTTTGGTTCTCGATAAAATGTTTTTTAAAAAGGAAAGGAAATTTGGGGGTGTTACAGTGGTAGAAGGCAGCCCTGACCTTATGTCGTGGATGTCAGGCAGGATGATCTCGTAAATAGATGTCAGTCTTGCTCTGTTGAAGGATGCTTGACTGAACCCGTAGAAGGCAGTCCTGGCCTGATCTCGTGGTTGCCAGGCTGGCTGATCTTGTAAATAGATTTCAGCCTGGCTCCGCTGAAGGATGTTTGACAAAACTCGTAGAAGGCAACCCTGGCCTAATGTCGTGGATGTCAGGCTTGTAAATAAGGGTCAACCTGGACCCTGTCGAATGAAAGTCAAGCTGGTCTGACATACGATGCTAGCCTAATCCTGCGTAAGGATGGTAGGCTGATCTTCTAGAGGAAGCCTCGGCCTGATCTCGTGGATGGACGGTAGGCTGATTCCAGTAAATATGGGCCAGCCTTGACCCTGTGGAATGAAGGTCGGGCTGGTCTGACAGATGAAGCTAGCCAGATCATGCGTAAGGATGTTAGGCTTAACTTGTAGAAGACAGCCCTGGCCTAATCTCGTCGATGCAAGGCAGGCTGATCCTCTCCTATTCTACTTTTTCTTCGACGCTTATAATTTATTCGTCATTGTGGCTCTTCAAAGTTTTTTTAGGGATCTTGCGGCCTTATTCTTATTTTGTCGTAGCATGACCTTAGTCTTCCTTTGTCATAACAAGACCTTAGTCTCGTTTTAGCCCTGTTCTGCTTGGCATTGGGCATTTGGCCTTAGTACTACCCGGACCTTATCCCTATCTTGGGCTTTGTCTAACTTGCTTGGTCTTGTCTTCGAGTTTGCCTTGGTTTTAGGCAGCTCGTACTCGGGTGTTTTCTCTTAATCTTACCCATATATTAGCCTTACGTCGGCCTTAGCCTGCTTTATCACGACGCTTGGCCTTAGCCTTACCCATACTTTGAATTTACATTGGCCTTAGCTTCCTTGGCGTATAAACTCTTATAGTGGTGTGCTGTCTTTCTACTTTTGGGGACATGGAATTTCGTACATACTCTTTTCTTTAGATCTTTTATTCCAATGCCATTGTGGTTGGTATCTCGTAGGACCTAGCAGCGCCTCTTTAGCAAGAACTCATCTTACTAATAAATGGCGTGGTTTTCTAGGCCTTAGCCTGCTTAACCGCGACCTGCCTTCCACTGTCATTGCGGTGCTTTTCTGTACTGTAGGATCTTGTAGCGCCTCTTTAACATGCAGTGGATCGGATCCTTGACCGTAGCCGGGATCCTTTTAGGTTTTTATTTCACTGTCATTGCGGTGCTTTTCTGTCCCGTAGGATCTTGCGGCGCCTCTTTAACATGCAGTGGACTGGAACCATGACCGTAGTAGGGACCTTTACTAGGTGGTCATGTTTTGCCAGGCCTTAGCTTGTTTTAACACGATCCAAATCATGATCTTAGTCAGATTTCCACCCTGGCGTTATAATAGCCCTGGCTGGATTTCGGCTTTCCATCCTGGCTTTACAAAGCTGGATTTCGACCTTAGTCATGGCGTTATGCTCCAGCCATGCGTTTTCTAACTGGCCGGCTTTAGCTCTTAGTCTTGTAATCTCGCAATTTGCCTTGATATTTTCTTCCTGATATCTCTTGCCTCTTATTCCTTTTTTGTTGTATGCGATGAAAAGGAATTACAAGCTTCAGATTCTTTGAGCCCATGCCCCTTATTCTTTTTTCTCACTTTAGTGTTGATGCGCCTTTTTGATACTTGAGGTATGTCCTTGAATTAGGTCTCTTTGCGCTGGAAGATGTTGTCTGGAGGCTGCAGCGTTGAAGCCAGAGCTTGGAAGCTGCCTTTGCTTATGCAGGGTCCGGTGGTCCCCCTTGCTGATGCTGGATATTGAGGCTTCCCCTTACGAGAGTTAGAGGCTGCCTTTTAGAAGTTGGAGTCGGAGGCTACCTTTGAGGAGTCAAGGCCTGGAGGCTGCCTTTTCGGAGCCAGGGCCTGGAGGATGCCTTTGTTGGTGCTGGGGCAGGAGGCTGTCTTTGCGGAGTCAAGTCCTTGACGGGATTAAATTGTGGATCTTGTCTCTATCAATTGTTCCTTCTTACTTATCCTTTCTTGAGGATTGCTTGGAGTTTGCTCCTTTTTCCAATGGATGGTCTTGTCCTTGATTAGATTGTGGATCTTGTCGCTATCAAATTTCTGTTAGTTGAGACATACGTCGTAGCACAGTAATGGTCACATTTCCACCCCGGCGTCACCATAGCCCTGGCTGGATTTCGGCCTTAGTTATGACCTTAGTCGTGCTACTGCCCCTTGTTCCTTTCTCATGGTGTGCTATGAGAAGGAATGCTAACTAGGCTTCAGCAGGCTCTTCACCCAGGTCAGAGGTCAACCATGGAAGGCCTGCCTGATTTCGGATCCTTTTCTTTGACTCATGGTCTGGATCCACTTTGCTGGACCTTGCAGGGTTAGATAGCGAATCTTGTCGCTATCAAGTGCCCCTTAGTCGAGATTGTACCTAACAATACAATAAAGTGAGGTAAGCTCATAGACAATCAATTCAAGTGTGGTAAGTAAACACAATCTTTACTCTATAATGCACTTGTAAAGCATATGACAGTTTTTAATTAAATACATCTTGCTTTAAACATGTTTTTCCTTCTTATTTGGGGGTGTTAAATCTTTAAAAGTCTCAATCATGCCTTTAAAGACGTTTTTTTAGGTCGAGGTAAGCGATTTCAAAATAACTATGTCTCAATCGGACATTCCAGCGCAAAGTTATGGCCTACCTAAGTTTTGCTTAAAGAAAACAACGAGCATTTAATCAAGTAAGCATTGGAATAGAGCTTAGCTTTTGCTTTCAATGGTAGATCTGCTTCGTCCACTCGAACGCATTCCTCCTTTATGAATGGTGGCCTTAGCCTACCTGTCGGCCTTAGCCTAGCCATTAGCCATAGTCATCTCCTCCGTCTAGCTATTGGCCTTAGCCTAGCTGCCGGACTTTTGATAATCCTTGGCGCTTTCCCTTAGACTTTGCCGACAAATGTAATTTTGACTGACTGAAGGCGATGCTGTCTTGCAGGCTGAATGCTATCCCACCGTGCTAGATGCTACCCGCGATGTGGCTTTGCACACTTCTCCGAAAGGCTTAGTGGTGTTCCGCCAGGATTGATCCTGCTCCACCAAGATTGATGTTGTTCTCCCAGACCGATTGCTGCTCCAGCAGGATTGATGCTGCTATGCCTCGACTGGTGGCGGCTTCGTCAAGTTTCTCTGCCAGACTGGATGTTGCTCTGCCAGGCTGGTTTTTGCTCCGTCAGGATTGATGCTGCTCCGCCAGGCTGGTTCCTGCTCCGTCAGGCTTCTCTGCCAGGCTTGATCTTGCTCCTCCGGGCTTAATGATCTCACGGCAGGCTATCTCTCACTCATAGGATGATCAAATATACTAGATCAAGAAGATTTTGCGAGGTAAGAAACCTACAAACGCACTGATGCGAGTAGATCTGAGAATTCGTGGGAGAGACGAAGATTAAAACACATATGTACTCGATCTCTACAAAATACCAATCTTTTGATGTGGGTAGCTTCTCTTTAGGAGTTGAAGACGTAGATATGGCTTCTAGCTGGCCCTTCCCACAGACGGCGCCAAATTGTTCCGGTGAAAAATGGACAATCAACATTTGTAGAAGATGGGAAGACGTCTTGGGCCTGCCTCGGGAGTGAGGCCCCTGATGTGACCCCTGCAAGAGAAACGTGGCTAGCCTCGGGGGTGTTTCCGAGGGAGACCCCTCCGATGGCTAAGTTAGATGTAGTAATTTTGTTATAGAGAGAGAGTGGGTGATCTCCTCCCAAAGATGTGTGTTACCTCTACTTGTGCCACAAAGGGGGCATTTATAATACTCTATGCACTAGTTTTAAACTCGTGCGTTGCACGGTTCAAATATTATATCATTCTTAATGATTTTTATGTTTATAACAAACTATGCTATCATTTCAATAAAGATAATTCATAGCAATTGTTGTGAAGTTGCTTACATGTATTTTGAAATCTTGATCAATTAAAAAATAAAAATAAAATAAAAAGTTGTCTAGATTGTTCATGTTTAAATTATACAAACAACATTTCTTATCTATACACTTCAAAAGCACCCTTTTTTAATAGATAGAGTATATAAAGTCGATTGTAATCATTAAGCAATGCTTATCGGAAAATGTATAAATGGATCTCAAATTGAAATTCATTTCAAATCAAATAAAATGATATATGTTTCAAAAGTTTCTGATACACTATCCAATTGTATGATAATTCATACCGTGTTTCTATAATATAGTGTGAATGGTTAATAATTAACTGTGTAATTTATCCTCTCATTTTTTGCCTTTTCACCATACACTAAACTCTTTGAGTAATTCTTAAATGATGGACTCTTCATTTTTCTCTTTCACCATACACTAAACTCTTTAAGTAGTTTTTAAATGATTGACTCTTTTTTTTTGCTCTTTCACCATACACTAAATTCTTTGAGTATTTCTCAAATGATGGACTCTCTCTATGCTCTTCGAAAATCTCGCTTTTATATAAAAAAAAACTGAACATATATTTAAAATCCATTTCAAATCTTTCACGAGCGGTACACATATTATATTGTGTATGATAATTCTTATTATACAAAAGTTCCACGTTGAACATGTTTCTTCGATAGTCAGATGAAGTGTTTATATTTTGTTTAGGAATAGCCACTATCATTTTTGCAAGATGACTGCTGATTAATGCATTTCTATCAAACATATGTAGAATGAAACTCATTTTAGATTAAATTTCAAAATAGGTTTAATGAGTTATATGTATTAATTTTCTGATATATAAAATGAAAATTAGGACTAATTATGTCGTGTCACATTTAAATAACTTTCAAATTGCAATTTTATAAAAGTATGGAGTCTGGCTATAAATGTTGTGTGAATCTTTCATTCTTTGGACTCTCTCACCATTTCTCTTATTTTGGACTCTTTTTCTAAAAAAAAAAATCTCTACTAAATGTATACGGAGTAATTGAATTGTTTTGCATATCGTAAAAATGTGTAAATAAATCTCAAATTGAGATACATTTCGAAACAAATATAATGATATATGTTTTCGATGACTACTGGTTAATGCATTTCTATCAAACATATGTATAATGAAACTCATTTTAGATTAAAATTTCAAAATAGGTTTAATGAGTTATATGTATTAACTTCCTGATATACAAAATGAAAGTTAGGACTAATTACGTCGTGTCACAATTAAATAACTTTTAAATTGCAATTTTATGAAAGTATGGACTCTGGCTAATAAATGTTGTGAGAATCTTTCATTCTTTGGACTCTCTCACCATTTCTCTTATTTTGGACCTTTTTTTTTTTTTTTTTTAATCTCTACTAAATGTATACAGAATTACTGAATTGTTTTGCATATCGTAAAAATGTGTAAATGGATCTCAAATTGAGATACATTTCGAAACAGATCTAATGATATATGTTTTGAAAGTTTCTGATACACGTAACCAATGTTATAAGTGATTTTGTCGCAAATCAATCAGAGATTAGAGAGTCTCACGAAAATAAGGATTCTCTATGTGGATTATTAATAATTGTTCATTTGAGTTGTTAATAATAAAATGTGGGTATTTCTCATTTTTTAAACTTTCTGAGTATTTATCTTTTGTTGGACTTTCTTTTGGCTCTTCAAAAATCTCTCTTTTATACTCCCTCCATAAATAAATATATGACGTTTTCGGATTACGTGGTGAGGATTTGACTTGCGATTTTAGAGAAAAATACATATTGAAAATTTATGAAACATATATCGTTGGATTCGTCTCAAAAAATCTTTTCACGCAAGTATAATTTTATAATTTTTACTACTATATCTTATGAGATATTGATGGATAAAGAATACGACTCGAAATGTGAAAAAGTCATGTATACATTTATGGAGGGAGTATATATATATATATAAGATTAGATTAAATTGGCTCCATGACCCGTGTATGACACGTGCGGGTTTTAGTCCTTTTGGACCCAAGTTGGGCCTTTTGGCTATTTATCTCATTTTGGCCTAATTAGTGTAATCAGACTTACACGCCCCTACACTTTGATTTTCAGAAGTGTCCAAAAACTAAAAATCGAAAACGATATCAAACAACCCCAATATATATATATATTATACTCCCTCCTACCCAAAGTTATTTTCCTGTATTCCTCTTTGGGACGATTCACTATGATTTTCCTGTTTCGAAACTTACCCGATATGGCAAATTTTTTGGACGTTTTTACCCTTACTAATTTTTTTGATTTTTCCCTAATCTTTTATTAACCCACTAACCTTTCCCTCCATCCACTAACAACTCCCTCCAAAATCTAATTGTTCCCACTCAAATCCAACCCAATAACAAAACTCAACCCAATTCAAACCCCATTTAATTTCTACCCCAACCCAAACCCAATCCCCCAATTTTTTTTTTCTGATCATAAAAATCCCTACCTACCTCCCTCTCTCTCTTCGTCTCCCTCTTCATTTCTAATGAACTCTACAAACCCTAACTCCCTTTCTCTCTCTTCGTCTCCCTCTCACTCCTCATTTCTCTGATGAACTCAAAAACCCTAACTCCCTCTCTCTCTCTTCGTCTCCTTCTCACTCTTCCTCTTCTTCACTCACAAGATCTTCAATTCTCTCTTCTCTCTCCTCACAAATCTGATCTTATGGCTTGATTCGACATTTCTCTCTTTAGATCTCATCCTCTCTTCGTCTTCTCACTATGATTTGATCCGTAGATCTGACTTTCTCTTCTCTTATTCCTCCCCCTTTTTATCATAAAAAATGGGGGATTCGTCGTGGCCTTATCAATTTTGGTCATTTGTTCCCGAAACGCAACTGGAAGAAGAAGAAGAGGCGAACATCTGCGATGGACGATTGTTTGTCGGTACTTCTGACATTTCTGCCCTTGTCGACGACGAGTACTTCGATCGGGTTGGTGGGTTGATCATCCCAGACTCTGAGGATGACACAGAGTCTATTGATACGAAGAAAAGGCGTAGAGAATCCGATGCAAAATGGGATTTAAGGGTTGAGATGTCGAAAGCCCGATGTAAATTTGATCGTGAGTTGATTGAAGAGAAAGCTCGGTGGGAACGAGAGCATATTGCAATGATCATGAGCCATATGGGTTGTGGTATAATCTAAACCCTTTTTTATTTAATTTTTTTTGCTTGAATATGTGATTGGGGTAATTGCATGTGCTTAGATCTGTTTATTTTGTGATTTTTGGGTGTAATTAACCTTGATTCATTTTTTGTTTTGGTTGAATCTGTGATTGGGGTAATTGCATGTGGTTTGATCTGCTTTTTTTTTGTGATTTTTGGGCGTAATTAACCGTGAATCATTTTATTTTTGCTTAAATCTGTGTTTGTGATCATTGCATGTGCTTCGATTTGTTTTTTTTTTTTTCTGATTTTTTGGCCTAATTGACCTTGATTCATTTTTTTTTTTTTTTTTGCTTGATTTTATGTTTGTGATCATTGCATGTGCTTTTATCTGTTTTTTTTTTGTGATTTTTTGGCGTAAATAACCTTGATTCATTTTTTTTTTTGTTGAATCTGTGTTTGGGGTAGTTAATGTGCTTAGATCTGTTTTATTTTTGTCATTTTGGGGGCGTAATTAACCTTGAATCATTTTATTTTTGCTTAAATCTGTGTTTGTGATCATTGCATGTGCTTCTCTCTGTTTTTTTGTTCTGATTTTTTGGCGTAAATAACCTTGATTGAATTTTTTTTTGCTTGATTCTGTGTTTGGGGTAATTAATCTGGTTTGATCTGTTTTTATTTTGTGAATTTTGGGCTAATTATCCTTGATTCATTTTTTTTTTGTTGAATCTGTGATTGGAGTAATTTTTATTGTGTAAACCTCTGTTTTTTGTGATTTTTGGTCGTACTTAGCCTTGATTTCTGTTGTGGGTTGATTCTGATTGCTGATTTTTGTTGTTTTTTGGGCGTAATTTTTATTGGTTGGTTCTGTCATTGGGGTAATGCATGTTGCGTAAATTAATTCTCTGTTTTTTTGTGAGTGATGGAGTAATTAGCCTTCATTTCTGTTGTGGCCAGCTTCTGATTGCTGATTTCTGTTGTTTTTTGGGCGTAATTTTTATTGCTGGGTTCTGTCATTGTGGCCACCTCTTTGCGTAAATCTTCGTTTTTTGTGATTTTTGGGCGCAATTGACCTTGATTCATTTTTATACTATTGATTTGTAGATGCAGGGAGTATGGGTTAATTGAGTTCTAAAGTGTAACTAGCAAGTCAGTGATGATTTTTGAGACTTGCATTGTAGTTGTTACATTATTTTGACCACATTTGCTACATTTACGGATTGATTGAAGCCACTTTGAAACTAGCCAACTACATGTGTAAATGGAGGCACTTTAGATGCCAACTGACACATGGTATGGAGGCTTGTGTTTGATAAGGCTCTTAATTCGTAAATGTAGCAACAACTCTATGAGGAGTGTTATTTACATCTGAGAGTTGTTTGATTTTTTGGCTTAATTTAAATGCTTCAAATGATGATGATGGTACTAAAAACATAAACACATTGCGTTTGATATTAAACATAAAGGACTTGGGTTTATATTACATTCAAAATGTTTACAAAATACATGTGTGATTTAAGTGTTTACGACCTAAACTTGAGCATTCAAAATGGTTTAGTACTTAGTTTATGAATGAAACACAATCACACACTACATGAACATTTAAGTCGTCATTGCATTTGGAAAATCAATATCAAGATCTCCCATGATTTCCCCCAAATTGTTTGCTTTTCCGACATTGATCAAAGTTTGAATGCATTCTTTCACAACATCCTCACTTACGGTCAAATTCCTAGTGAGTAATCCTTGCCTTTGTAGTACGGCCTTCTTTAGATGTGGTAGTGAGTAGTCATTGAGGCCACCTCTTTTCATGACCTCAGTCATGACTCCTTGCAAACTTAGCCACACATTGTCTAATGTAGCCAGATCAAGGTCTTTAAAAGCTTGTTTGACATTCTTGATCAACTCGGGTATTGTCTTCGATGGTTCTTTGTCTTGAAGTGATTGAATTGAGTTAAAGAAACCCAAGTCCAATATGTTTAAATCTGGGCTTTGTGCTGGTTGTTGATTCAATGTGATATTAAATCCGTCTGATGTTGCATGAGCCACAAAATCTTGATCCTCACCTCTTATGTGTGGAGGTGCATTGTCTTGTTGAATGTGAATGTCTTTGCTTGCCCATGATGGCCATTTGGCTTTGATAGCTGGAATAACTTTGTTGATAAGCATTATTTTTGTCACGATTTTGTTGATATTCTCAATGGGTTTTGAGACTATAGTAGATGCTGGCCTATGTATTGAGTTTCTGATTGCTGGTCCTTTAATAACAAAGGGCCAAATGCCAATTTTACCATAAAAAATGCACTCACCATCCGGTGCGTACCTCGGTCTTGCTACTGCTGCCATAAACATAACCTTAGGGATATACCTCTTGTTTTGTGTGCTTCTAACTGATTCTTCTTCCCCCGGTGTGAGTATCATCCTTTGTTTGATCTTAGTCATCCAAAACCATTTCTCATCAATATGTACATCATTATCTTGTGATCGAAACTTGATTGCATTTAGTAGTCGATCAAATAACACTCTAGACATGATAAAGTTGAGACGAAGGAACTTGTGGTCGCTTGATAACGATGGCTTAATAGCATTAGTATGCCACCTCAATTCTCCCTTTGCAATCCATCTTTGACATGTAGAATAACTTATATCAATGCAAATGATAGTCGCTTGATTGTGCATCTTTTCAATTGTAGAAGCGACTCGATAACTTGCATCGGTATAAGTACCTTATTTCTGCCTTTTTTGCCTTTGATTAAGCTATTCACATTGATTGGAAGACCCAAAGCTTTGTTTTGCTTGTTACGCCTTTGGAGATTTCCAATTGTTTTTGTTGTGACGTTAAATTTTGCTGCAATCTCCTTAATTTTGCCATGATGGGGTTTCCCATTTTTGGAGTTCTCTAATAAAAAGCAATGTATTTCAAATCCTTGAGCATTGGTGAGATTCTTTTTGGCAGGCATACTTTACTTTTCCTTGTGATTCCCTAATGAAACTTGTGCTACTAACCTTGTGATTCGATTGAATGCTAATAAGATAGGATGGAAGCCACCTCTAGAAGAAGAAGAAGCAGCAGCACCAAACAAGCAGCAGCAGGCTTGCCCCATCAGCAGCAGAACCCCAGCAGCAGCGTCAGACCCCTAGCAGCAGCAGAACCCCCAGCAGCTTACTTTCACCACGCAGCACACCCCACCACGAGCAGAGCAGAATCTGTCCAAAATCGAGCTGAAGCAGCATCACTGTTAGCATCAGCAGCGGCACCGAGCACGGAATCGAAAACTAATCCTAGTTTTTTTTCTGTTTTTCTTTTGAATTCTCCTTTCCTCAGAATTCTGAGATATTTTGTGTGAGATTTGTGAATTAGGATTGTATAAGGATTGGTTTATGAAGATCCACAATTAGTGGGTTCCAATCTTATTAATGAAATCAGATGTGTTTTGGGGGGAGTTTCAAATTCTTAAAAACTCCCTCCAAATCTCCCACTTGTATTTTTTGAACTTCCCTCCAATTGTCCAACTTAATCATCCGCCAGAAATTTTGGTGGGAGGATTAGAGGGGTCTAAATTTTAATTAAACACCCTTACCCCACCAATAATTCCACTACCACATTTCTTTAATACTTGTTGTTTGTTGTTGTGTCCTACCCAAAGAGGAAAATCTCTTTGGGTAGGAGGGAGTATATAAAAGAGAGATTTTTGAAGAGCCGAGAGAGAGTCCAACAAAAGATAAATACTGAGAGAGTTTAAAAAATGAGAAATGCCCACACTTTGTTATTAACAAATCAAATGGACAATTATTAATAATCCACATAAAGAATCCTTATTTTCGTGAGACTCTTTAATAAATGTATCTTACACATTTAATTATTAACCATTCACACTATATTATAGAAACACGGTATGATTGATTATACAATTGGTTATGTGTATCAGAAACTTTTGAAACATATATTATTTTATCTGATTTAAAATGAATTTCAATTTGAGATCCATTTATACATTTTCCGATAAGCAATGCTTAATGATTACAATCGACTTTATATACTATATTTATCTAAAAATGTGTTTTTGAAGAGTATAGTTAAGAACTGTTATTTGTACAATTTAAACATGAACAATCGAGACATCTTTGTATTTTTTTTTACTGATCAAGATTTTAAAATACATGTAAGCAATATCACAACAATTGCTATGAATTATTTTTATTGAAATGATAGCATAATTGGTTATAAACATAAAAATCATTAAAAATGATATAATATTTGAACCGTGCAACGCAGTCCAACAAAAAGAGAAATACTGAGAGTTTAAAAAATGAGAAATACCCACATTTTATTATTAACAACTCACACGGACACTTATTAATAATCCACATGTAGAATCCTTATTTTCGTGAGTTTCTTTCATAAATGTATCTAATAGATTTGCGACATAATCACTCATAACATTAGTCACGTGTATTAGAAAATTTAAAAACATATATTATTAGATTTGTTTCGAAATGTATCTCAATTTGAGATCCATTTACACATTTTTCTGATATGAAACAATTAAGTTACTGCGTGTACATTTAGTAGAGATTTGTTTTTTTCTTAAAAATTTTAAGGAGAATCCAAAATAAGAGAAATGGTGAGAGAGTCCAAAGAATGGAAGAGTGCATACTTTCATAAAATTATAATTCGAAAGTTATTAAAATGTGAAACACATAATTAGTCCTAACTTTCATTTATACATATAACTCATCAAACCTATTTTAAAATTTAATCTAAAATGAGTTCCATTTATACATATGTTTTGTATTAAACACCAGTCATCGAGCGAAAATTGGAAAAATGATATATTGTGTCTATTCCTAAGCTAAACTCAACAAACAAAAGAGAGAGTCCAACAAAAGGGAAATACTGAGAGAGTTTAAAATATGAGAAATACCTTCATTTTATTATTAACTCACACGGATAATAATTAATAATGCACATATAGAATCCATATTTTCGTGAAACTCTTTCATTAATGTTTGTAATAGATTTGAGACATAATCACTCATAACATTGGTTGCGTAGAAAATTTAAAATCATATATCATGAGATTTGTTTCTAAATGTATCTCAATTTGACATCCATTTACACAATTTTCCAATATAAAAAAGAAATTTTTGAAAAGTATAGAGAGAGTCAATTTGAGAAATACTCAAAGAGTTTAGTGTACGGTGAAAGAGCAATAGAGAGAGTCCATCGTTTGAGAATTTAGTGTATGTTGAAAGAGCAATAGAGAGAGTCCATTATTTGAGAAATACTTAAAAAGTTTAGTGGGTGGTAAAAGAGCAAAAAATGAGAGGATAAATTTAATTATTAACTATTCACACAAAGAATTTTTGAAGAATATAGAGATTTTAGTGTACGGTGAAAGAACAAAAAAAATTATTAACAATTCACAAAGATATTCTCATTTTTGTTAAACTTTTACATAAAGCTATATTATGGAAACATGTTTTTATTAAAGAAGGGTTTTTTTTTTTGAAGAGTATACAATAAATGTTGTTATATAATTTAAAAATGGACAGTGTAGACAAAGTTGTATATTTTTTTTGAATTGATCAAATTTTAAAAATACATGTAAGCGATATCACAACAATTAGTATGGATTATTTTAACTGAAATGATAGCATAGTTGGTTATAATGATAAAAATCATTAAAAATAATATAATATTTGAACCGTGCAACACACGGACTTAAAACTAGTTCCCTATATTGAATATTACGAAAACAATGAAGAAATAGAGAAATGGAAGTCAGGGAAGAAAATAAATAAATTATAGAAAGAAATAAAACAAAAAGAAAAAGGAAAAAATAAAAAGGAACCAAGAAAACAAGGAAGTAGAGTTAAGAAGGAAACAGCGAATGGTGGCTTCTCGATCTTCACCATGATATCCATTTGCCCTTGAAACCTCGTCCATGTCTGCCCTTTTCTAACCCTAACTTTCTCTCTCCTCCTAAATTAAAAATTCGACGCTTTTCTATCTCTTCCGACGACGCCGTACTCCTCACGATTCCTGCGACTTCTGTGAGTCCTACTAATCCTCTTCAATTGTTTTTGTCATTTTTTTTTTTTTCGTTTTCACTTCGAAAGTTCCAATCTTTTTGATACCCTTTTCATTGTTGTTGATTTAATTGTAATGGGTATTTGTTGAATTTAAATATAGTTATGAATTTAGTTGTGATTTTGTAATTAGTTGTGATTTTGTAATTTTTTTTTCAGGGTGGGTTATGACATTGTAAATTGTGGTGTATGATGTGTTTGTATTACTTGGGAATTCAAGAATTTATTTAGCACTGTGTGTGTGGGGCTAGACAATGGCGGCTGATCAGCGTAAAAGGCGGCCGACATCGTCGCCATTTGGGTGTGGGATTCAGGAGCAGAAAAGAGCTAATAAGAGGGAATGTAGATCATCATTGCAACATGAGTTTCATTATAACAGTCATGTGTCTTTGAAGTGGGATGATAATGAGAAATCCGTCGTTGCTAAGGAGGAACAAATTGGGATTTCGTCGAGACATTTGGCTGCGTTTGTTCCTGTTAGTAGTGCTAAATTGGCTGATGTTATTACTATTCCTAAGGAGGTTTTTGAGCTGGATGATTTGGCTGGGGTTCTAACCTATGAGGTTGGTGATAATCAACCAGGATACACTGATTTTGTTCGAGTGTACAGTGTTGCTTGTCGTTTTCTGAGTTATATCGTTGTTTGCAGGATTGGCAGTCGCTTCTAACGGAAAAAGACAGAAGCTTTCTTGCGCAATTTCTCCCTCAAGGATTTGAGTCCGATGAAGTTGTGCAAGCTTTGCTTGGCGGTGAGAACCTACATTTTGGGAATCATTTTCTCAAATGGTGAGCCTATGTTTCCTTTTGATGTTTTATGTGTTCCTGTAACCTTTTACATCTGATTTATGGATAGTGACCTTGACAAAAGGAGTTTTGGGCATAAGTTTGTACTAAATTTGTTAAGGCGGAAATTTCACATCTTTTGTTTTCACTAGTTAAATGTTACTGCTGTGATTTTGTTTCTCAAACAAAAGGCCTGTGCTTCCTTTTAAGTACTCTTGGAACTTGCTAGATCAGATTTGTCACTATTGGGCTTGAAAGGAGGAGCTTTTGATCGTCAGTTTCTTGATGCCCCAAAATTAGTGATGTATATATGATGGGAGACACATTATATCTTTAGTTTCACGAGTGAACCTCAGATGTGTTAGTTTTTGATCAACTACTTCTTTGAATTCTTAATTAGCTTTAAGAAAAGTGTTTGAGTGACCTCCGGGGTGTTTGGGAAAACTGCCTGTATACATGTCTTGGGTGCTTAGCAAGGATGACTACATTTAGACTTCCTCAAACTTTGCTACTGATGGAACTCTTTTGAGTTATGGGGTTTGTTTTGTGTGGCTGTAGAAAAACTAACGTGTCTTAATCTTTACAGGGGCTCCTCATTGTGTTCTGGCAATCTTCATCCTGATGCAGTGGTTCAACATGAAAATTCCTTTAAGACCAACAAGAAAGCATACTACTCCGAGCTGCAACAGTACCATGACAAGTATGTTTGTGAGAGTTTTTGCATCATCTTGTAATTTACACTTTTGCTTTCATGTTACAGATTGCAAGTTTGTTCACTGTTTGCATTCTATGGCAGCATGATAAGGGATCTACAGAATTTTAAGGAAAGGTGTGGAAGCTCCAATGACCCTCAATCAGAGATTCTAAAGATTATGTCAAGGTTTGTTTCTGGCTTTCTGTTCATCTAATGCAAGTTATGTGGCATTAGACTGCTTTTCGTCCCTTGTCCTGTAAGGGATGAAGGAGCTCAAATGAGGAAAATAATGTGTTATGAAGGGAAATAGGAGGCTAGAGTGTTAACTTGCTGCCTGCATGGGACCTATCGTCACATCTGTATAATCTAGGTTCTGAATGCTGGATCCAGGGATGATGGTGGGGCTGCGACGATGTCATTCCTTACCTTTCCAAAATTTGCCTTAAGAGATGCCTGATCGTTTCATGTAGTTTGGGTGGTAGTCACGTAGAGGCTCATTTAATGGAAGACCTTTTAAATTAGCTTGGTGTCCAAGTTTTTCATTTTTAATGTTGTTACTTGTTAGATGGATAGTGGTTTTGGCGATAAATTATAGTTTCTTACAAATCTGAACTTATTACATTCGGCTGAAGAAGGTTCGTTGTGCTTTTATCTGGTATATTCTGAGTTCTTTGGCTGGAGAGAAAAATTATTGTCTTCTCCGGACTGACTTATGTTACTGATTTTCTGTGGTTGATTTCCTCTTTATTGTTAAAAGCAGTGACAGTGGTAGGGAAACCCCTGTCACAATTTTTCTAAACAATTGGGACAATTTGTATTACCCCTTTTACTAGGATATGTCATCCCTCTTCTGTGTTTCTGTTGATTGGTTTAGGCGCCCAAAACAAAAGTAGATGGTTAGTGGATCTTGGAAAAACTTGTGGTCTTATTACACCTTCATTCCCGTTTCTCCTTGATCCACCTTTATTTCTGGATTTTGTGTGCTTTCCTTGTGTGTGAAGAACAAGTGAATAGAGAATAAGGTGCACTTGTAAGTTTCTAATCACTCTTTGAGCTTGAATGTAATGTGTGAGCTTTTGGGATCATCTTGTCTAAATAACGTTATCTTGGTATGGAGTTGGCTATGGCCAATCCCTTCGAGAACCGAGTTCTCTTTTCTATCAAGTGGTCTGTGTTGCTTGTAATGGAGTAATTGTTATTGGGGTTATATAGGTCAGAACAAAGTAGAGGGGAAGTGGTGACTGGTGAGTGTGGAGGGAAAGAACAAAGGGGTGAAGGGTAAACTTTATCTGATTTGGGGTCACTTCATTGCCCTGGGGGGAAGTCAGTAGCTAACTAACTATTACCCTCTGTATGTGGTACTTATAACCCTCTCTCCCCCACCCTTCTCTATCCACCACAATACTTCCTTCTCCCATTTATTTTGTCCATTACCTAGCGATCCCGATGAGATGGAATTGCGAAAATTTGCATCAGTTATGCCAAATGATTTCTGCCTTTTAGCTATGCACATTTAGTTTTATATTGAAAGTTTGGTTGCTCAGAAATGGTTTTTTCTCCCTTAAAGTTGTCCCTTTTAATTGTTCTTGGGTAAGACCATAGGGGTTATTTGGAAACCGCTCTGTTATTCACATATTCTAGGGGAAATTATTAGTTGTTCTGACCCTCCTTGTCCCGCTTAGAGCTGTAGCCTCTTTTGATGCACAATGGTAATGAATCAGACTATTAATTTTGGGTGAAAAGCTAAATGAAAGGGGTATATAGGACTTTTTGGGGGGAACTAGATGGCTTCTACTTTGTAACTTATTTCTAATTTGTGCGGTTCTATTAGCTTCTTTGAACAAGATACAAGAGTTTGATATGTTTATTTAGGTATTATATGGATTTTGTCGTACTATATATTATTGTTGAGGGTAGTTAATAGTTTCTTATTCATTTCAGATGTCAGACAGGAAGAGCTTCCGTCACATTCTTTAAGTAAAGGCTCTTTGAAAAACTTATGAAAACTGCCTATTGTTCCTGGATATGCTGTCAATATGCACCAAGATGTGCTCTTAGATGTACTCTTTATAAGAATGTGTTGTTCTTCAGTTTTCTGCTGTTAAAAGTCTCCCAAGCTGCTTATTAACTGTTGTTTAAGTTGACCATTGTGTCTTTGAATAGTGGAAACTTTGAGCAGTTAATGAAGAGGAGTTTATTTATCTCTAGTACTGTCTTTTGATACTCTTGTAGCTTGGTTCCCTGAAGTAATTTAATTCTGGGCAGATCAAAACGGCATGCAGAAAAGAATGTTATGCCTAATTCAAATGAACTCGAAGATCAGAAGCTCGAGGCGAATGCTACGTATGAGTCCCCATCTTCCATTGCAGATGATAAAATGTATTATAGTGACAACCAAAAACTTTCTGTCATCAGGGATGCTAAGATCCAAAAAAGGTAATAACTTTTCTAACATCGGCCTACATTAATGTGTCGTACTCTGTTCATTGTGGATGATAAGAAAGAAAGGGGGACACTTTCTGTCATCAGGGATCACTCCAAGAAAGAACGTTGCAAACGATTTTTTTTTTTTTTTTTTTTTTTTTTTTTTTTTGGCGTGGGATCTGTCACCAATGGACTTTATTTTGGCCACTCATGCTCTATAACTCTTCCTCCTCCCTTAAGAAGCTTACTGGCATGCTGCGTCTACTTTTGTCCTATAGTTTTAAGATACAGGTGCAAAAGCCTATTTTAAGTAAAAAAAAGTTTTACTGTTCATGATACCATACATTATTGTATGATTCTTGAACGAACACACGCATGAGCAGTTTCAGGTGTAGTGTTTTAGCTCTTTTAGGGCATGTTATTTCATCCTATGCTGAACGTGTTCTCAGAAAAGTCTAGAAAAATGGAGTTCCTCCATGATTCGAATTTAGACAAAGCGCTGCAAGATTAAAGAAAAGGAAGTTTAAGAAATGATGTGAGTTTGGAACACCGCATGGAAGTTTAGAATGCTTTTGATAAAATAAAGAGAGCATAATTATAAACCCACTGCCTCGAAGAGTTTCGGTTGTTAAGATGTAGTGAGGATTCAGGATATGGGGGAAGTTTGTAAGCTGGCTCTCTAATTAAGGCTCCAAGTGAAAATCCCATACGATAAACCCGCCCACCTTTTATACTAGACAAGATCACAAGAATACTATGAACTGGTAAAAGAATTACATACAAGTATATAACATTCTATTGTAATTTTCTTTTGAATGGTGTTAGTTCTCTGAATTCTATCTTGAAACTTTCATAGTAGCTAGAGAAGTGGTCATCTGCATGGACATGGGAAGAAGAATTTCCTAGGAAACTCTAATTCACATGATTTCGCTCTTCCTAGTAAGTTGTGAATTGTTTGGTTACATGTAGGAAATGCCTAGGGGGCCCTAGGTAAGCAACTTCCTACATTAATTAGGAAATGAAAATTACTCGGAAGTGCGATTTATCATGCTTGTGGTTACCTGACAATGCCATAGCCTTTTCTTTTCTGGGAATAGGGACTTTACATGGTTTCTGGTGGTATCAACACGACCATGCCTGAAATCCATGTGTTCTCTGGTACTTTAACAGAACGTCAACCTTTTTGTTGTTGATCTGTCTTGGTTTTCTAGCCAACAGTATCAGCCATCTGCAGTGGCACAGAGGATTATTTGTCTGGCTGCAAGAGTATATGTATAGTTTTGGTATAGTTTTTGCTTTCTACTATAGCATTGTCTTGGTACCATGGTAATCATGTCGCTAGTGCCGTAGTGGTAGTACAGCTGAAATTGCTATGTGAAATTTACGTAGAGTAAGGGATCATGGTGCTTAGGATTATGTTATAGTTGCCTTGGTGGCGTACCAAAATATAAACAACAACCAAGCCTTATTCCCATAATGATTTGGGGTCGGCTAACTATATCCCCAAATTATGTTGCAAGATCATGATCGAAAAAAGCCTAAATGAAGTGATCAATAGGATGAGAAACAAAGAACTCGTCCCCAGAGGTAATCAATACCCAATATGATAAGAAACTCCTTGAGAAATGAAGTTCCATTCCAACCAAAGGCCCAAAGATAGCCATAACTAACACCCGAAATAGAGACAATTGCCAAACTGCAATTGCATCGGGAAAAAGGTAATGAAAAAGAAAGAACGACAAAATAATTTAGAAAAAAGGTGTCATATATAGGAAATGCAATTGCATGAAGCTGTAGCAATACCTTGCTCTTAATCTTCAAAGGATTCCCTATCCTTTCATGTTTTGCTGACACATATATGATAACCGACGCATGTATGATAACCAACACATCTTTAATGGATTCCCAATATGACAGACCTTCATGAGTTTTTGATACACTATGCATGAGCCAACACATGTATGATAACCATTACATGTCTATCTTTCTTCTTCTCTCAGATTATATTGGTTGCTATGTCCTATTGAGTAGTGTGGCATTCTTTTGCCTAATGAGAAAGTATGATTAGATTGCTTCAATTTCAGGTTTCGCAATCCGGAGATTACGAAGGACAAACATGAGAAATTTTCGTCATCCCCGAATGGCCTCAAGGGCTTACCAAGACCTAAGAAAGCAGAAAAGCCACAGAAATCTAACATCTCCAATGATGGGACCAAATATATGTCATATGTGAAGGTGAGATTCTTTTATCAGATGGGTTAAGCTTGCCCTAGTAATTAGTAATATGAACAGTGTCTAATGTGTGTTTACTCTCCAATGTGGAATAAACCTTTCACATATGTAATTGTTTATCTTTCAGATTAGCAAGAAGCAGCATGATGAACTTGTTATGAGTAGTATGGGACAGCCTGGTGCTAGTATTCCACCTAAGAATCTTAATCGTCTACTGGGCAACATTGAGAGTTTCAATGTAAAGCCGTATGAAATGTTTGAGGAAGAAGAGGAGAAGAGAATTCAGGAGCACTGGTATGTGCTCTTCATTTGCCGACTTTATAAGTTTTAACAGTCGTTTTTTATAACATGTTACTTCTCCAGGACAAATATGATAAACAAAGATCTTCCAAAGGCATTACAAAAATGGAGAAAAGGGCAACTCGAGAGGCTGCAAGTTATGAGCTATTTGTGCGAAGAAATTGAAGATAAACTAGGACTTTTGTCAGAGGTTTGTGTGATTAGTAGAATTTCTATCTTCAATTGGCAGTGTGTGTTTTGTGTTATAGCTATTGACTTAATTTCTGTGTTTGCAGGCTCAAAATGGAAGATTGTTGACGCCTTGTAATAAGGGCATTACAGATGTTCAGGATGTGGTTAGGGATGATTCTCAAGTGATATCTAAGGATCATCACGACATGAATTCGCTTTCTCAGGGTTCTCTCTCGGATGGTGATAATCCTACCGCAAGTTCTTCACAGAATGAGGCTTCCAAGCAGAGTGTTCCTTTAAATATCAATGAGGACTTAGATCTTTCTTCCTTGCAGAATCCTTCTTCAAATGTCAAGAAGGAGTTTGATCCATCTTCCACAGGAAACCAACCTCTCCAAAATCCTCTGTTTAATGTCAACGAGAAGTTTGTTCCATCCTCCATGGGAAACCAATCTTGGTGTAACTCTCCTCTAAATGTGAAAGACGAATTCGGTTCTTCCTCCATTGAGATCAAATCATTGACGAGGAATCCTCTCTCAAACGACAACCAAGAGTTTACCCCTATGGATTTAAATGCAGTAAATAATCAGATTTCTTCCGAGACAAGCGACACTTCTTCTCCACCTGAACATGTTGTCCAGACATCAGAAGTATCTCTTGGTGTATCGCATACTGAAGTCCATGCAGTCTCCACATCCGAAGCATCTCTTGGTGTATCACACACTGAAATGCATGCTACTGCTGCGGCTGATGAGGGTTTGGAGATACCCAGCTCATCTATCAAGAACGTATGGTCTTCAATTGGCTTGCCGGTCTCCTACGGTCTTTCTCATCTAACTCCACGGTATGCATCTTCTAGTGAGTTGGCTGTCAGGCATCCACAACTAGTTCCGGAGCAGCCAGCCCATTTGATTGATCTTGAATCTGATATATCAGGGGGTACCACCAAAGATCTATTAAATAGGCATACTGACCATCTGCCATTCATCAACCCTTATGGAACTAGAGACGGAAATGACTTGCTGCTGCAATCTCTTATTAAGCGGGACAGTTTTCACCAGGAACCGAAAAGGAGTGGGTTAACATTTCATCCATCCCTGGAACCACCCAATCAGTTTGCAAGCCACATCCAGGAGGAGTTGCAGCCATCATTTGCAATTGATCAGAGGCAGAGAGTACAGAGTGATTTATTTATGAATCAGAACATTCACGACAGTATCTACTCTGACAACAATAGGTATTCGATCCAAGGTCAGCAGTTTTCAGCACTGAATGTGAGGGACTGGGGTGGTCCTCGTATGTCAACCCCAGTTCAGTCTCAATTGAGCTCGGTGGGACAGTTGAACAATACTAGTTTGTTTTCAAATGACATTAGAGCTAATGGTGGTTGGTCGGCTCCAGAGGGCACTGTTTTCCCAACCTCAAGTCTTGGTAGTGGTGATCAGAGCCTTTTCAGTGTCTTCTCACAGTGCAATTCTATACGGCCTGGACCTCGACCTCGGTACGGTCCTGTGGGTTCGGCTGAGCAGATCATGATCCCTTCAACAAGCTATGGACAAGATATGGCCACAGGAATACCCATGTCAAGCAATCCTTTATCGCAGACAACTTCTCCATTTGACTACTTGAGTGGGGGTGAGGCTGCTACCACCATGAAGAATCCTATGATGGGCTGGATGGGCTTGGGGCATCAACCTCCAGGGTTACACGATCCATCTGGGAAACCATTCATGAAGCCCTGGAATCCCTAAGTAGCTGCAACAACACCACTCCTGTTGTTAGATGAGAAGTACATGGAAAGAATGCGCAAGTAATGTTTTGCCTCGTCATGAGGTTGAATTCAGCCAGTGCTAGTTTTCTGCTGAGGTATAGGACCTAGGGACGCTGTAAATACCCTTACAAGAACCGAGACACACACCATGGTATCATGTACATAGCTAGTTCTAGTAGTAGGCAAACAGAGATCTTGGAATGCCAAGTATTCGAGGAAATCTCTTCGCCAGTTCCCTTATTGGGAGGTGATTTCTATATGATTAATCGGATTATCTTTTTGAGGAACCTTGTTCGTTTTGTTGGTTAGGTGGTTCTCATTTACCATAAGGGTTACACCCATGGAAGTCAGATTTTGCATGAAGTGACTTATCTTTCACTGCATCTGATACCCGGTATGTTGGTACCTCTCCGATATATGTTCTTTCATTAAAATAAATTCATTTTCTTGGTACTCAGCCGACAAAATTTCTTGCACATATTTTTTATTCTTTATGATTTCATAATCTGTCCGTGCTTCTTATTTTGTGAAGTAGCAGTCAGTTGGTGTGATTTTTGAAGCAATTTTCATTTTGGGTCATCTGTGCGCAGCCTCTTTATGTTTCAATAAGGGTAAAGCTTGCGTGCATCCGACCCCCCCTTACCCTGCCTTATGGTGGGAGCCTTTAAGACACTGGGGTTAAAGATGTTGTATGATTTCATAATCTGCATAATTGTCGCAAAGTTCTCATACGTAACACAAACAGATGTGATCTTGTGAACGTATATAATTTGCAACTTGACATATTATCATTTGTGTTCTTTTGTTTCTCAGTTTATTGAGTGGGGCATATTTCTTTATAACGTCATTGGTTGATTAGTGACTAGTGAGTACCTTGGTAATTTCTTCAAGTAGTGTTGTACGGGCCTGTCATTGTATGCATCATGTACCCTAAAATTTACTGCTCAATAATTATACAGTTGACAGGCCGTAATCATACACAGTTTTACTGCTCCTTTTACGTGTACATTATCCGAAACTTTATTATATTGAAGGGCTCATGCTGGTGCATGGAGCTCAATAAGAGGGGGGAAACTATGGAGAAACCCGGAGGTAGGCAGGGGCGTAATGGACAGCGTGATGACTGACTGTTGCAGTCTGCAGGTTACAATGTCCGGGTTGCATGACGGTCCTAGGCGTGAACAGGAGTGCCATGGATGGGTGGAAATGTTGCATTGTTTTAAGGTTCCTATTTCCTGTTTACTTACCTGAGTTTCATCCCGATTTGTTGACTAAGCAAGTCGGCTCGTTTATACCCCTAGTTTCAGCCTTTTAGGCCATTGTATGTACTGGTAAAAAATTGCAAAACGCCAAATAAATCTCCATTGATCTTTTGGATACATTGGACGTTACAAAAATTTAGAGGTATGTGTTTCTATCCTACCTACAAATCTACTGTGTTAAACCTTATTTTCCACAAATAGCATTCAATAACACATGACAGAGCATCAAATCCACAAAATACTGGTGTCCAATTCGCCCATCCCTCCATTTACGTCTTGCTGGAAATCTCCCATAATGCACCCCATCATTGCACCTGTTATCATAATGCCATGCCCATGTCATGTCAAAGCTATCTATGACACCAGTAATTATTCCTGCAGCTCTCATTTTCTCTAAGAGGACTCCGTTGAAGGCCTCAATCTTGTTGGGATTGAACGCTAATGTTCGCGCATACCCCCCAGCTGTGATGGTTGATCTGAAGATGAAGTTTGGTACATTGAGCCCTCTTTGTTTCACTCTCTCTATTACCCCTTTCCAGAATTTCGCGGCATACTCAGCCCCGCCTACAAACCGCCTTATGTTAGGCCAGTAGACACCATCATGTAGCCCAGAGTTGAATAATACTGTATCAGGTACACCAGGGCCACTGAAGTAGTCCTTGAGAAGTTTTCTGTACCCTTTATTTGATAATGAGTCAAGGCCTAAGTAGTTGCTCTTGTCATCCCAGTGACCATTGAAGATGTTGGTTATTCGAATCCACTGTGACCTGTCTCTTGGATTCGTAATGTTAAGGTCAAATCGCCTGGTAATTGGCGGTATAGGCACGTCTAGGATGAAGAACATGACATTGCGAATTGTATCAATATGATTAGAGTCACCCCATAGGAAAACCCATCTCTGGTTGAAGCATTTCCAAGCATCATTACCTGAGAACAGCTTGAATGAACAATGTGATGAGTATACCCATCCGTTGCTCTCCAATGACCCTAGCGAACCCTTACACCAAGGACTTGTGCATTGATAGTTAGCATCCAAGCACTTATACCTTCCATCATGACTGATCTTACATGGGTTGTTTCGAGCATGCCTTGTCCACCTACCAGCCCAAAGACCCCTCTCGAAATCAGATTTTCGACATGTATCTAACTCTGGTAGCTTAATGTCAGTCTTGGTGAACCTAACGGGTATGATTCTGAGCTGCTTATCGACAGCAAACCTCATTGGAGAGAAAGATAGTCCCTTGAAATTCCGAAACAGCAGGATGATTCTCATAGTATAATCGCCAGCAAAATGTGGTTCGACTTGAAGGGTAAGGGAGTATGTACCATTGCCATAATCCTTCATCGGCGGTCTTGATTTCCATAATTCACCTGATATGTCTATCTCAAAGTAGTCACCCCCTACACAATGAGGCTTCCCTTGTTCATCCAACGCTTGGAAAACAATCTCATGAACATATCCTGTTTGCAAAGTTATTGCCTTTTGCTCATCTATATTTAGAAACTTGATCTCATCTGTTTGTGAATCTTTGCATGGTTCTCCCCCGGGCGCTAACCATCTTGCTAGCAGGTTTGATGTGTAGTTTGGCTCAAGCTCGACCGAGGCCCAGCCTGATTCCAATTTCTCTGCAATTTGTTCCTTGATTGTCACGTTGTTTGGACTAATTTGAGGTGGAACTGATGGGATTTTTGTTAAAATTTCGGTGTTTGGACTCGCGTGAGGAGGTAATGACACAATGTCTACGGTTGTGGTGTGAATGTTATAATCAAGCTTTAGGGTAAGAAAGTTTCTAGGGGAGTTCCAAATTTGCATGAAAGTTCCATCAGCAAAATCATCAAGTGTAAAGATTATGAGCGTTGTTGCAAATACAAGTGTTACAAAGATCGTAATGGATCGATTTAAATGTAGAGTTGGCGTTCGAGTTGCCGAGGTTGGTGGCTTTTGATCTTCTGCCATTTCACTCGCTGTAAAATTTGAGAGAAAGCAGGAAGAAGATCAAAAGAATGGAGGAGCAAAGGGTTGTTATAAGTCTCATAACACCAACCTTATCAAAGCTTGTGACATGGGCTTCTTTTAAGGGCATGAATTGATTAAATAACAATAATGGTGATACAAAGTAGTTGAGCAACGGAAATAAAGAAATGTGCTCACTTTTATTCAAGTAAAGTGCTTAAATGCGTTTTCTCGGTCTTAAGAGAATAATAAGGGTAAATTTGATACTAACGGGTAGGTGATGATCGATGTTAGCTTGCGAATTAAAGGGTTGTGTGAAGGAGAATGAGAAAGGAGAAGCTAAGATAAGTGGTAGCAAAAATCTGGATGAGAAGTTGGCTAGAGTGTGTGACAGAGAAAAAGCAGAGGGGGATAAGGAGATGTCAATATTACTCAATATGTCATGCTTGATAAATTTGGTTGACAGTAAAATTATAGGTAAGAGTTTATGGAGGATTTAAGTTAATAATCCAATGTACTATGATGAATTTATAAAGTTCTTGAAAATGTGGACTTTGGTGTTTTTTTTTTTTTTTTTTCTATTTTTTTTTTTTTCATTTCATTTAACTTGACATTTGTGTTATCAAGTACTTTGGAAAAGAAAAGATATTACAAGAATACAAGATGAACATCTGTATGTCATTTGTAGTAGTAGGTAATAACACAAAGGGCAGGTGAAATTTGTTGTTGGTAGTGCACTAGTGCTACACCAAAAGTTGAAAATGGCAAAATACTAAAACGCACCACAGATGGCATTAGGTAAATTCCACTCACAAAAAAAGTGACTCCACTTAACATGAGTTCTATAAGTACTAGTTATATACTCATTATATGAATTAAATTATGCAAATTAATACAATATTGTAATAAAAGTTTAATGAGGCTTTTTTATTGCGGTTTTGCTCACTCAAACACTGGAGCACATCATTAGAGAGCAAACTGAGGGGGGCTAGCATAATCAGATTGATTGATCAGAAATGTTTGCACGTTCATGGATTAGCGCTAAACATTACCTCTAACTGGTTAGCAAATCCGTGCAAAGCACGACAGAGTTTCATGTAATTAAATTTTGATTAACACCAGGGTGCGATTATTAGGATTCAAACCTGTTAAACCTAAAAATATGTTATCGATAGCCTTACTAATATGAGTAGGATAATAGAAAACCGGATTTGGACTATGAAATTTGTCTACATAGACTCCTAACATTTTCCTACTTATGTGTCAATGATTCCACGTCTATTGGTAGAGCATGATTGCACTCTAATTTCATAGTCCAAATGTTAGGGAGTCTACGTAGACAAATTACAAAGACAGATTTGGAACTGTGGAGTAATATAGTAAAAGTGATATATAAACATATAAACTCTGCTGCACCGAATCCCAAATGCAGCTAATGAATGAATGTACTAATAACATAGTGCAAAGCAATGGCGAATTATACAACAATTACAAAGCCTATAAGCTCAAGGGAACCCCAAGCCGCGATTTACAGTGTTGTCTACCAATTTTATCTAACATGTACGCAAAACCCTGTCAACTTGTACACATAGCGTTCAGCAGAACTTGCCCAAGCATCAAATCTACAAAATACTGGTGCCCAATCTGACCGTCTCTCCACTTCATTTTCGCTGGGAATCTACCATAATGCACCCCATCATTGCACCTATTATCAAAATGCCAAGCCCATGTCATGTCGAAATCATCTATAACCCCGGTCACCAAGCCAGCTGCCTTCAATTTTTCCAAAAGGATGCCGTTAAACACCTCCATCTTACTGGGGTTAAATGACAGTGTTCTAGCATATCCTCCTGTTGTTATTGTTGATCTGAAAATAAAATTTGGTACGTCTAATCCCCTATTCCTCACCCCCTGAATGATCTCTTTCCAGAATGAAGCTGCGAATTCTGCACCTACAATGAATCTCCTCACAGTATGCCAGTAAATACCGTCGTGTAAACCTGAATTAAATATCACAGTGTCTGGTACTGCAGACCCATTGAAGAAGCTCTTGACCAAATTGCGGTACTCCTCATTTGACAACGAGTTTAAGCCTTGGTAGTTCATGGTCAGATTCCAATGACCATTGAATAGGTTTGTGATTCTGACTGACTGTGACTCGTCTTTAGGGTTTGTAAAATTCCTGTCAAAACGCCGTGAGACTACTTGCAGCTCCTGAAACGGCACACCAAGAAAGAAATACAAGATGTTTCGGATAGTGTCCACGTGATTTGAGTCACCCCAAAAGAACAGCCATCGGTTGTTCAAGCAATTCCAAGCATCATCAACCGAAAGCAACCTAAATGAACAATGTGCAGAGTAAACCCAGCCATTACTCTCTAACAATCCCAATGAGCCATTACACCATGGAGCTGTGCAATGGTAGTCGGAATCCAAACACCTATATCGCCCATCATTGCTGATTTCACAGGCATCGTTTCTAGCGTGCCTCGTCCACCTACCAGCCCAAACATCCCTGTCAAAATCAGATTTCCTACACTCATGCAGTTCAGGCAACTTGGCTTCAGACTTGGAAAACAGAACAGGAACCCTCCTGAGCTCTTTGTCCAAGCCAAATCGAGCAGTAGAGAATTTCAGCCCTTCAAAATGCCGGAACAATAGGATTATGGTAAGGTTATAAGCCCCTGGAAAATCATGATGGACTTGCATTGAGAATTTGTAACTCCCATTGCCCAAATCCTTAATTGGTGGCCGCGATTTCCACAATTCACCCGACAAATCGACCTCAAAATAATCACCTCCAACACAATGTGGATTTCCTGACTCATTCAATGCCTGAAAAACCACCTCATGAACAATCCCAGTAGACAACACAATTGAACTCCCTTCATCAAAATTCACAAACTTAAGCTCAACTGTTTTGGAATCTTTACACTGCTTACCACCACCTCCAGTTCCAAACCACATAGACAAGAGATTTGAACTATAATTCTGCTCAAGCTCACCCGAAACCCAACCCAACCCGAATTCATCCCGAAAACTACCCGAATCACTCGAAAATTGTCCTTGGGACACACTATTCCCTGACAATCTTTGCTCTAAACCAGATGAATTCTCTTGCTTAACAGTCACTCCACTCACATTCTGCCATTGTTCTACCAAAACCTTATCTGGGTTTTCATTTTTAGGCAACAAAACATTGCTATCATTGATTAAATTCACATGGGTAGAATCTAATTTAGCAAACAATGCAGATTTTTGATAATCTTGAGCTTGTGAAACACGAAAACTAGCAGAATCATAAACTTTTTGAGGGGAATAATCTCTTGGGTACCTCCAAAAATCCAGGATATTTTCAAGTGTAGACTCATCAACTCTCCAAATCACCAACACTGCCACAACTGTCAGAGTTACTAGAACCCCAACTCGCCGAGTTAACCCCAGAATCGGCCACTGCGTTGCCGAGTTACCCAGCTTTTCCGGCATCAATCCGATCCCTGTGAAAAATGTACTAAAGCAGTCAAAAGACAGAGCAAGAAAACCAACTGCTGAGCTGCAAAGTAGTGTGAAAATCAAAGTGTTACTGCTGTAAAAATTGCGACCAACACAAAAACCCAGTAATTATTTTACTACTACTATAAAGTATGTTTTGTTGCATAGAACATGGGATTTTTCTCGAAAACATAAACTATGCTACTAAAATGATGAAAAATTTAGAAGAATGCTAAAAAAATGTATAAAAGGAAAGGAGTAAAACTTACTGTTAGTTTGGTACAATAAAAACAATGGAGATTTGCAGGAATGTGGAAATAATCATTCATACATGCATTTGTCTGGCAATTTTTATTGTTAATGTGAACTTCTATTAATGACCCAATTAAGTAGTAATATAAAAAAGTTGAGAAAGGAGAATTTTGGAACAAATTACAAAGAATGTTTATGAAAAAGTTGGGAATGGAGAGGGGATGAAAGTGGTGTGATGTTGAAGATATTGAAGATTAGCAACAAATGGTATAGGGTGGGAAACTGGGGATGGAATACTAGTGTTGTATACTCTCTCACACTCATTTGCGAGAGTTTGAGTTTTTGCATATTTGGCTTTCACTATCAATAATGTCGATGTCGATTACATAAATTAAAATAATTGTTGGCATTTGTGAGTTGTCGTAGTAAAGCAAATTGAAGTTATTAATTACGAGTATAGTAACGATTTACTCATTTGGTGATAGAGGTAGTGATATCCCATTTAATTGTGGATTCAACTTCTAATAAAAACGATTCTATTTTAGATGATGTTTTGTATGAGTAACATTACTTGAGTAAAAGAAGTGTAACCAGTTTAGCTGCATGTGTTTACAAGCTACTCCCTCCGTCCCATCTCAAACGCCGCATATTCCATTTTGAAACGTTCCACCTCAAACACCCCATTTATTTTGGGACATATTTCTCTCTCCTACTTTTATTAAATTATCACATCTTATCTCTCCTACTTTTATTAATCCTCACATTTTATCTTCTTCTTTTTCCTAATATTACCCACTCAACTTACTATATTAGTTTTCTTATTCCACTACAATTATCGTACGGGGCGTTTGAGCGGGGACGAAGGGAGTACCACATATGCTAGAGAATTTTTTAGCACAATATGAAAAATACATGTTACTTATCATAACTCAATGCTTATATTGTATAGTCCATAGACGCTTGAGTATTGTGCTCAGTGTGAAAGAACCATCTTTATCAAAAGACTAAGCTGAGGTATTATGGGAATCATGACTTAATTACAAAAAAAAAAAAATAGTGCACAATACTAGTACTACTCATGGTTAATGAATTATGTTATAACTAATTTGCATGCCCGGTCCGCGCCCGGGCTGTATATCTATGTTGTTGTTATACTCATTTTATTAAATTGTCTTCTTTGTTATAATATTATTAGCAACACTAATATTTTCTATAAATTAGCTTACCACCATAATTACCATAGATTATATTATTTTTCATAAATTAGCTAATAATTTTCATATTTGTAATTACTTAGCGCTATCCAATTAATGAATGCCAAGTGTTCTTCTAGGAAAGACTTGATTTCAGGTTTTAATATATAGTATTAAATTTACCACTATAACTTGAATTTACCAACTATCTAGAATATCACTACTCCTAGATAAATTAAATTAACCGTGTTATCGTCATCTCAAATCCTAACGAAAGTTTACGTGGAATTGAAAAAGGAGTTTAAGTTCCTACTAGTTATTGCAAAATTCCACATATACTCTTGTTCATTTTGGTTTAAATTACACTCACATTTCAAATCAAACTTTAATAGATATGCTTGCTGGTTAAGGTTCATAGCAGCCTCTAAAAATACAGATACGATTTTTTTTATTAAGTGACACTAACATGATAGCATGATTGCATAAACTCACAACTCACCAACAAAATGTGAATCACTAAGAATTGTGTGGACATATATTGATAGCACTAGCAATCTAAAGTTAAACTTTTTAATAATTTCTTAAACGTTAAAATACCATGTGGAATCCAAAAGAGAACCTTCACTTACATTTCTAGTAAAGTGGCCAAATACACTTTACCAACAGAAATTCTAATTTCTGACATAGTACAACAATAGTAACATTAGTAAGGTTACATCTCAAATCCACAAAGATTATACGTATATCATATCAAATGCATCATGTGGTCTAGTCTGTCAACACACAACAGTCCAGTCGAATAATAAATAATGGTAACGGGAGAAATTGGACCCCTGGAATTATTATTAGATGGCACAACAATGCCAGGGTGATCACATGATATTTGTTGACAAATTAGTGGCTAATCTTTCTTTTGTTTCTGTTCTGTAATCAGCCTCATTTTTTCTTCTCTTTTGTTCCTCCTTCCACCGACTCTCCCCGCATTGGTATTATTGTAAAATTTTATTCCTTCCATCCACATTGGTTGTATGAGATGCTCCACAGTGAATTTGCTCAGCCGTATACCCTATTAGACAACCACCTAAGCTAATCGCTAGGACAATGCGATAACTCGTTTTTGTTGAATTGTCACTCTTTAGATTCACCGGTTACTTGACTGAAAAACCGCACTAAAAAAAATGAGTTTTCATGCTCAACAGCTTGATTAACTTGTAATCTCAATTTGTTAATGTCATGGTACTGGGTGGAAAAGTTGGAATTAAGTTTAGGATTACAATTATATAACGACAATTATTTAAAGCGTCAATGATCAGTTGATTAACTTTAATACGAAACTCAACTAACTTACTTAAATGTCTGGAGTTCAACAAAATAAAGTACCTTACAAATCAGTTGATGCAAATTGCAAATAGGCCTTTCTCTCCCTCACGCTCCCGGCCCTACACAGGCTGGGTTCAACACTCACATGCACTAATGCTCCGCGTATGCAAGTATAATTCGCCGAAAACACCACGTCGTGGGGTATCAGTGTATCACCTCCTACTTCCTAAATAATAAGTCTCATTTAATCTTTTTCGTTTTAAATGAAACAAATCATTAATCCAGCATTCCAGCCTCCGCCTCTCCATTCCACACTTGAATTTGTTGGGCGGCATAAAATTGAGTTTATGTCATGAATTTTTTTTTTTTTTTTTCATTTTTTTGCCCATCTTGTCACCCTAAACAAACCTCAATCATGCAAAAATACAAAAATCACTGGCTATGGTCGTTTCAGAAATACAACAAAAACAACATTAGTTCAGTGTCTCAAGTGTCTCAAAGTTTCCTGCCAATGTCGATGTCGAGAAATAAAAAGCAAAATTCGTCTAAAAGCTGCATTGTTCAATTCAATCCTGAATGCACAAACTAATTCCTCAATTCGTGAACAAAATTTACAGAACACACAAGCTTAGATCCTCGTAGTAGCCCTTTCCAAGAGACCGTCAAGAAATATGACTGGATAAAAATGAATACAATCTGAACCTATTACTCGAGAACGACAAATCAATGATACAAGTATACATGCAAGGAGATTGACAGAGGATACAAAGTATTAATTAGCTCCATGGATCATCCCAACCCTTTGGTGTCTCTCTTCTAACGAAATCCATAATTGCCTGGACAGCCTCTGCCACTCTATTAGACAGCGAGTGATTCCCGTATTCAACTTCGAATTTCTCAGCTCCTCCAAGCGCCCTGCATAATCTGTAAAAGAAAAGGGTCATGTGTTAGCTATTAGTTCATATATCCAGCTCAGTACTAAGGTGAACAATCCAACAGGCATGTACCTTTCTACCAAAGCTTTCTTGTCAACATAATCGGGCACATATTCGTCAGCCATGGAGTAGATGACCTGCAAAATACAACAGGCCCCCAGTCGGTACTAGATAGTTCCAGAGTTTCAGCCAAATCACTGGGAATACTCGAGTGTGTAAAGAAAGATCATCTTACCTGACATGGTATATTTGACATATGGCCCAGCCTCTGTCTCAATTGATCATCACTGAGGTCAGAACTAAACATATCGTCATCGCCCATGTATGCACAAAGGGAGTGATACCTGGCAAAGAACTTCCATAATTAGCAAGGCGACTGTACACAGTTACATACAGGAGAGTCTTGCATATGGGTAATAGAGGGAGAGACGAGAGTCTAGCTTTTCTGTAAGAAAGTAAACAGCGACATTCTAGCAAAAATATGTATTTGCAGCGAACTGGAAGGTGAAAAATGAGCCCAAGAAAGTTTGCTCGATCGTGAAGCACCAATGACCCAAGACAGTGAACTCATCTGGCCTAAAGAATCAATCAATTTGCTTCCATGCAACAAAAAAAAAAAAAAAAAAAAAAAAAAAAAAAAAAAAAAAAAAAGTTCACATTCTGCAATTTCATTCTAGAACAATGCAATTTTAGCACCCAAAGGTGGAATGATTGAGATCTCAGGTTGAAGTTGGATTCACTGGTTCAGCTGCAGAAGAGAGAAAAAAACAGAAGAAAACACCAGACCAAAACATGCTTGAGAGGATTACCCAACCACGATAGTAATAGATGCTGAATTTTCAAGACTAACCCACTAACATCATGTTCTATCATGTCCTATAGTAGTGGTGTGCCAACTCCAAAGATCAACTTTCAATGTGGCTTTATATGCCTTATTTGATATACAGAATTCAAGAATTCAGTCAAAAAACTTGGGCGAAAATACTGATGGTTAATGTGGGAACTTACTCGTAATCCAGACCTATGCAGCAAAAGCTAGAAGTACACTATGACAGCGTGGTCCAGGCCTACGATGATTAAATCCAGCACAGCACATCGCAGGAGATATGGAGAATTAGTAGTTGAAATCAGAAGTTGGGGTGTCTTACATTGATGTTAGTAACCCAATGGGCCTTACCACTAATCCAAATCAGACTACATGGTATTGCACTCTGAGTGACCCTTTTTTTTTTTTTTTTTTTTTTTTTTTTTAAATCTGGAGATGACGTTGGTGTCCTTTAATTCATCCACCAAGGAGAAAGAAGACAAGATTTGAAAAGGACTCAATTATTTTAAAACATCAATTAAATACCTTGTCGATGTCTTCACCTAGAGTATTTCAAACAAACTAAAATAGACGTTGAGCACACTAGGATCATCTCTCTTCATACATAGAATAGCTAAGGTAGATATCTGGCCTAACTAAGATTGCCTTGTCAATGTGTTCACCCAAAACATAACAATCTTTTTTCATAATTTCTTGAAAAGAACAGTTTCTTCGATTGATAATGGAGAAGGATCAATGCAAACGGGCAATGCATAAAGGCAAATTGAGGATGCAGTGTTAGATAGTAATCGATCAAATTGCCCATTGAGGGTCAAGGTATGTCAAATGGAAAGAAGAAGATATCAAGTAAAAGGCTGACATAAATTGTAATGGCTTCACTCATGGGCCCCAACTTGGGATGTTTGCAATTCCCCAATTGGACATAATTTGGAAGATGCCTCAAACTTCAGAATATAGGTATTTCCTTTTTTCCAAAAAATGGAACTGAATGATTGATGATATTTAAAATCCCACATCCTCAATATAGCCTCACCAAATTATATGGCAAGCAAATGCAAAAGCAGTTGTCGATCTAGGCCACACCGATAACTTTTAAATAAATGGGAGTAGAAAACCCAAGGGACAGAAACCGAGTAAGTAATCTTTCTGAATGATAGAACTTTTCAGATATGCTTGCTATTCCAGGAGATTCTACATAGAAAGATCAACTATGGAACTGATAGCCTATCAAATCAGGTGATATGCTTGGCTTGTCACACAATCAGTTTAAATTTCGCTTTTGGAGGTTGTTGTATAGTTGGAGTTAAGGTGTTGCATTCTCACCAAAAATTGACATTCCTCTCTTTTGTGGAAAAAATTTCTCACGATAGTCACTGATAGTGTAAGCAATTTTCATTTTGGGTCATCCGTGCGCAACCTCTCTATGTTTCAATAGGGGTAAGGCTTGCGTGCATCCGACCCCCCCTTACCCCGCCTTATGGCGGGAGCCTTTAAGGCACCGGGGTTAAAGATGTTGTTGTAGTGTAAGAGCTTAGTTAGGTCTCTTTTATATTTGGGCATCACTTGAAGGTGATAGGTGTTTTGTTTATAATTGAGCATCACCTTCTTGGTGAGCTTTTTGAATATATTGATATCCTCACTTACCAAGAAAATAATAAAATTGAAAGTACATCAGAATCTACTTTAGGAAGAACTTAGAATGAGTCGGGGGGTAATCAAAAGTTAAATCTTGATGTGATAAATACCAAACGGTTTCCAAATTAAATGAGCTCCCTACTTCGCACATAATTTTTGAAACATGGAATGTGTGACCCTCCAAATCACTCACAAGCAAATTTAGGACTGAGTACATCTTGGCTACATCAGTGTATAGCCTTGAATTCAATAGTTAGTGCGTATTATATATCTCATACTAAGCTACCACAAAAACCAACTTTCCTTTGCATCTAGTTGTCTACATGCGTTGTCAGTCGTTGATCCTTTCATATGGCAGAAAACCCCATACTGAACATAAGACCGTAATTTCTCAAGCAAGATAATTATAAAAAGAAAAACAACAATATCTAGACTATCACAGAGCTATTTGTACAACAATCATATTTCAGAGTTGCACAGTGCACATTCCTCAAGTATTCTCAGTAACAAGATATGAATCACAGCAACCTGGGAGCGGTCTTTAGCGTAATCATATCCACCAAATAAAACCTCACAAATGCACTTCACAATCAAGTGCAGGCTTAATGCTTGTAAGAGAAAAGAAGCGAGACGATTTTGTGACCATACAAATTATAATTAACAAAGACATTAAAAGTTGAGATGCACAGAGACTCGAAAAGCTTGAATTTTAGACATAAAAAGGCTTCAGATGACACACCTATAGGCAGTTATCGGAGCATGTTCATATGCTTCCCTGGGCATCAGATCAGATGCTTTGCCATCACTAATCATTTTTGAAGCCAAGTCAATCATGGCAGCTGTTTCAGGAAGCGTAGCTAGGTATTCCCGGTCACTAACTGGAGCCTGATTGATAATATAGAAAACTATCAAGCAATTCAATTATTCTTATGTATGAGAGAACAATGCACCAAAGAATCTGACAGCTGAATAGTTACAGAATTGTTGCTTATCAAGACCTCTTTATCCATTATATAGTTGCCGGGAAGTAGGAATAATCGGCTCTACAAGCCTATTTAGAAGAGGTGAGTTTACCCAATGGACAGTATGTCTCATAAACAAAATCGAATGAACACAAAGAAAAAAGGTTTATGTTCTGCATCAATGGAATATCTCTAACTCATGTAATGGCCGATGGCCTCTCCTCCCCACCTACCCGCCCTCACTCTCTCTGCTCCCTTCATCAGCCATCCTCCCATCCTTCCACTTGTTCAATCCGCGAGATGTCACTCCTCCCCAACGACCGTCGCTCATCCCTACCTGCCATTTCCCTCATGCTCCTCTCCAACAGTCCAGCAGTCCATCAGTCAATCCCATCCTCCTCCTCCCCTGGGTTTTCTCTCTTGGTCCATGTCTCTGCCTCTGGTGCCATGATATCATCCATTACTCCAGAACTGTCCGTGAGGTTAAGAGGGGTGGCGGTGAGGAGAGAGAAAGTCAGGAAGGGTGATGTGGTGGATGTGGATGCAGTGGGGATGGTGACGGAATTGATTGTGGCTTTGTGGGATGCTAAACTTCACCAGTACATGTGCCAGAAAAGAGGCAGAATCTTATAAAGGGGTAGCTTTACAAGAATTGCTCGAGGAGCCAGATCAGCAAGCCAATTTTCCAAGAATGGCAAAACAGATGACTAAACTACAAGCTTAAACAAGTTCTCATTCAATACCACAGATAGATCGTACCTGCAAGATGGCTGCTCGGACAGCTCTTGAACATGCTGCGTTTGTGCGCAAATAATGCACAATGTCCTACATGATATCCTGAAAAAATGTTAGCATATGCCATAGAATCTCAAAAGATGCATTTAAAGTTAAAACCTACTCCTTAAGCAAAAAACATGCATAGTCTGTTGATTCTGATCTAACACAAGAAATGATGCCTGGCTTTCGTTAGCAGGGATCAAGAAATAAATTACCAAGTACATACCTGACATCCAGTGCTGTGACCAAGCAATACCACCCCATCAGAATTTTCCTTGTTAATTAAGTAACTAACCAGTTGATCAAGCTCCATAGCATCCTTCAGCGCAAAGACACCAAGAAACATGAAACATATGTGTGTCAAGATATGAAGTAAGATTCCAGTGAATTATGTTAATCAAAATTGACATCTGGTAATTTGACAATATTAAAGCCTAATAATTTCAGTCTATTATTACCAGTTGTGTCCAATTTTCCCAAACTCTCATTCAACCTGTCTAATTAAGGAGCAGGGAATCAAAAAAGTGTCGTCCTGAAGGAGAACTCTAGGAGACTCCGCGGTCCTCTCAGGGTTCTTACTCAAATATTCTTTTCTAATTCATACGTAATCACTCTAGCTTCTTATAAGAATATAATGTGTCTGTATGTCGATAGTGTAGAAAAAAAACCCAGAATAGACGGTGGAGTTAAATGAGAGTTAGTCATGCCCACAATTGCTGACAAAGTACTAAGTCAAAAACACCCATTGATGAAGTCAAAAAAACCCATTGATGATCTTGAACTAAATATTTATCTACAGAATAAGATCATTTCTACAAACTATTCAGACAATGTTCAATATGGGGACCTTACTTGCTCAAGACTTGAAGTTCCATATGCAGTATAAGAAGAAGAGAGGAGTATCTGAACTAATGACCAATTCTCATTATCCAAAGCAGTCGCCAAAGGTTCCAAGTATCTGCATTCTTATTAGAAAGGTAAACAGCCAATCAAGAAGAGATCATTTCATATTTTTCACGCTACAGCAGCCAAACAACCTCACAAATGTTTTACGTAAAAGTTGTCAACAGATAATTGCAACATAACCTATCAACTTCTAATAATACAACTTCATAGCAGCGACATTGTAAACAAATAATCACCTAAACAAATTCAGTACCATATGACTATATCAGAGCTCATAATGATATTTAGCCTGGGAGTTTGACATGGTCATAACTATATTTGAGACATCCAACACACTTTATTCAGACATCTAAACATTCCAAGTTTGTTATATGTCCAGTAGATCAACCGGCCCCTCAAGCCCTCAAATTCGATCAACTACAGTACTCGTTATGTCCAGCACCTGTTAATAGTTATAATCAATGAAAGGTAGCACTTCTTCCAATCTTAATAATAACATCAAGCATCAGTGGGATTCGTCGATGCTCTCTGGTTAGTTGATAATGGAGAGATCTACAGATATGTTTGAGAGATTATCTCTTCAATACATGTTTATTCGTCAATGCCATTCACAATGCAATTTTCATATGGGTCATCCGTAAGCCGCCTCTTTATAATTCTCAAAGTAGGGGTAAGGTTGGCGTACATTCAACTCCCCCCCCCCCTACCTCGCCATAGGCAGGGACCTTCTGAGGCATTGGGTAATGTTACAAAGAAAAATAAAAAATGAAATGCTCAAAATCTTTCTCACAAGATTGGAGTAGGCACAACAAGCTAAACAATCCAGTCATATACATGGGTCATGGCAATAACGATTTAAGGCAAAACCAATTCGTAAAGTACATTTCACAAATGGGTTTGGTTTAGTGATGTTTGAATTGCTCACCATCTCATATATCCATAAATAACAAATCGACCAGGTAGACATATTGCTTCTGCTTTTCAAATCTGAGCCTTCAGTGTCCAATCAACTAATGACCTTTCAATCTTGAGCACTCGAATAAGGACAAGACATTAACACTATGGTGGTACGAAATAGTATATAAACACTACAAGTCAGCTTGTCGTCACTTGCTTAGTTAACTAAATTAATCAAATTTGTTTTTATGAGGGAAAAAAAAGCGGTTCCCAATCAATCAACCACAATAAGAGAAAAGGAAAAACACAAAGCACATATCACTGTTGACAAACCCCCAAACTTCAAAAAATAAGAGTGAGTCAGAGTCACACATACTCGGTAGCCATAAACCCATCAGTCAATCCACCAATGAAAATGACTTGTTGTTTAAAATCACCCGTTTTAAATGCAACCTGCAAAGCATAAGAGAAAAAGAACATCCACAAGTACTATTAGCACTCAATAGCACATTCATCACACAGAGTAGAAAAAGAGGCACACGATGAAAAAGGAAAGCAACAGAAATGGATTAGGAGCACAACGAAACGTCAAAACAATAACTGATGCATTTAGACTAATCAAGTAATCTAACGGTCCAGAAGGGTACATAATTATTAATAATGAGAGTTTATAGATCATCCAATAGTATATTAAGACATTACTACGCAGTCATATTATTACAGGCATCAAGTTGGTCAATGAATTGTGGGGGTCATAAACAGGCTGTGGAAAGAAATCCCACATTGTCAATTGTAACTCTATATAGAGAATTTCATTCAGCACCATATTTTCAAGATGTAATTTCCCCTCTTATTCAAACATTCCAACCTTGCAATCCCTGTAAACATTCCATAATTATCACCAGGTCAAAGTTTCCCTACAATACTCTGTTGCCATCACTACAAGCACTACTTGTTTCAAAAGCATAATAACTATTAAAAGCATAGGAACAGTTAGGCAATGTAATCAAATAGGATACAAACCAGATCGAGCAGAAAGCTGCACCAGTATTGATAAGACTTGAGAGTTTACTTTCTCTAGAAGAAGGGGAAAAAAAAAAAAAAACAGAATAGTATTTGCATATACATCTTTGCTGATGTACATTGTATGTCTTAAGCCTCACATCTTTCGTTGTAGCTGGCTAACACGGACGGCCAAGTAAAAGCACCATCTTAACCACGCTCAGGAGTTCTTTGGGGGATAGTTTGTTGAGTACAACACCACAACTAATCTCAATTTAACCACTCCTCACAAATCCATTAAGCATCAATAACACTAGAAAGATCCTCTGGAACCTCAACATGAAATGAGGCTGCTCCTTTCCACCCTGACGAAAAATATATGTCTTGCCAAGGACAATAAATTTATGATGCTCCACTTTCCTCAACGTTGTTATTGTTGTTGCCACTTCCATCAATGTTAAGTATTTACAGCAGCATCCCAAATACCCATGATAACAATACGATTTATTACTTCCGTACAGGATGTTCCATCAAAAAGTGAGGGTTTTATTATTGACTAATATATGAGCAAGTTTTGGATTAGATACGGGGTAGTATCTACATCATGTAAATTAGCTGGAAGGTCACACTCAATAGATTACCGCAGACTAAGCACATCACAAAACCATCAACACATAAGATTGAGATGCAATGTTACTTAACAACAACCACCGAGAATAAAGGTTCGCCTAGTGGCAAGGAAATTAACATGCCTGAGGTTTATCCTGAGTTGAATCCTCATATCCCCACCCCCGCAGCATTACCTACTCCCATGTACGCCAAAACAAACCACCAAAAAAAAAAAAAGAAAAAAAAAACAACCACTTTCCACGTCCAAGAAGAGATAGAGAGAGAGAGAGAGAGTGTCATCTTCTCCAAACCGGTCATTCTAGTTCGTCACAAGAGAGAATGTAAGTCATCTCCTTTGTTTTTCGGAACTCATGACTCAATTGTTATTATTGTGAGATCTTCACCTATAAGTAGTTCAATCAAACCCACCAGGCCCATTAAGAGTCCCCACCTCACAACAGAGTTCCCTCCCAAAAGCAAAAAATGGCTAGGAGAAACTTAAACCCAAAGACACTAACCATTTCTTAAGCACAAAGTCTCCTACGAGACCAGTCACACGACACTTCAATTGTTTACAAAGTGACCCCTTCCTCATTGTAAGTATTTTTTTTTTTTACTATACGTGATCCTTTTAGTTTATCATTAGACTGCATTGCTCGTGATTTAGGGATCACATAGTACAAAATTAACATATTTACTAAAGTAACCCCTTCACATATCCTACATGAGGTGATCTATTCATAGACTACACAAATAGTAAAATGGCCACTGATTACTCCATATGTAACGTGGTCTCACAAGTTTCGTAGTGTGAGATGGTCTCACACGAGACTTATTCATGAAATCCTAATTGCCAGGGTCGCCTTATTCGAAAACCCAATAATGACAGTTTGGTTGAAACTTTTGGACCAACTACATCAACACTAGGCAAGCAACATTCATTTGCATCTCAATTTTCCGTGATTGCGATAACAACAAGCTTACTATTCCACCCATTCTAACATACGTGTTCCGTAAAACCGATCCGAAATATTGAACAAATGAGTGAATAAATAAACCCCCTCCGTTGTCACCAGTAACAACGTGATCCACACGACACACAAGATGATCATACACAAACACAAACAAAACCTAACTATTGTTACTGTGATTTATATGTATTTAATCTACGGAGTATGAATCGAAAAAGTCAGCTTCAATAGAAAGCATTTTGATCAAACAACATACAAAAATGCGAGTAAATTGAGAAGTTCAAGAAACCTGAATAGACTTGGGGCCATAGCGAAAAAGAACACCGCGGAGCTGGTTCTTCTTAACGACGGGGCCGAGGGAAGAGGAGGAGGAGGAAGAATCGGCGGCGGTGGTGGAGACGGAGATGGAGCTGGGGGCGGAACGAGTGCGAGGTGTCAAATTCTTATCGGAGCGGCCGCGAACGATGCCGGAGAACCAGGAAGTCGTTGCGGCGGCGGAGGAGGAGGAGGCGGAGGCGGTGGAAGAGAGAGATGAAGCGGAAGATGAGAGATTCATGTCAGCGAGAGTTGAATGTTTTTTCTAGGACAAAATGAAGGGGGAAATTAAAGGGAAGATTTGATTTGATTTGATATTTGGGGATCCAGTCAAAGTTTCAGGTTTACTCTCACTTGTCATTTTGTTTTGTTATGTTGTCAGTATGGAATCATCCGCAAAGAAGTATTTTTTAGCTAACAAAGTAATAAAGGTGGGATCTAAAAAACACGTATTTAGTATTTATAAAACAACAAAATTGAAAAACTTGTTTTTAAAACACGCTTTAAACTATTTGGGTATTTATTAAACACCAAAACAAATAAAAACATTAAAAAATAAAATGAAATTATGTTCTTACTTACTTAGATTAAGAAATACTAGGCTAGTTTCACAAGAAGTGAAGATGTGGAGTACATCCAATTCATTGATCTTAAAAAAAAAAAAAAAAAAAAAAAAAAAAAAAAAAAATCACATAATTCAACAAATGTCAAAAAAAAAAAAATACGAACTTGATCGAACGGTACCACAAAGTTCAAAATGTAGCATAAAAACTTGTTTAGACTTCCCATAATCCTAGGTTCTAATTGTGAAATTTTTTGGATATGACTTAAGTTTGCGTCATGCCTTTGTAGAGAAAATCGATGATGGAGAATTGGAGGAGAAGAAGATGAGTTTTTTTTTTTTTTCTTAAAGCAGAAAAATAGTTTAAGAGGTAAAATAAAAATTAACATTTTTTTATTTGTTTTGGTGTTTAATAAAAACCCAAATAGTTTGAAATGTGTTATAAAAACAAGGTTTTTAATTTTGGTGTTTCATAAATTCCAAATACGACTTTGGTGTTTTTTAGATCTCACCCTTCTTACTTTGGTGGCTAATAAAAACTTCTTTGGAATCATCCGTCGTGTTCGTGTACTCGTGTACAAGAATTCCGCTAAATATGAGATCAAGTGTAAATTGCTCTCATTTCAAGGTTATGAATTTTTACTTGGCAGTTCGCCTCTGGGACATTCTATTACACCCTTGAGGGTATATGTCACCCGTAAGACATATTTTTGAGTAATGAGTATCATTTTGATGAGCACTGCCGTGATCTAATGAGCATATGTAAGTCAATAAGCATATATTTCGAGGTTGAATGATTGTTTTTATATTGGTGACTTATACCCATGAATACTCATGTAAAATAATTTGTGCTCATTAATATGTTAGTTAGCATTACTCATCAAAATATTTCAAGTTGCTCACTGCAATAATCTAGGGGTTTAAATAACTCATATACTCCCTGAGGTAATATAAGAATTGATCCACCACTTCCCTTTTGAAATCAAAACCCGTGGAAAATTAAAGGTGGGAATGAATAATAACATGCTAGGGTTGACAATTTTCATTTTTCTAAGTTTTATATGGACGGTTCATTGAAACTAAGTTCATATCGGTGTTTAGAAGTGTAAACAAACCAAGTTTGCTTGCCAAACCCTCGGGTTTGGTTCGGTCAAAGCTCGACTTGTACTCGGTTTGATCGAGCCCAAGCCCCATGGTGCTTGGCTCGCTAAAGCTGGGGAGCTCATTTTTACTTAAAATAAGAGGAAAATATATTTTAGGAATACAGGATTACAGATATATAGTAAGTGTAATTATGAAGATTATTAATGTTAATATTATCCAATGCAAGAGTAGTGATTAATATTGAAATTGTTCATCATGTTCACTAATTTCCATTTGGTAAATGACTATCAATAAACTAGAAACATTAGAACAATAACGGCACGATTTCGTTAGCAGATTAGTGTTCGCATATATACCATTCTTAGAGCTCAAATGATGTCACACTCAAAGAAAAGACGAGCACGGTCCCGAGCCCAAACCAAAAGCCCAAGCTTTAGCGAGCAAAAGCCCGAGTTTGGTATTGGCGAGCTCGGAAATGACAACACCGAGCCGAGCCCAAACACCCTAAGCTCGGGCTTGGTTCGCCTCGTTTGCACTTCGGTGTTCAGGAGTGAGAATTTGTTGATGTTTTCATAGAAATAAACTGTAATACCCCAAATTTTAGAGGCTAAGAGGTTAAAGGCTCATATGAGGTGCTTAAAAGGATTGATAGTGCTACTCATACCAACGAAGTCGACTTTCCTTTTAGGAAGCCCAAGTGATAAGAAATCCAAAGTGAAGCATGCATGCTTGATTGGGAGTAATTTTAAGATGGGTGACCTCCTGGGAAGTTTCCCGGGGTGCGCACGAGTGAGGTCAAAGTGCGTCGGAAGGATACGTGTTGGTCTGTGAGGTCAGCCCACGGCCTGGCAAGCTGCCATAGGCGACTACTTTCGGCTCAGGCGATGAGCCGGAGTGTTACAAATGGTATCAGAGTAACCCTGCGACCGCGTGTTGATCCTGTAGTCAGGAGTGCCCAGGTCAGCAGCCTAGCGGGGGAAAGATCCTGGAGTTGGACTATGATTGGTTGTCAGGCGCAACGAGGATGTTGCGAACTTAAGAGGGGGTGAGTGTAATACCCCAAATTTCAGAGGCTAAGAGGTTAAAGGCTCATATGAGGTGCTTAAAGGGATTGATAGTGCTACTCATACCAACAAAGTCGACTTTCCTTTTAGGAAGCCCATGTGATAAGAACTCCAAAGTTAAGCGTGCTTGATTGGGAGTAATTTCAAGATGGGTGACCTCCTGAGAAATTTCCCGGGGTGCGCACGAGTGAGGTCAAAGTGCGTCGGAAGGATCCGTGTTGGTCTGTGAGGTCAGCCCACGGCCTGGCAAGCTGCCATAGGTGACTACTTTCGGCTCAGGCGATGAGCCGGAGTGTTACATAAACGACTGTGCGGAAGGGGAAATCGAATTGGTTGCGAATCCTCATTGCAAATATTATATTATATTATATTATTATAATCATATATTATATCATATATTATATAATTACCTGTACAATTCACAGCCTTTAAAGCCGTCCACATCAGCGGTGACATCAGTGCCACGTCATAGCTGATGTCATCATTCACTATTTTTGGTAAAAAAAATCACTCGAATTAATGTTAATTATCTTAATTAAATAAAACTTTGCTTAATTAGATATAAATATAAAACGGCATGCTTTGGAAAAATATATTAATTTCATGACAGAATTATTTGTTTAAATAACATAATCAAATATATAAAAGGATTCAAATATCTTAGACTTTATTTAATACAAAAAATGCTGCAACAACTGCCAATTCCGGAAAAAAAGTATTTTACGGCCGAAAGAATCGTGCAATCATTCATAAAATTATATGGAATATATTCCGAAATATATTTTAATATATCACTCATAAAATTATACTGTGAAATCATTCATAAAAATAACAAACAATCGAATATATTCCGAAAATATGAAATATTACTGAAATTTTTTTCATGATATTTAGTCGGATTTTAAAAAACGGAATGAATCATATATTTTAACGTAAATACCTTTAATTAAAATCAATCAGAGCCGAAAAATCTTGACTGGTATAATATTATCCCAATTATACCAATAATATAAACTGAAATCACTAAAACATGCTTTCGGCCATAATTAAAATGATCATATTATTAATCATTTAATTTTCAAAAATATTGATATATAAATTAAAATCTGCATTCATACTTAACTTTCTACATACATTCTTAAATAGTATCAACTATAATCTAAAAATATGCTAAAAAGAGGAAACAACTCTTTATAAATTATTTTGTTTCCTAAATGATACGAAGCATATAATAAGGCACGTCTCCACAAATCCCTTGCTACTTAACCCATGTTTCTCACTAGAATTGTTTTTGTTTTGTTACATTCCTCACTAGAATTGTGAGTCTAATTTCTGTATGTGTTCTTTGATTTTGCAGGTTAGACAGAAAATATGAATTCATGAATCTCCATGATTCATTAGACTGTACGTTTTAATTGGCGACGACAATTCAAGCTTTGGTGTATCTCTACTCCTGTACACACGAAGTGAGTAGTAAGTCCTCCAATTGTTTTGCGTTTTTAACAATCACCCGATAAATGTAAAGGCTTTTTCGATTGCAGAGACTTCAAAATGTTGAACATAATTGCATAATTTGTGTCCTCTTGACGTGAATCTTCCAATTTTCGATTTTTTATCTTTTGACCCATTTTTTTCTCTATTATTCACCCTCTGTATAATCTTTACGCTTATAAGTTGTATGTTCATTATCAATGTAATTCGAAATTGTCACTACTCATTTATCAATTGGATTAACGCCATGGAATTTCAATTCGTTTCCATAGTTTATGACCATTATTATCACCTCGGTCTCATCGTTGTCGGCCTCGTCATGGTCATCATCATTAATTTTTGATCGTAAAACCCACCATCGATCTCATTTTTGAATTGATTGGCAGATTCAATTGTGGCAGATGAGTGGCCGTGGCATATACAATTCACAAGCACATAATTAATTAGTGCACTGTATTTTCGTCAGTGGTTCACTCCCCTTATGTAGGCAAATTATCAGATAGAGACATAGATTATGCTCGTGGTTAGCGTATCAGCGGATCTATTCGTCAGTTAGATGTCAATGGCAAGGTACAGATTTTGAGTTCTCCTCTCCCTTATGAGTTATGATCATTCCTTTACTTTATGGCAAGTATTTTTGATGTTAATCATTCCTCTACTTATTTCAGGGGAGTGACTCAAATTGAGCGACATAATGGCAAGAGCAAGCAAACGATAGCCAAAACAATGACACAAGGGTGCCTTAATTAGTCAAAATGATATTAACGAGATGATAGACAATTGTATATGCATATGGCCTGTTTATTAATGATATGTATATCCGTTATGAGTTTGATGTATGTGTTTAAGTTTAGCGCCACCAATTAGGATTGGATTATAATCATTATCACCATGAATGACTCCCCATTACATCCCTCTACATTGGATTTAAAGTCATATATTCTCCAGATATGTAGTTTAATTTGATCCTCAATTTAAGAACGTGTTTGGGTGATCAAAATGCTAAGCGATATTCAGGGGCGAAGCCAATGACAAGGGGGGCCATAACATAAACTAAATCGCTCGGGGTTTTTTTTTCCAAAATGTTCGTAAAACCATTTTTATGGCCACCAAAAAATATGTAACAAACTCTGTAAATAGGATGTATCGACGTACCGTGATCCTCCCGGATATGTACTTAAACAATCATCTCCAAGAAAAGTCCAATAAAGCATAACATCCCTAGAGGCGAAAGTGACAATTTGCCCCCTACACTTATATCAATCGTGCAATTTAACACTTTAACTTTTAGTTGTGGCAATTGACCCCCATAACTTTCATTAGGTGAGCAATTTACCAATTCCGTCAATTTCTCATCCAATTTTAGTTATCAAAATTGTTTTGTGGAAATTGAAGTGACCAAAAAATTATTTTTTCATTTTTATACATCTTATATTCATGTAAATACAAGACATATACGAAATGTATACAATAACCAAAACTCTACTTCCTCTGTCCTCCCCCACTCACCGTAACAACCGCCCACGTCTCCTCGGCCATCACCGCCCATCCCCGGCCACCACCATACTCTTCGCCTCACCACTACCTATACCGCCCTTCTCAGGCGACTTGGCCCAAACCCCTTCGCGACGTGGGCGGTGGCAAATTGGGGGAGGTGGTGATTGATGCTTGTGAGTGATGATCATGGGCGTTGCACTGTGGGTTTGGAGAGGGAGGCCAGGACTTAGGAGAGAGGAGAGAGTAGATAAAGGACGTATTTGTACGTACTAAAACTTAGTTTGCGTATATGTATGGTATATATCTGTATTAGCTAAGTTTCTAAGTATTTACGGAGTATTAAATTTGAGTAAAATTATAATTACATTTTTATTATGTTTTTTTTTTTTGGAAAATTGACGGAAGTGGTAAATTGCTCACCTAATGAAAGTTATGGGGGTCAATTGCCACAACTAAAAATTAAAGTGCTAAAATGCACGATTGATATAAGTGTAGGGGGCAAATTGCCACTTTCGCCCATCTCTATATAAGCATAACTTAGTTTGGTAATTATTAATTGTTAATCATCCCTTCACGGAAATGAAAACAATTCCCTTCCAACTCATTAATTAAAGAAATCTCATGCCCCTAATTATTTTTTTTGAAAGGCCGCACATACTCCAATTAATAACATTTTCCCAAACCCCAATTAATTAATATGGTCCAAAAACTGAATAAATAAATTGAAGGGGGGGTCAACCCAATACTTAGAATTAGGCCCAATTAATAATTTTACCAGACTCTTGCAGTAATTTAGTAACTGGGCCAATATGTTAGGGGGGGGCTATGACCCAGTTCGGTATCCCCAATTCCCCATAGCTCGGCCCCTGGCGATATTCGACTGTATGCGATCACTTCAGGAGCATTATATCTGCTACTTACGAATATAATCGAGTAATCGAATATGCATATCGAAGTCCCAGACGGATCATTAAAAACACAAAGTTCTTAAAGAAAATTGTTACATCGATTTGGCAGTGGACACTCACTCAGATTATATCCAATTGGCGCTAGACTCAAGCTTCTACCAAGGAAGTGGAGACGACAATACCAAAAAACTTGGATACAGCTTACAGAAATTCGATCTCCTTTAATGAACAACGGGATTGATACCAAAATATAATGGTCATAATAGGTTTGGTTAAATGTACATGCCACGGGTCTCTAAAAACGGGTTCATGACCTGGTCGAGTTACAAGGATAATTTATCTATTGATCAGTAGAACATCATACTACGGGTTATTGAGTTAGAAAAGAAAAAAAAATTCTAAATTTTCTATATTACACTCGGTAAATCAGAATATTCCAACCTATCATATACGACATTTATCAAATAATTCCCAGAATCAAATAAAATCTACATAAAAAAAGGAAATCAAACTTAATTGCATGTATGGGTCATGTGTCATAAAAAAACAATGCTTATACCATGCTCCCGGGAGCACAAGGAGCATGGTGGTCCTCCTCACAATAGAGGAGTGGGGACCACACTTAAAATAATTTAAAATCTATTTAAGTGTGGTCCCTACTCCTCTATTGTGAGAAGGACCACCATGCTTATTGTGCTCCCGGGAGCATGGTATAATTTGCGGTACAAAAGTGCTCAAGTTTATGACACATAGAAGGCGTCAGATTAAATTAAAAATAATTTTTTGAGTTGTCAAATAAACTATACGGTGTACATTCTTCATCTTAATTTCGTTTTACTTATATCTTAGATATGGCTAAAACTAAGTTAACGGGATCGATCAAAGAATATCATGGCCAAAACGAATCTCAATTTTGTTTTACTTTTTTCATAGGTGTGTGTAAAATTGGGTCATTGGGGTTGATCCAAAGATATTAGGGTCATAATTGGTTTAAATTGATAGAGAGATAGAGTTCACGTAGAAAAAAACGCACAAGAAAGCAATTCGAGTAACAACAAATACGTTATAAAAGGAATTCTTTGACAATAAAAAAATTAATTAGGAAGTATTTCACAAATTATGCATTTTATTAGGCAGTGTTATACAAAAACACGTATATTATTATAGTCAGGCCAAGTTTAATCCAATAATATGTGCGTCAAAACGGGTTGAGGTCAATATTGGATACGGGTCAGTAAAAACACGTTTATTTATATTAACACGTATATATCAATCTAAATAAATTACTAATATCATCATCATATTATAATTAAGATAGAATTTATAACAATTTCATATAACAGCCCGTGCAATTTTGCACGGGTATTAAACCGTGTCATTCATTCTCATTTTTTTTTTTTGTAATATTAAAAGAATATAGCCAAATGATATTGGGTTTGACTATTTGGATTTTCAATCAACATTAATAAATCATCATTCTTACGATAACCTCTAGAATGGATGGGTCGGGTACGATACAAATTGGATAAATAACGGGTTAAGTACACGGGTTAGTTCACATAGCATGTCAAAATACGGTTTCAGCCTGGTTATGTCATTACATCTTTTGAAGTGGAACTCTAAGCAATTCTATTTAGTAATCGAGACCACGAAATACGAGGCTGCTAAATCAAGACATAAGGGGAGTTACTATTGACCTAGACATGAATGAATCATTTATAGGACCTAGGTGAGCTACTGCGTGAGTTACCCTATTACCACTACGATGAACATGGTTAAACGTACAATATTTAATATTTTGAGAAAAAACGAAAAACATATAATGCTACTAGGCCAGTATAAGTAGAATTGGGTTTCTGCTTCTTGAGCGCCTGTATTAGCTTGACAGAAAAGTGATCGAATTTTTTGATAGGTCTATTGTCGTGTTTCGTGTCTTATTTATATTAAGTCGCAACAATCAATCTGATTAATTATTATTATTATTATTATTATTATTATTATTATTATTATTATTATTATTATTATTATTATTATTATTATTATCCCCACCCCCGTAGCATTAGTTGTTTCTATGTACCAAAAAAAAAAAAAATAGATAGATTCATACCAATAAAATACAACAGCCCGTGCAATTTTGCACGGGTCAATAAACTATATTATATAATTACCGGTACATTTCAAGCGTTCTCAGGTCGTCCACATCAGCGGTGACATCAGCGACACGTCATAGCTGATGTCATCAACCACTATTTACGGTAAAAAAAAGTCATTCGAAATATATTATATAATTACCGGTACATTTCAAGCGTTCTCAGGTCGTCCACATCAGCGGTGACATCAGCGACACGTCAGAGCTGATGTCATCAACCACTATTTACGGTAAAAAAAGTCATTCGAAATAATGGTAATTACCTTATTTAAATGGTATTTTAAATAATCTATATAAATAATCTGCGCAAATAATTAACCTTCCAAAAATCATAACATATTCCATTTATAAAAAGGGAATCATATATTTTTTATTGTAGTTAATACCTAAAATATATAATGATATATTAAAAAAAAAAAAACAAATATATACTCCGTATATATATATATATAAACAGAAAATATTCGTTCTTCTACTTAAAACAATGCATGAAGGCAAGTATTAGAATTATAAACAGAATAATCTTCCCCTAATAATATTCCTCCAAATTTGTGAACAAAACGGGTCATTTTGATTTATTCCCATCCACATTGCAATCAATCACAAATCATATTTCCGTGAATAAATTCAGGGAATCTCTCCAAACCCTACAAAATCAAGCCACATCCTTTCAATCTTCTGTGTGAATTTTTTTTTTTTAAATTCAATTGAACACCGATGCAGTTTTTCCATCGCGATTGATTGCAAATTTTTTTTGTTTTGATTATTCTTGAATCTTAATCATTATTGCAATGTATAATTGTGTGATTAAAATTGATCTCCATTGACAGAGTCGGACACAAGGAGACGAGTAGACAAGGCAATCGCAGAGATGCAGACATGGGTATGTATGATTAAAGATTGAGAAGCTACATGAATGTCACGTCGTTGCCGATTATCGTATGCAACAATCATCCGAAATCACCAATTCGTCAGTCTGGGATTCAATCAGATTTGATTTCCTGGGTATCAGGTTAGCCACATTCCATTTTGCGTCAATTCATTTGTATTCATATCCTTTTCGATTTTTTAGCAAATTAGTATTCAATCTCTTTTTGGGCTTACTGTTTTCAGGTATAGTTATCGAGCAAGCACAGATAGTACAATCTCGCACGTTATGGTTGAAGCTATTTCTACCAGATTAGGATTCAAGCATAAAGAGTTTAATCTCCCAGTTGATGGCAAAATTCATTAAATTCTCTCACTTCTCTTCTATTCAATCTAAATGAACTCATTGATAAAATATTTTACCTTCGCTTTCGTTTTTTTGAGGTTATGACGATTGATTTGAAGCCCTCTTTTTAGTTGATTGTTAAAATATTGCCAATCACTTTGATATTGTACTATATAATTTTGTGTATCAGCTACAAATGTATCTAGAGAACCAAACGGCAAAGAGCTAGCAAAGGACAGCCTAAACAATGACAAGGACTGCCTTTATTAGTGTAATCTATGTGACAAGCATAGGGATGATTACCATATATATTTTGTAACACCATATATCGAAAATTAGTGTATGCAAATTAAACTAATCCAGTAATTTAACTTCATAATATAATGGAAAAGAAATCAAAGCATCCATATTTTGAGAAAGAATAAAATGGATTATTCTTTCCTCCTAAAATAAAGCTAGACTATCAAGTATTTCTAAAAATAATAATGCGTCGGGTCAAATTAGACAAAGAAATATGCGGGCTAATACATATTCGGGTCGTTAGGGGTCACGGGTTGTATAAATTAAAGTATTGTCATTACCTAGCCAAAATTGATTAGATTGAGTTGAGTTACTCGATTAGTTAGGCCCTGTACGATTGGACTGTATTTTTCTAAATTGATTTGATTTGAATAAAACTGATTTGATTTGATTTGATTTTTGAATATATTTGATCTGAATTGAATATATTGATAAATTAACTACATTTAAACGAATTAATAACTAGAAGTACACTACATTCATTGATTGTTATTTGGATAATTCTGATCTGATTTAATTTGATTTGAATGAAACTGATCTGATTTGATTTGATTTGAAAACAATGTTTAATAAGTTGAATCGCACAAAGCCTTAAACTTTTAAGTTTTAACAGGTCTAACAAAATACAATTATTAAGAATATCTTATGATAGCCCGTACCCGGGTAATAACAAATGGACAAAAACTATTTATTATAGAATAGATTTTTGTAATTTAATGGGACAATATTATTATTTATGTGACTTAATTAGAGACCTATGCTATTTTTTCATTTAATCTAAAGGACAAATTATTAGCTAATTTGAATTATATGTTGTTTTATCGCTCTTAACTCAATTATTACGAGCCAACGAGTCCGGTTAGAGTTCCCCAAATACATGTGTGTCATAAAAAATTTGTTTTGATGATGCTAATTTCTCACTGGACATAAAATTAGGATTATGACACAAAAATAGCAGGTCATGGGTCATATACAATCACAAGACTAATTTTAGTTTTTTTGACTTATTAATTAATTTTATATTTTTTCTAATTGCATTTTTTGGCACAATTTTTTTAATTATGGATTAACTCAATGATAATTCAAATAGAATATTGACTCAAATATATAATTGCTAGACCATATTCGCTCAACAAATCACGGGTCATAAAAAGCGGGATCATAACCCAAAAACTATATTATAAAGCGAGAAAAAAAGATAGAATAATTAAACATATTGTATAAAACAAATTATTGTAAATTTTATATGACAATCAGTGGAATTTTCACGGGTCAACACTGCTACTATATTATTGTAAACATTTCTGTCAATAAGCATTTGGTTTAATATGGCTCACCCCCTCACTGGACATAGGATTATGACATAAATGGAACGGGCCACGCGTCATAAAAAGCGAGTGAAAGACTTAGATTATTTTTTTAGTATGTCTAACTTTGTGACATCTACTAATTTAACTTTTTATTTTTCAATAGACATTGCCAATATTCAAATAATGAAACATATAATATATAAACGAGTTATCACTAATGTCATACAAGAGCCAGTGCAACTTTGCTTGGGTAAACAACCACTGGTCAGGTTAACAAAGGTTCATTACGGGTTAGGTTGATACCGGTGTAATGTACATTATGATTTCTGCCTTTTGTTATTCACCTTATATTAATATTGAAACTCTGGTGAAAGAACGTCTATTTTCAACTCTTATTTCCAGCCACATGTTATTGATTACAATAAAAATTCTGCATAATCATTCCGGAAGACCTCTATGAATTGAAAGAGTATACATATAAGTATGACTTTAAATATTAATTTTCATTCATAAAATTAATACTGGTCCTAAGTTATTATGGGAACCTTACATTCTTTTAGTTCATTTATGTGCTAACGGGTCATGTTGGGGTTGACCCAAAGGTGTGTTAGTCAAAACGGGGCGAGCTCAATATGAATCGTGGATTCTAAAAGACGGGTTTGATCATGTAGAGTCAGGTTGGATTTGACCATGAAATGTGTTGGTCATAACATGTTTAGGTGAATACGGGCCGTGGATTTACTAAAAACGAATTGATGGCCTATAAAAGATGGGTTGGTACAGTTTGAGTTACGAGGTTAGTGAAACTTTTGACAACTCTAATGTTGTGTGTCGTATCTTATTAAATTTAAGATGCACCAATCAACATGAGTAGATTATTAATTTTATCATAAGATAGTATTCACATCGATGCCATATAACAGCTCGTGCAATTTTGCACGGGTCAATAAACTAGTTATAATACTAATAGCCAACGGAATACATGCACCACATAAAACCACGTCATACATGATGTCACTGATGATATCATCGCTGACATGTACACACAGTATATTATTTAACCAATAGCCACCCCATGTGTTTGACTATATAAAAAATGAGCTTGTGAAGGTTTGAACCTGTAACCTCAGAGTTACCATTCTAACACTTCAACCACCAAGGCAACTAATTGTTTTGATACTTTCTATTAACAAAATTATATATAAAGGATTTAAGATTTTAGGAGATAATTTCGGAACAACTTTTGGACGAGATAATCTGAATCATATCAAATCATTTTATTTTTGGATATAATTTAGGAAGTAATATATATAGGCGCAATATATTAGGAAATAACACATCTTGGGTGTGTTTCATTTTAACTTAAAATACGGGTCAACGGGTGAGGCCAGAGTTAAAAAAAATGTGTTAAAAAGTAGTCGGGTTAATATGAATTACAGTTCACAAAAATGGGACTTGAAAATAGCGAGTCACGGGTTATAAATTGTAATTCGTACACAAATATAAAGTACTGAAATAAATTCGCTATACTTATTAAATTGTTTTCATTGAATCAAACATAACTTCTCTAAGATGATACCAAATTAAACACGTTTCTTTTCGTCTTAATTTTAGAAAAACTGGGACAACGAGTTACCTCATGTTTAACCCAAAAGAATACTGGTCACAACGGGTTCGAGTTATCTATGGCCAGAACTTGATCAGGAAAAAAATGGGTATTAACCTTGAACAACGGGTCCACATCTGGTAGGTTAAGTTTTTTACAGTCCTTATATTTTGTGTTAATTATGAGTAATAAAATAGAATTATAATCAAGTCCATATAACAACCCGTGCAATTTTGCACAGGCCAATAAACTAGATAGTAGTATAATTAGTACGAAAATTGGCCGTGGGTTCAAGTCGAAAGGACCATGGGTCTTGAAAAGCGAGATCATAGCCTACAAGAAGCGGGTTCATGGCGTACAAAAGCAGTTTATGAACAATTCCAATAAAAAACGGGAAAAGAAAGAGCTGCATTTGAAATATTAAGAATAGTACAACAAATTTTAAACCGATTAAAAATTGTGATTGAAATTAGAATTGATATTGGAACAATTATTTACCAATACACCAAAGCTAAAGGGCAGTCAATTGGTTTTCTTATTATCGCGTATCGATTAGAGGGAACAAAAGGGAGGCGTTCATCCAACAAGTGTCCTTTAAACGAAGACTAAATGTAGATATAGTTTTTGAATTTTTAGACTAATTGTGTATATTCTTCTAACCCGTTTTGGATTATTTTCGTCTTAACTCATTTACAAATCAAGGGGTTGAATCAAATTTGACCCTAAATATATGTGTTAAATCAAATTTAGGTTTATATGACTCATTGTCTCAGAAGTCATATAAACGAGTTGATGACCCAAAAATAGTGGGCAAGGGTCATAAAATTGAGTTCACAACTAAAAAAGAAATGACTTTGACATGCCTAATGTTGTATATTCTTTTTTTTTTTTTCATGTACATCAACTATATATATATATATATATATATATATATATATATATATATATATATATATATATATTTTTTTTTTGTTTTTTTTTAGGTCATATTGTTTGAGTATAAAACACAGCAAATTATAATACAAGAATGAGTCATTACTAATATCATATAACTTTCTTTTACTACCTAAATTTTTTTCTCTCATGTTATCTTCGATTTACACTACTTATAAAACATGGGTCCATGACTCCAAAATAGCATGTTCTAAACCCAAAATTAGAGGGTTACGGGTCTTGAAAAACAAACTTGTGACTAATAAACAGATTTTGACAAGTCTCACGTTGTTCTCCTAATTTTTTTTCCGTTAATGTGCACCCAATAATTATTCGAATAATTAAAAACGTTCTACACAAACAAATTATTATCTACATTATATAACAACTCGTGCAATTTTGCACGGGTACATAAACTAGTAACTACATAAGCCTTGTCGTGAATTTACATTTTTACTCGACTATTATTGTTTGTTTATTTGTTCCTAGATCATTAATAAGCATATATTTAACTGCAATTAAATCTGGACATGCATTCACTAATACAATAGTGTTAATATTTACAGACCAGTCAATCATTCACTCTCCTCAACGAGTGACTACCATTCTAAACCAAAAGGAAGGGTAGGACTTGGGGCCATAGCGAGTAAATTGAGAAACGTAAAACTGAATGAATTTGGGGCCATAGCGAAGGAGAATACCACGGAGCTGCTGCTTCTTAACAATGGGCCGGGGCTTAGAGAAGAGGAGGAGGAAGAGTCCGCAGCGGTGGCAGAGACGGAAATGGAGCTGGGGACGAAATGAGTGCAAGGCGTCAAATTCTTATCGGAGCGACCGCCAACGATACCTAAGAACCAGGAGGTGGTTGGGACGACGAAGGAGGAGGAGGAGACGGATGTGGTGGAAGATAGGATGAAGCAGAGGATGAGAGATTCATGTCAGCGTTGATGGAGCGAGAGTTGAATGTTTTTTCTAGGAGAAATGAAAAGAAAAATAAAAGGGAATATTTCGTTTGGGATTTTTGGGGATCCTCTAGCACCCCCGAATATTGGCTAATTTAAAAAAAAAATTATTATAAAAATTGTCAAAATTGGATAATATTACAATTGATATACAAAGCCGAACAAAATCCAAACTGATAAGGCGATACAAGGCCTATACAAAACTCCAACACATTAATGAACATTGGAAGCTTTACGGTCCTTCAAGTATGACCCACACTAAATGATGCATCCATTACAACCACCCGTGGTAGATTTAAAGCACAAAAAACACAGTTGAAAAAGTAAGGAAATTGAGTAAGCCAACACTTCAAAATGTGGAAAATAAAAATCATTACCTGGATTTCGAAACCGTTTTAGTTTCACTTTTGAAAACATACTTAGCACACAATCATATAAACCAATCAGCAAAGGAAATCAAACCAACACAAAAGGGCCTGTTTGGTATCATTTTTTGTTTTCATTTTTCTGTTTTTTTAGAACTAAATTCCCGTTTTTTAAAACCAGAAAAAAATGGTTTTCAGATTTCATTTTCTATACGACTATTATATAATCAAACAATTTAATTTTAATTTTGTACATTATTTAACTAAATATTTTTATGCAAAAAAAAAAAAAAAAAAAAAAAACTGAAAACGACAATGATGCCGAACAGGCCTAGTAATACATCACTTGCTTATCATTCCACTTATGTGAACCAATCCAATATATCTATACTATACTTTTAATTTTCTACCTTTCACACCCATATGTTTGGGTCAAAAGTGACCAACAATCAAGAATTTGTTTTATGTCGAGAAGACCTTTCCGGCAGCCCTTCGAGAGTGATCCGGAGAGCAGGATGGAAGGCCCTTGACATGCTCCTGCACAGAGAAACCCGTAACTGGCCTCAGGGGTGTGTCCGAGGAAGACCCCTCCGATGCCTATGTTAGCTTTTGTAAGGTATTTGCGTAGAGAGAGAAAGTAGAGAGAGAGTATAAAGAATATCTCCATTGTTCGTTACCTTAACTTATTGCAATTTGGGGTATTTATAGAGGAGTTTGGTATGACGTCACTAATGACGTCACTTGATGAGTGCTATGACGTCACTGTTGGGCTTCCGTTTCTACCGTATCTCAGTGTTAGACCGCATTCCGGTGCATGAGGTCTCTCCGAACATGCTGGGGCTTCTATCCGTACGTGGTAGGATATCTATCTGGACGCGGCAGGACACCTTTCTAGACGCGGCAGGACACTTTTCCGGACGAGGCAGGATACCTTTCCGGTGGTGGCAGGACACCTTTCCGGACGTGGCAGGATACCTTTCTGGAGGTGGTAGGATACTGATATGCTGTAAATGTAGTGTGTTAATATGCATGATTTAGGCACTTTAGGGGTTATTTGGGCGTGGTATTATCGTGACTCGTAAATCACATCATTAGGAGTATAGTTGAAGTTTAAATGATGGTTTTATGGGATTTTGGTGGCTCAAGACCCTTTTTGGTGAGAGTTGGATGGAATTAGAAGATCAAGCTACGAGTTGGAGCGAGATTCAATAAGAAGATAGCTTGACCACACTCAGAGAACCACACACCATCATCTCCGACTTCATTGGATTATAACTCTCTAACGAGAAGATATTTTTCAGAAATTCCAAGTGGAGAGGAAGTTCATCGTCTTAGCTTTCCAACGACATATATATTATGAGCTCAAAATGAAGTTCGGAGGTGAGAGTTATGTCCGTTCGAAAATTGCCCTGCGCACAGTCCCCCGACTTGAGGATTATTACCCTCGACTCGAGGAAGATCATCTCGACTAGAGGGTGGTTCTCCTCGAGTCAAGGAGAGACAACAGGACATGTATTTTTAAAGACAAGTTCCTCGACTCGAGGGAGTGTGTCCTCGAGTCGAGAATTCTCTCGCTCGACTCGAGGAGCGTCCTCCTCGAGTCGAGGATTTCATTGCTCGACTCGAGGATCCCTTTCCTCGAGTCGAGAAAGGTAGCTTCCGGGAAGCTTCCTAGAGGCTTTTGACGGTTTATTTTTGCCTAAATATCTATTTTGTCTTCTAGTGTTTTGTACTTAGATTTAATAAAGGGGCATGAACCCCTCAATGATACTTATCACTTTTCAATATATTTTTGCATCTTGTTCTTAGTTTTAGAGAGAGAAACTCAAGGAGAATTAGTATATTCATTATGATTTTCATTTCAAATATTATTGTAATAATTAATATGGGATCAAGATCCTCTGGAGTTATTTATCCTAGAGTTCCCTGGAGTTTACCTGAAATGGAAAAATAAATTTATGAATGTCTTTTTTTAAATTAGAGAAAACACTACTTGGTAGAGTGATGTTTCCATTTCAAGTAAACTCCATAGAACTCCAGGAAAAATAACTCCAGAGGATCCGAATCCATTAATATGGGAGGCTAATCGCCTTCCTAGACTTTTGTTGTAATCAAATTCTTCATCCTATGTATTAATAAGTATTTTTCTCTCTAATTTGCCTTTAATTTCATTATAATTAATTCCTTGTTCTTTAATTGCTTGATTTACCTTTATTTTATCTAATTGGTTGATTGGATTGAATTGGGTATTTCATATGCTTGGTTAATTGTTGATGGTCATTGATTATTAACCCTAAAGGAAGAAACTTTCGCAAGATTAGTGTTGCGGTTGCGGCTAATTAGTGATTGGGGAATTAATTAGGCAACTAATAGATTAGATTTGATTAGTGTCGCGGTTGCGGCTAATTAGATACTAATTTGGGTTGTTCTTAATCCTTTATTAATCCTTGCTCTTTATGCCTTTGGTTGTGATTTATTTGAATGATCACTAGACAAATTAGGACTAAAAGGAGGGGAATTTGGTAGCGGTTGCTCAACTTCCCCATAAAAGATGATTAATTGGTTAAAACCGGGATTATTAATGAATTGGTAATATTAGAGAGAGGTAAAACTTACTATACTAGGGTGTTAGAAGAGATTATCATCGAGAGTCTCTTTAATCAAATTGATATTTCGTTTATTTCGCTTTTACTCAAAACTCAAACAAAAAACCCCCCTTTTTAATTGTTTATTTCTTTTGTTTATTTCATTTCCGCATTAAAATTGCATATTAGGCTATCTCTCTTCATTGTGGATACGATACCCACTTACCCTTGCTAGGATAGTAGGAATAGTGGTAATATGACTAGGAATAACGACTTATTAGCTTGTCAAATTTGGCGCCGTTGCTGGGGAGGAGGCGTTTTTAGTCTTTTTGCTATTTTTGTGTGGTTTTTGTATATATTTGTTTTTGTTTTTGTAATTTTTGTGTGTTTTTGTGCCGTTATAGTCTATGTTAGTATAGACCATCATCTATGGTCTAGTCCCATGTGATTTTTTTTTGTTCTTGTATTTTTGTACATATTTTTATTTTATTTTATTTTTGTTATTTATGGAAAATTACTATTTTCCTCAATTGAATGATGAACCTTTTCATATCTATCTTTTTCGACTTGAGGAACTTGATAAAACATCTAATGTTTTCTCCCGGTTGGACTTGAATTGATTATTTTGAATGGTATAAATTTTGAAACCCAAGATTTGGCCGATTATATGAGCAATGGACGACTTTATGACATGGATCCTTGTGAGATTTGGGATTTTTGGCAATTCATGGCTTATCAATGTTCACAAGTTGCGGATTTAGAAATCCGGGAGCCATTGCAAAGTTCTCTACATGATACCCAAAATTTCAATTGGTCTCAATTTAATAATGAACCCTTTCATGAGTATTTTTCGAGATTAGAAACTTTTATTGATTATCTTGGTTGTCATTAGGGGTGAGCAAAAAAAAACGGGTACCTGCAACCGGAACCGAACCCGCTTAGGATCCGGCGGGTCCGGGTCTGGGTCCAAAAAATCAAGACCCGTTGATAACGGGGACGGGTCCGGGTCTTGAAATTTGGGACCCGTTACCCGATGGGTACCCGGTAAACAACGGGTCCAAAAGGGTACCCGCTATTCAACGGGTTCAAGCGGGTACCCGGAACCGATATGAAGCTCACTTATACTCGGCCCATGCAATAAATGGACAACCGAATAGGCCATCAGAAAGAGCTACAATCTAGCCCAGCCAAGGAAATAGGCTAATGGGCTAGTATAATAAATAAGGCCAAAGCAAGCCCAATTGATATCCCTCAACCATTCCTTTCCCCACCCCTTTTATAACAACATTTTCCCACATCCTCCTTGTGTTTGGTTGATGTGGGACTAACACATATTTGCACTCAATTTTTTATTTATTTTTCTACAAGGAATTGGTTTGTTTCAATTTTTATTACTATATTTATTATTATATGTTGGCAAATTATCTTCTAATTAGTTTGTTTGCTATGTGGTTAGTAATTCATTTGTTTCCTTACTTTTCAAGGGTTCCTCTAAACAACCTACGATTTATTGTCAAGAAAAACAAGGTGAAAGAGCGATAGAGTGATAAAGTGAAGATATGTATATTATAGTATAGTTTCATCCATGTTTTTGTTGAATAACTTATTAGTATTATCTAGAGTAAATGAGTATGAATAGTTGAATACAATGAATTATTACAATTATAGGTCACATGTACTAGATTAAAATATGAATACAATTATCTCTTATCTTAGATGTGTGTGTATTTGTACTAAAGTAAATTGGCTAGTTGAAGTTGTGATTAAATAAGTATTGTATACGGTCAATTGAATAAAACTTAGATGTTGAGTATGTATTAGTAGTGAAATTAGGCTATATATGTGCACCTTATTGTTTAAATGATTTCAATTCCAACATGACTAGACTTCGTTTACTGTTGGATTATGTCCCTTGAGATTAATAAGAAGCACGGTGGACGGATAAAAAGTAATGAAACACAAAACTTTACTCAATGTTGGGCTAAAATAAAAAAGATACTAGCGATTTCGCCCTACAGATAACTATGAATTAACATATTCCAATGTAAAGGTTTGGCTTAGTCGATAACATATGTTTACGACTATGAATTACGGGCTAACGATCATTGAAGTCTCTCTAATAATACAAAAAAAAAGAAGATAAAGTTTAGCTGGAATTCCTTAACAAAGAACTAGACGGAGGACTATCTCTTATAAATCATGAAATGAAATCACGAAAAACTAAGATTTGAAAGAGGGAAAAATCTCTCTTATTCAAATAGTATTATATAAAGATTTTTAATTATCATCTCACAAATAATATGTTGATCAATGATTACAAATATACATCACTACTACATGATTATTTGGTACGAATGTGCACCAATACTATATGACATAAAATGATTAACATGGGAATGCCAAAATGGTTAATGACATGTTTTAATTAGCTAGCCAAAACAAGAGAATACAATTTGTAAAAGGAAGGAATTTTTGGGGAAAAAATGGAACAAAATTGTCCTACATCGACCAAGGATGGAAGATGTGGGCAATTCCTTCCCTATATAAGCACTACCATTGTAGTGAGAATGCACAGCTGGACCAATTTATTAAAGTTGGTTTGTTGGTTGCTATTGCCTATTGGGCTTGCTCCATTGAGCTGTCCCTTTGCTGGCCTGACTGGCTAAACTTTGCCTCATGGGATTGCTATGGCCTGTCGTAGAACTGGGCATGAATCAGCCCATTTGCAAAAAAAGTCTATTTAATTTGGAGATGTATTTAAGCGGGTACCCGGGACCCTTTGTTACTATTGACGGGTCCGGGTCCGGTTCCCAGATTCTAGGACCCGTTGGTAACGGGTCCGGGTACGGGTCTTAAAATTTGGGACCCGTTGATAACGGGTCCGGGTCGGGTCCATGACTTAAGAGCGGGTACCCGCTCATGCTCACCCCTAGTTGTCATGGTCAATTTTATTCTGATTTTGAACTATGTGAAATTGTCAAAAAGGGTATGAATCATGAAACTTGGAATTTGGCATAGTATATGAGTAATGAAAGACTTTTACAAATGCCAATTGATGAGTGTTTTGATTTCTTTAAATTCATGGCCTTTCAATGTTCAGAGGTGGATGTGAATGCTCCTCGACCCTTTTGTTTGATGAGCAATGATGAGTTTAAGGGGGCGGAAGAAACTATTTTTGTCAATTATGAGTCTAAAAGAGTTTTTGAGCCGCACATTCCTTCTTTTAAGAGTGAGCATGATGATATTCAGTTGAGGGATGAACTTGTCTTTTTTAGTGATGATGATGATTGTGTGGATTCTAATGAGCTCTCTTCTTCTTTGATTATGCCTATATCGTCCATTGATCTTGAGATTGTCCCAATGGAGGTTCTTGGTGGTCTCACCTTGACTCATACCTTAATTGATGATGATAACCTTAATATTTCTTTGGACAAGAGATTAGAAGAGTTGAGAGGACTTGTACTTCCAAAGGAGAATAGGAGTAGAGAGACAACGGATGAGCATTTTGAGACTTTTCTCCCTAAGGAAGAGTCTCTCATAACCCCTTTGACTAAATCTGTATCCTTGATCCTTAAGCCCCCTTGGTTTAATTGTCATCATTACTCTCTTTTCCTTGGTCTAAACTTGTCAAATCCAAAGTATGAAGATGAGGACATAGGAGACAATTTTGAGCATAGAGGTCCGAAAACTCCTTATTTACATGATTTTGCCTCTATTGCTTATGCATTATTGTTTACTAACGTTTTCAATTGTCATGCATATGAGACTTGCTCGAGTATGTTCGACAAGCATTTAAGAGCCTTGAATTGTTCCACTCTTAGTTTTTGGTGTGAGGATATGCCTAAAAAGGAATCTTTTCACACATGTTTGGTCATCTAGGGTGATTCCCTAGCATGCGTCAAGCCAACAACGTTAAACAAAGACACTACATGGGAGGCAACCCAAGCTTGTTATTTTGTGTTGTTTTATTTGTTTTTGGTGTGTTTGTTTTCTTCATTTTTTTTTAGCTTGTGACGCTTGCCATCTATGATGAATGCCAAGGTATGAATACCACTCTTCCTTACACTTTTTCCCCATCTAATTTCTAACCAAGTCGCTCCTTCACCCTGTTTTGTCCCATCTTTTATACCATCTCTCTTCATATTTTCCCACCCGTTTGTTTCACATGCTTGCTTGTCCCAAACCATCTACATTTGACCCCAAACTCACAAATTTATTACAAAATGGCCTCTTTTGTTTTGGTTTTGGACAACTATTGTAGTGGGGTCATTATGCTCCGACAAACACAAGAGGGAGATGAGAGTTTTGTAAGGTGATAGGAGGCTACTCATTGTGAGGAAGTCGGGGTTGTGAGGTGAGAGAGTGGCTCATTTACCGGTCTTTTGACCACAAGCCATTTTCTTTGACGGTGATGAAGGAAATGGAGCTTCCACGAGGTATGTATTTCTTTTTCTTTAACTTTCCTCTCTCTCTCTCTCTCTCTCTCTCTCTCTCTCTCTCTCAATTCTAACCACTACTCCCCACCCGTTTAACTAGCTTGTTTCTATACCATCTCCCTTTGTGCCCTGCCACGTTTGCTCCCAGACTATTTTGATTGTTTTGACCACCCCATCCCGCCCTTAAACCACTAAAATAGCCTTCTTATTGATTCATCTTGGTTGGGTTTTTTGAATTGTGGCCGTTGTTGGATGATGTGTTGTGCATATTGTTAATGAGGGAGATGTAGTAGTGAGACGAGGGTGAATTCTTTTTCCAAGAGGGAGAATAGGGGAGTGAGTTAGAGTGGGTGTCTCTTGACCCGAGAGCCCGTGCTTCGATGAGATGATTCGATTTGATCTCTATTCGTAGTTGTATGGGATAGTGGATGGTTTGATGGTACTCTCCCTACATAGTTCGTTGTTGCCCAATCTTGTGATTATCGTTGGTTTGTCATTGTGGGCAATGACGGGATTTAAGCATGGGGATATTATTGTAATAATTAATATGGGAGACTAATCGCCTTCCTAGACTCTTATTGTAATCAAATTCTTCATCCTATGTATTAGTAAATATTTTTCTCTCTAATTTGCCTTTAATTTCATTATAATTAATTCCTTGTTCTTTAATTGCTTGATTTACCTTTATTTTATCTAATTGGTTGATTGGATTGAATTGGGTATTTCATATGCATGGTTAATTGTTGATGGTCATTGATTATTAACCCTAAAGGAAGCAACTTTCACAAGATTAGTGTCGCGGTTGCGGCTAATTAGTGATTGGGGAATTAATTAGGCAACTAATAGATTAGATTTGATTAGTGTCGCGATTGCGGCTAATTAGATACTAATTTGGGTTGTTCTTAATCCTTTATTAATCCTTGCTCTTCATGCCTTTGGTTGTGATTTGTTTGAGTGGTCACTAGACAAATTAGGACTAAAAGGAGGGGAATTTGGTAGCGGTTGCTCAACTTCCCCATAAAAGAGGATTAATTGGTTAAAACCGGGATTATTAATAGATTGGTAATATTAGAGAGAGGTAAAACTTACTATACTAATAGCAAAAAAAGGATCTAGGAGAATGCTTGCTCTCCAAGCTACCAAAAAACTCACTTCACCTCTAATCAAAAAAGCTTGATCCTATGGCAAAAACTCGTAATCGATCTAAACTAAATACACAAAATAATTCTGCACAAAATCCTGCACACGTTGATGGTCATCTTAATGGGAACAAGGAAGTATCTGAGCTGGGCAATAACTCTGAGCTGGTGATGCCCACAGAAATGGCGGCTCCAAGTGAGAACTCTCCGAAATCAGCAACCTTCGCTGATTATCTTGCCGCAGCTAAGGGCACCACTGGAAATGTAAGTCTACAAATTCCGTGAACAATTTGAACTCCAATTTTGCAATTAATGATTCTGGGAAACCTGATACTAAAGAAAAATCTACAACAATTGGGAATAATAATCAGAAAGGGGGGAAAACTTATAGTAACATAATTCCTCAAAAAGCTGGTATGCAATTGGATTTTGTACCGACTGATAATGTAATGGGAGTGCGAATTGAATTGGATGACATTGCTGAGGAGCTGAAATATTGGGAGAATACTCTAGTTGGGCAAGTAATTGGAGCTAGACCTATAGAACATAACCTAAGTGAATATGCCCAGAAACATTGGAATTTTGCCAAAGTTCCGATTATCCAATACTTCAAGAAGGGCTGGTTCTTCTTTAAGTTTGATAGTAGGGAGGACATGGAGGGTGTTCTGAAAGGTGGGCCGTGGCACTATGGAGAATGTGCTCTAATCTTGAAGGTTTGGACACCATTGTTTAGCCAAGAGATGGAGAAGACATCCAAAGTTCCAGTATGGCTCCTGTTTCCAGATTGGAACCCCATTTCTGGTCCCAAAAGACGCTGAGCAAGATTGCTAGTTCAATTGGGAAGCCTTTGTTTGCTGACATGAGAACTACCCTTAAAGAAAAAAATCTCCTTTGCAAGAGTGCTAATAGAAATAGATGTGGCTGAGGAGCTGCCTAGTAACATCACTATCCAAACCCCTTATGGTGAAGCAGTTCTGAGCATTAAATACGAGTGGGTGCCATTTTATTGCTCATGCTGTAACAAACTTGGTCATATGAGTACAAGATGCAGGCTGAACAGAAAGGCAGAGAATACTAAAGCTGCAAAGGCTAAATATGTAGTTAAAGAACCTGCAACAGTCCCAGATACAAAGTTAGGAGAGCCAGAAACAAAGTCAGGTGAACCAGTTTTGCAGACACAAGTACTGTCAGCTCCTGCAAAAGCTATCACAGTAATGACACAAAAGAAAATGGTTGATAAGGATGGATTCTCACCTGTTATCAGCAGTAAAAGTAAGCAATCTCTGGCAAAAAAGTTGGCCTTGGCTGAGAATTGGTACACTGTCTTCACCAACTCTGAGTTTGACATCCTGCCAATCAACATGGAGAAGGAGGAGAAAATTTAGCTACCGGAGCAATGTGTGATTGAGGAGCAGGAGGACCCAGGAGGAGGCTCGCCTTCTACATGATCCTCTCTACTTGGAACATTCGAGGCTGTAACAAGCCTCCCAAGCAGCAAGAGGCTTTAAACTATCTCTTGCGGAATAAAATAGTCTTCCTAGGTCTATTAGAAACCGGGGTTAAGGAGAATAAAGGTAATAGCATCCTTAGTAGGAAATTTAGGAGGTTCAGCACTTCTAATAACTACCAACACCATGGGAATGGGAGGATTTGGACTATTTGGAATGGTACAGTGATCAGGGCTGAGATCCTAAACTCAGGGGCTCAATTCATGCACTATAGAATTACTTGTCTAAAATCACTCTTCACTTGTCTGATTACAATCATTTATGCATACAATAAAGGAGATGACAGGACGGGTATTTTTAAAATCAAGTTCCTCGACTCGATGGAATGTCCTCGAGTCGAGAATTCTCTTGCTCGACTCGAGGAGCGTCCCCCTCGAGTCGAGGATTTCATCGCTCGACTCGAGCATCCCTTTCCTCGAGTCGAGAAAGGTAGCTTCCGGAAAGCTTCCTAGAGGCTTTTGACGGTTTATTTTGCCTAAATATTTGTCTTCTAGTGTTTTGTACTTAGATTTAATAAAGGGGCATGAACCCCTCAATGATACTTATCACTTTTCAATATATTTTTGCATCTTGTTCTTAGTTTTAGAGAGACAAACTCAAGGAGAAATAGTATATTCATTATGATTTCCATTTCAAATATTATTGTAATGATTAATATGGGAGACTAATCGCCTTCCTAGACTCTTATTGTAATCAAATTCTTCATCCTATGTATTAGTAAATATTTTTCTCTCTAATTTGCCTTTAATTTCATTATAATTAATTCCTTGTTCTTTAATTGCTTGATTTACCTTTATTTTATCTAATTGGTTGATTGGATTGAATTGGGTATTTCATATGCATGGTTAATTGTTGATGGTCATTGATTATTAACCCTAAAGGAAGCAACTTTCACAAGATTAGTGTCGCGGTTGCGGCTAATTAGTGATTGGGGAATTAATTAGGCAACTAATAGATTAGATTTGATTAGTGTCGTGATTGCGGCTAATTAGATACTAATTTGGGTTGTTCTTAATCCTTTATTAATCCTTGCTCTTCATGCCTTTGGTTTTGATTTGTTTGAGTGGTCACTAGACAAATTAGGACTAAAAGGAGGGGAATTTGGTAGCGGTTGCTCAACTTCCCCATAAAAGAGGATTAATTGGTTAAAACCGGGATTATTAATAAATTGGTAATATTAGAGAGAGGTAAAACTTACTATACTAATAGCAAAAAAAGGATCTAGGAGAATGCTTGCTCTCCAAGCTACCAAAAAACTCACTTCACCTCTAATAAAAAAAGCTTGATCCTATGGCAAAAACTCGTAATCGATCTAAACTAAATACATAAAATAATTCTGCACAAAATCCTGCACACGTTGATGGTCATCTTAATGGGAACAAGGAAGTATCTGAGCTGGGCAATAACTCTGAGCTTGTGATGCACACAGAAATGACGGCTCCAAGTGAGAACTCTCCGAAGTGAGCAACCTTCGCTGATTATCTTGTCGCAGCTAAGGGCACCACTGGAAATGTAAGTCTACAAATTCCGTGAACAATTTGAACTCCAATTTTGCAATTAATGATTCTGGGAAACCTGATACTAAAGAAAAATCTACAACAATTGGGAATAATAATCTGAAAGGGGGGAAAACTTATAGTAACATAATTCCTCAAAAAGCTGGTATGCAATTGGATTTTGTACCGACTGATAATGTAATGGGAGTGCGAATTGAATTGGATGACATTGCTGAGGAGCTGAAATATTGGGAGAATACTCTAGTTGGGCAAGTAATTGGAGCTAGACCTATAGAACATAACCTAAGTGAATATGCCCAGAAACATTGGAATTTTGCCAAAGTTCCGATTATCTAATACTTCAAGAAGGGCTGGTTCTTCTTTAAGTTTGATAGTAGGGAGGACATGGAGGGTGTTCTGAAAGGTGGGCCGTGGCACTATGGAGAATGTGCTCTAATCTTGAAGGTTTGGACACCATTGTTTAGCCAAGAGATGGAGAAGACATCCAAAGTTCCAGTATGGCTCCTGTTTCCAGATTTGGAACCCCATTTCTGGTCCCAAAAGACGCTGAGCAAGATTGCTAGTTCAATTGGGAAGCCTTTGTTTGCTGACATGAGAACTACCCTTAAAGAAAAAAATCTCCTTTGCAAGAGTGCTAATAGAAATAGATGTGGCTGAGGAGCTGCCTAGTAACATCACTATCCAAACCCCTTATGGTGAAGCAGTTCTGAGCATTAAATACGAGTGGGTGCCATTTTATTGCTCATGCTGTAACAAACTTGGTCATATGAGTACAAGATGCAGGCTGAACAGAAAGGCAGAGAATACTAAAGCTGCAAAGGCTAAATATGTAGTTAAAGAACCTGCAACAGTCCCAGATACAAAGTTAGGAGAGCCAGAAACAAAGTCAGGTGAACCAGTTTTGCAGACACAAGTACTGTCAGCTCCTGCAAAAGCTATCACAGTAATGACACAAAAGAAAATGGTTGATAAGGATGGATTCTCACCTGTTATCAGCAGTAAAAGTAAGCAATCTCTGGCAAAAAAGTTGGCCTTGGCTGAGAATTGGTACACTGTCTTCACCAACTCTGAGTTTGACATCCTGCCAATCAACATGGAGAAGGAGGAGAAAATTTAGCTACCGGAGCAATGTGTGATTGAGGAGCAGGAGGACCCAGGAGGAGGCTCGCCTTCTACATGATCCTCTCTACTTGGAACATTCGAGGCTGTAACAAGCCTCCCAAGCAGCAAGAGGCTTTAAACTATCTCTTGCGGAATAAAATAGTCTTCCTAGGTCTATTAGAAACCGGGGTTAAGGAGAATAAAGGTAATAGCATCCTTAGTAGGAAATTTAGGAGGTTCAGCACTTCTAATAACTACCAACACCATGGGAATGGGAGGATTTGGACTATTTGGAATGGTACAGTGATCAGGGCTGAGATCCTAAACTCAGGGGCTCAATTCATGCACTATAGAATTACTTGTCTAAAATCACTCTTCACTTGTCTGATTACAATCATTTATGCATACAATAAAGGAGATGACAGGACGGGTATTTTTAAAATCAAGTTCCTCGACTCGATGGAATGTCCTCGAGTCGAGAATTCTCTTGCTCGACTCGAGGAGCGTCCCCCTCGAGTCGAGGATTTCATCGCTCGACTCGAGCATCCCTTTCCTCGAGTCGAGAAAGGTAGCTTCCGGAAAGCTTCCTAGAGGCTTTTGACGGTTTATTTTTGCCTAAATATTTGTCTTCTAGTGTTTTGTACTTAGATTTAATAAAGGGGCATGAACCCCTCAATGATACTTATCACTTTTCAATATATTTTTGCATCTTGTTCTTAGTTTTAGAGAGACAAACTCAAGGAGAAATAGTATATTCATTATGATTTCCATTTCAAATATTATTGTAATGATTAATATGGGAGACTAATCGCCTTCCTAGACTCTTATTGTAATCAAATTCTTCATCCTATGTATTAGTAAATATTTTTCTCTCTAATTTGCCTTTAATTTTATTATAATTAATTCCTTGTTCTTTAATTGCTTGATTTACCTTTATTTTATCTAATTGGTTGATTGGATTGAATTGGGTATTTCATATGCATGGTTAATTGTTGATGGTCATTGATTATTAACCCTAAAGGAAGCAACTTTCACAAGATTAGTGTCGCGGTTGCGGCTAATTAGTGATTGGGGAATTAATTAGGCAACTAATAGATTAGATTTGATTAGTGTCGTGATTGCGGCTAATTAGATACTAATTTGGGTTGTTCTTAATCCTTTATTAATCCTTGCTCTTCATGCCTTTGGTTGTGATTTGTTTGAGTGGTCACTAGACAAATTAGGACTAAAAGGAGGGGAATTTGGTAGCGGTTGCTCAACTTCCCCATAAAAGAGGATTAATTGGTTAAAACCGGGATTATTAATAAATTGGTAATATTAGAGAGAGGTAAAACTTACTATACTAATAGCAAAAAAAGGATCTAGGAGAATGCTTGCTCTCCAAGCTACCAAAAAACTCACTTCACCTCTAATCAAAAAAGCTTGATCCTATGGCAAAAACTCGGAATCGATCTAAACTAAATACATAAAATAATTCTGCACAAAATCCTGCACACGTTGATGGTCATCTTAATAGGAACAAGGAAGTATCTGAGTTGGGCAATAACTCTGAGCTTGTGATGCACACAGAAATGACGGCTCCAAGTGAGAACTCTCCGAAGTGAGCAACCTTCGCTGATTATCTTGCCGCAGCTAAGGGCACCACTGGAAATGTAAGTCTACAAATTCCGTGAACAATTTGAACTCCAATTTTGCAATTAATGATTCTGGGAAACCTGTTACTAAAGAAAAATATACAACAATTGGGAATAATAATCAGAAAGGGCGGAAAACTTATAGTAACATAATTCCTCAAAAAGCTGGTATGCAATTGGATTTTGTACCGACTGATAATGTAATGGGAGTGCGAATTGAATTGGATGACATTGCTGAGGAGCTGAAATATTGGGAGAATACTCTAGTTGGGCAAGTAATTGGAGCTAGACCTATAGAACATAACCTAAGTGAATATGCCCAGAAACATTGGAATTTTGCCAAAGTTCCGATTATCTAATACTTCAAGAAGGGCTGGTTCTTCTTTAAGTTTGATAGTAGGGAGGACATGGAGGGTGTTCTGAAAGGTGGGCCGTGGCACTATGGAGAATGTGCTCTAATCTTGAAGGTTTGGACACCATTGTTTAGCCAAGAGATGGAGAAGACATCCAAAGTTCCAGTATGGGTCCTGTTTCCAGATTTGGAACCCCATTTCTGGTCCCAAAAGGTGCTGAGCAAGATTGCTAGTTCAATTGGGAAGCCTTTGTTTGTTGACATGAGAACTACCCTTAAAGAAAAAAATCTCCTTTGCAAGAGTGCTAATAGAAATAGATGTGGCTGAGGAGCTGCCTAGTAACATCACTATCCAAACCCCTTATGGTGAAGCAGTTCTGAGCATTAAATACGAGTGGGTGCCATTTTATTGCTCATGCTGTAACAAACTTGGTCATATAAATACAAGATGCAGGCTGAATAGAAAGGCAGGGAATACTAAAGCTGCAAAGGCTAAATATGTAGTTAAAGAACCTGCAACAGTCCCAGATACAAAGTTAGGAGAGCCAGAAACAAAGTCAGGTGAACCAGTTTTGCAGACACAAGTACTGTCAGCTCCGGTATTGTTGCTACGTTATTGCACCGAGGCAAAACTGCTCACAAGACATTTGGTCTCTTGGTTAAACTCAATGCATCATCAACTTGGAAATTCAGCAAACAAAGCGTTGAAGCACATCTTATAAAGCATGCATCCGTGATCATACGGGATGAAGCAACAATAACTCATAGACATGCGTTCGAGGTCATTGATCGTAGTTTGAGGGACCTTATGGAGGTGAATGTACCATTTGGTGGTAAAGTTATGGTGTTTGGTGGAGATTTCAGACAGGTTCTTCCTGTTATACCAAAAGGTACTAGGACGGAAACTGTTAATGCATGTTTTATAAGATCGATCTTATGGGCCCATGTTGATGTTCTTCGATTGACAGAGAACATGAGATCTATATCGGACCCTCAATTTGCTTTGTTTTTACTCAGAGTTGGAGATGGAACTGAGCAAACAATAGAAGATGATACGATAAAGTTGCCCTCTTCAATGTGTATCACACCTGATTGCCACAACTCGGTCGATGCTTTGGTAGATGCTATATTTCCTAATTTATGTGATCATGCCGGTGATGCCACTTATATGGTTGAAAGGGCTATTGTGACTCCAAAAAACGACGAAGTTGATAAGCTTAATGAAAAGGTTGAGAATAAATTTGTTGGGGAAGACAAGACATACTATTCATTTGACTCCGTTCCAGAGGATCGTCACAACTTATACCAAGCCGAGTTTTTAAACTCATTGTCTTTCGGAGGATTGCCACCTCATGAATTGAAATTATAAGTTGGTTTGCCGATCATGCTTTTGAGAAACATCGACACAAGTAATGGGCTTTGTAATGGAACAAGGTTGATATGTTGCAAGCTTATGGATAATTTGATCGAGGCTGAGATCATGACGGGACATTGCAAAGGTTCGCGATTTTTTATACCACGCATTCCCTTGAAAACAGCAGAAGATGTGAATTTGCCTTTCGAGATGGGTAAAATTGTGTTTCGCGTTGACCATAAACAAGTCACAGGGTCAGACAATTCCTCATGTTGGAATCTATCTTCCTCAACATGTATTTAGTCATGGTCAGGTGTATGTTGCACTCTCTAGAGGGACCTCACAAGAAACTACAAAGATCTTAGTTACCAAGGGTAAGATACGTGGGAACGATGGAATTCACACAAAGAATATTGTTTATTCAAAAGTCTTCCTACCAAACAACATGTAGCTTTAACATAAGGTATAGTTTTATTTTTACTTTCGTTATCGTTGGTAGTTTATTTTCACCATGTCTATTATTTATATTAATATCTTTTTTCATATCACATAGAACAAGGAAAACGAAGATGATGGACCAGTTCATAGTTAATTAGGAATCTAATTTATTTATTCTTTTGTTCACATGAACATTTGTAATATTTTCTTTTAAAATGTCAGTGTATTAACTTCTATTTTATCATATACTCCCTCCGTCCCAACTCAAACGCCCTATATTCCATTTCGGAACGTCCCACCTCAAACACCCCATATATCTTGGGACATATTTCTCTCTCCTACTTTTATTAGATTATTATATCCTCTCTCACATTATCTCTCTTACTTTTATTAATCCTCACATTCTCTCTCCTCCTTTTTCATAATATTACCCCACTCAACTTACTATATCAATTTTTCTTATTCCACTACAAAAACGTCTTGGGGCGTTTGAGCTGGGACGGAGGGAGTATATGTTTAAGTTAACTTTACTACATTGTCTTACATACAAATCATAGCGTGCATTTCTTCTCCTTCACGCACACACACATTGCTCTCCGCTTCTCTGCCGCGCACAAACCCGCCCTGCCATCCGCCTCTCTGCTGCCTGCTGCTGCCTATTGCCATCGTCTTCGTCACCCTTCCACCTTATCCCTCCTTTCCGCCCACTTTTGGGTAACATAAACCCCTTTTCTTTCTCCTCTGTTTTCGGTTTTTCTTTAAACCCACTTTGATTCTTGCTTGTTTTAATTCTTTTTTGTATTGTTTATGCTTCATTAGTTGTTATATGAGATGGGTAATTGATTATGGTTGATTTTAGTTTCAAAGGATTGATTTCTATACAAGTTTTGAATTATTGAGGGTTAATTATGAAATTTGTGAATTTGGGGATAATTGTAATTCGAATTATGGATTGCTCTTATGTTTATTTTGTTATTGTTGATCGAGATAGATGGTTTCTCAACCTAGGGTTTTCGAAAATTCGTTTGGGAGTAATAGGTTGGGCTTGTTCATATTTTTGTGTATAATTGAATTTGATTATAGAAATTAGTTTTGTAATTTAAATCTAGTTTGAAAACTCAAAATTAGTATGTTATTGTGATTTTTGAAATTATATTAGTTTGTATAATTATTTTCTGATTTTTTCCGAATTTATTTATTAATTTTCGGATTTATTATTAATTAGGCCCAAAACTTGAATTTTTGATAGTTTTTGCACAAAGTATATAGTTGTGTTAATTTGAGAGTAATATGGGTAAATAAAAGTATGATTTTTAAAGGTCCTTTACTGTTTTAACAAATTATTTGGTCTTTGGGAATTTTTATGTTAAAAGTATCTTAATTGATAAAGTAGTGTTTGTGGTAAAACTTTAGTTATCGTAGTTATTATGGGTAAGCGTATTGAGGACATGAAATTTGAGTTATAGAAGTAAGTTGTATGGTGATTAAGATTAGAGATTGATGTGAGATTGTTGGTTATGTTATTGTAGATGATGAATTTGTGAATGCGGAGTTTAGTGCGACTAGTGATTGTTTGACTTGTGCTTGTGAAGGTAAGCTAGCATGCTCAACCCTTCTATGACTTACCTAAAACCTATCAAAATTTGGTGCTAAGTGTGATTTGGTTGTTGGTTGAGAACATAGCTTCATGCTAGGTGGAGTACTGTTGAATATCATATTGGTTATTGTTATTGGATGATTGTATTTGGAAGAGTTATAATGATCGCTTATTATTTATGGAATGGTTGATGGTTTGATTGAATGAAAACTACTTTGATTTATGATTGATGATTTATGTTTTATGATCGAAGGTTATTTAAGACAATGAGTTGGGAATATTGATCGCATATATTATTGACTGCAAATTATTGATCGCACGTATTATTGACCGCTAATTATTGATCGCCCATATTATTGATCGCATATATTACTTTTGCTCGCATATATGTTTGTCCCACCGTATAGGTCTTCAAGAGGGCTCGTAGGCGTCTAATACTACTCTATTGGGTTGGCAATACTTGATAGGGGATGTGCACACTTAAAGTCTAGATTGTCTTGGTTGGATTATGTAGGGCTGGTTATACCGCCTTAAACGATTGATTGATTGAATATTATGCAGAGCTGGTTATGCCGCCTTAAACGTTGATTGATTGCATATTATGTAGGTGGTTACACCGCCTTAAATGATTGAGATTCCCACTCATTGATCTTATTTGAATGATACAATTGGATTGATGATAATATGTTGTATGTGATGTTTCAAACATTGTTGGATTAGTTTGTGCGTGATTGTGTGCTAATAAGTGTTGTTTTCAAATGAAAAATAAAATGTTTTCGAAAACCAAGGTAAGTGTTTTTGGTTTTTTTACAAGTTGAGGTGTTAGCTTACTCAAATTTCTGTCTTTTTCAACTGTGGTTTTTGTGCACTAAATCTATCACAGGTATTTGTGATCAACCATGTGTTGGGTTCTACTTGAAGAAGTGTCTAGCTTCCGTTGTGTATGAATATACTACATTATTTGTTTAGACATTGTATCGTCTCTATAGTTGTAATAAATAGGTTTAATCTTGTCAGCTTTGTATATCAATTGTAATATTGTCGAATTTTGGCAAATTTTGTAAATAAATAATGTTTTTTAATCTTGTCAGCCTAAGTTGTTTTGTTCATCAAAAAATGGAACGAAATCATTAAGGACAAAATAGTCCATGAACAAACTACCCAACCATTTCTCTTTCTCTCTCCTGGCCCCTCAATTTCCCGTTCCCCACCCTACCACCGCCGCAAAACCTCCGCCACCGAGCACCACTACCACCGGAGCCGGCGTGTCATCACCGGTTGACTTTTACGGCATCGGTGCACGTTGCCCAGCCCACGCGAACCAGCCATAAGCCCATTACCACCCAATCACATTATCTAGCCACCCTTTCCCCTTCTCTCTCATGTCTCCTCCCTTGCTAGCCACCACATCTGACCGGAGCGAGGTTGATTTAGGACTTGTGTTTGGCGCCATAGGAGGTGGCGACGGTGGAGAAATTGATGGTTGATGATGATGATGCCAAGGAAGTTGTAGAAGGGAAGACGGAGGAAAAAAAGAGAACATGGAGGAAAATGAGAGATGAATTTGAAGAAAGAAGGCCACGGCGGTGGTCGCCGAATGAAGATCGGCCGACCGACGTTATTCCCGGCAAGATTGTGGCCGGCCGTCCATCGCCGACGGTTTGTGGTGGCTTGGCAGTGGTGTGGGTGGGGAGGAGAGAGAAAATAAAAGGGGAGAATGAAATCGGAAACCAGAAGTTTGAGTAGGGTTTCATTTTGGGGGAGTGAGTTAAAGGAGGGTAATGGAGTGGAAAAAAATAATTTTAAACCAAACAATTAATAATGTAAACGGGGTGAGATTCTGTTACTTGGTCTAAAAAAAAGTGCAACTAAACATACACTAAATGCTAATTCAAATGCTAATAACAAATGTATATCTAAACATGTCAAATAACTTTCTCACTTGATCAAAACATTAAATGCTACCTTCTATTTCGCTATCAAGCATACATTTCCACACTTGACAGACAGTTGAGAAGAAGCCCGCGAAAACGGTGGATTTGTTTTCGTGGTTCATATTCCTCTCATTTCATCAATTTTCTACACACACAAAGTTCCTATACCCCCCCCCCCCCCCAAAAACAAAAACAACCCTAACAATCTAATCAATTCGATTGATCAATGTACCACCGGAATCGCTGAATTACATATCATCCGGCGCCAGATTTGTTCGAACTGACGAGGTATTTCGCTAAAAAAATTTTCTAGCCATCTTCAATTTTGTTTTGTTTTGTTTCAATAATCTACGTTTTGTACTGCTTAATTGCTATAAATGATCACTCTTACTCCATTGTAGTAATCCTAATCTCTATTTTCAATACGTCTTTTTTGTTAACGTATGATGAATTTTGTTAATTTCGGCGGAATAATCAAATTGATGTATTTAATCTGTTAGTCGCTAGTATTAGCGTGGAATTAGGGATGATGTGTTTACGCAGATTTTCGATTCGTGTTTTTCGGAATCTCTTGTGACATCGAAGTCTTAAGGTTCACTTCTGATGTTTGAAGATTGAAGAGCAAATGTTTTTTCATTATCTATGGAATTTGGAAAGGAAGTTTTGAACGGTTAGAAGAATTCAGAATATAGCTTTTTTAGGGTTTTTGGGTGGTGCAAGCTTGTTATTGATGGATTTCTAATTAATTTGAACAAAGTTATAAGATATGGGGTGCTAGACATGATGTTGTAAATTGGAACACCTTGTTTGTAATGTTCGAGTGTTAGTTACGAGAAGTTGCTTGCTTTCCGTGGAATAGCTAAGCTAGTGGAATCCAAAGCTGAAACTTTGTAAATTTTTGTGTGTAAATACACGCTTTGTTTCTTTTGGTGATCCTTGAAGAAGTGGATAGGAGGGAGACAAAATGTTTGGTTGGGAAATTTGATTCTGGTTTTTTTTTTTTGTGCGTGTAAATTCATGATTCGTCTTCTGATCCTGGTTTTCAGTGAGTATTTCCACGAGCCCCACAATATGGAATCATGGATGATGAGAGTGTAGCTTAAAAATCTACCTTAAGTTGTAAGATCTTATTCCTGCTTTGCAACATTTTAATAGCAATGCCTCATCGACCCTCTCTCCCTTTTTCTCAGATTGGTTTTACATATTTCCCTCCATCTCATAAATGAGACTCTTAGCAAGTTCACCCCCTAATGCCCTTAGGAAATTATCTATATTATTTATACTTTTGTGTAGGTTCTCATTGTCTCTAACAGTAAGCATCAATACAAGAAGTAAGCTTTTTTTTTTTTTTTTTGGATTACGGAGAGCCTGTAGCTGCTACCTTATGTGCGCTCTGGGTCAAACTTGTGGGTATACGTAATACCTTACAAGCCACGCAATGACGTAAGACAGATTTACATGTGGTAGGTAGAAGCTCAGAGAGGCATAATCTCAAGCATACACCCACTTTAGTGGGGTTTGAACTTGAGATCAAGTGGTTAGAATTCCACTCTTTAACCATTGAGCCACACTGTTCGGGCAACAGGAAGTAAGCTGACATAGATTTTCAACCTAATATATGAAATTATAGTCACAAGAGTCTCTCATGAAGCTCAAGAGATTAAAGATTGCTGAGTTGGTCGTAGTGTATGCCAAAGATGTCGAGACACAGAAGACAAGGGGTTAGATGAGAGATGACAAAAAAAGCATCTGGGGAGTTACTAGTTTATGATGTTTTCTTGCAAAAATTAAATCAATTGAGATTGAGCTTAGAGAGGAGCAAATGAATTTGGGATGTAAGTTTTGCTGGCATGATCAGTCCATTAACAATGGTACTGCTGCTATGGCCTCTATAACATAAGTAATCATGATCCTTAAATATAGAGGCTGTTGGTGCGATCTGGTGTTGTGCTGCATGGATACTTTCAGGCTCTTTACCAAACATTTAGGCAGTTTGGCCTCAGCAAGAAGCCCGTGAACAAATTTTCTAGTCTAACTGCTTTGAGTGATGCATTAATGACCGTGTCATCTGGTGTGGTTCAGAGTTGAACTTTCTGCGAAGTGCAGGTCGAGTTACAGTTACTTTTCAGTTGCTCTTCATCATAAAGGTATTAGCTATGATCTCTTTTCCGACCCAGGCAAGTTATCTGTTTAATGGGGATAATGAGCTAAATGCTGGACATGCTGGTATGATATACTGGTAAAAAGCTTGGCATGAGAGTTTAAATATGAGTTGTTTGGTGCTGATTGAGCGGAATAGTCAGTGCACTATCAAAAGGAGTTAAGCTCTCATCTTGATCAATTGTTCTCCCGTACATGACAAAAGCTTTCAACTGTTTCTTGTTTGGATTGTCTCTGGTCACAGGGCATGCTCAATCATTACATATTTACATCGGTCCTTATCATTAGTGTGCTATGTAAGTATGTAGCTGCTAGTGAGTAATTATATTGTAATACATACTAGTGAGTACTGATATGGTAATACATACTAGTGAGTACTGATATGGTAATACTTACTAGTGAGTACTGATATGGAAAAGCTACGCGCTGGTGGATGATGAAACGGGAGGACTGTTCAGTGTTGGCCCTGTTGGAGATCTCTAGTTGGGGTATCAGTTGGACTGTATGGCAGAGTTGATTGTTACGTTGATTAAATTGAGAACTTTGTGTTTTAATGTGAATTTGCTTTTTTAACCAAATGAAAACGACTCTTTCATTGGATGTTAGCCCAGAAAATGAATACTTTGTCTTGTTATCTCAGGCATATCAATATGACCTAAGTGGAATATATGATCCTATGCACTATCGTAAAAGGTATGACCTGTGGGTGGTGCAGAATTCGGCTAGAAGATCACGTATTTGCCAGTTCAATGGGATTCTTATCTTGCATATGCTTGAGAGTGATTGACAGTGGCATGTTTGATTAATTTCTCGTCTTTTTCCTACTTAGAGATGTAAAATGATTAGAAGTTTCGAGGATTCATAGTTGTTCCTCAATTGGGATTGTGTGCATCTAGTCTCATTCCGTGTTAACTTTTTAGTAAGCTAAGCCAGAAAATGGAAAGGGGGATTTATGTGTGTTTAGCCATATTTGTCCTTTTGTTGTCGATTATCTTGTATCCTAGTGGCCAAATTTTGTGTGAAAGTTTATTCAGCTTCATATCTTCTTTGATTGACATGTAGTGGTAGATCTATTCCATGGTCCCCACTCTAAACTGTCATCTCTGGTTGATTTTTGCTGATTTTGTAATTGTAAAATATTTAGTCATGCTTATCACCAAACTTTGTTCAGTTTAAGCGATAGTTGCTGCCTCCGACCCGCAAATGATTGATATACATTCTTCAAATTTTACCATATTGGGTGTAATTTAGATATGCGGAACAATTTTGGCGGTTGTAGATGACGATTCATGTTGACCGAGGTTGTTTGTAACTGTAAATTGGTTGCTATATCTGTTCTGATGGTATTGATTATTATTACTTTTGTTATTATTTCTGTGCATCCGATCCTCCCTTATCCCGCCATATGATGGGAGCCTTAAAGATATTGGGGTTAAAGATGTTGTTGTTATTAGACAAGTTAGGCCTTCTATTACTACTGTAGTACTGTATATCTATCATTGCTACACAAACTTTTGGATGAATACGTGGGTCAACAACTGACCAAATACTGTCATTATAGCTCAAAATTGTTACCAAGTGATTTTGGCTATCACTGACACAAGGTGTCACCAATAGAAGCGGATTCATCCAACAATTTGTGTTGTTTACAATTAACATTTGCTCTGCACTTGATTTCATGTGTCATCAGTCATAAGCTATTAACTAATTTAACCATTCTGATCTATGTAGTGTAATCCGGAAATTGGATATAGATGAAGGGTGGTAAAAGGTTCCATTTTTGACATATTCAGATTGGAGAGAAAGGTCAGTTCTTTATAGTTTGTGTACTCTGTATACATGTATTCGCTGACTTATTTTGTGCATCTTGATGCCCCAAAATTTTATCAAGTTGGTGAGGGACTCTTTAAACTTGTGTTTATTATCTGGCCCTGAATTAGTCGAGGGGTTTGACATTCTTATTTAGTAGACTTCGAACTTAGCAATGATTTATTTACTCAAATGGTGCTCATTGTCAGATGCCTTAGGATGTAAAGCTGAGATTAGACATCTTTCTGTTTTAAGATGATCAAGACTATTATATTAGACTGACTTTAGGCCAAGTTTCAAAACAGAAGACGTTCTTTTTCGGGTCCGATGTGGTCCCATATCAACCTTTTCATTTCGAAGTGCAGAAGGCATAATATTGATAGGTAGATTCATGTGGCTTAGGGTGCCGCAATTGTTTTTGTTCAGTGGGTCCCTTTTTAGCCGCCCAACTTCCCCTTTGCATAATCAGAGAAAACAAAGAAAATATTGCACGGAAGTTGTTACTCCCTCCTGTTCTATATGATGTTCCATAATAAAATAGCACGGAATTTTATGTAGGAAGTAAGATGTGGTGGAAAATGAAAGTGAGTGGGTCACAACTCACAAACCATTAAGACTACAAAAAGCATTACAAATAAGGAAAGTAGAAATAATTTAGAACTGACTCAAAAAGGAAACATGAACATCATTCAGAACTGATTCAAAAAGAAAACATGAACATCATTTAGAACTGGAGGAAGTATTTGGATTTCTACTCCTCATTGTACAATACATATTCCTTTTAGGCATATTGTGGTATGACAACAAGGTGGCTTATAGGTCCGGTTGAACAAAGTAGAGAATCCGTTTCCACTTTTTGTACACTTTGTTGATCCTTTTTGTATTCTTTTTCACTATTCTTTACCTTGAAAGTCTAGACTACCCCTCCTAAGTGAGAACTGAAAGTCTAGTCTACGCTCCTATGATTATCTCTACTCTCTTCTCGGAATTAGTATTCTAAGCTTTTGACTACAAGGATAACGTTTTTTAGTAACATAATGCGATGAATGGGCATCGTGTACTGTAATTGGCTGAATTGTATATTTCAAGTGTTAAAAAAATTAAATCAGTGTTGGGATGCCTTGTAGAGCCAGAAGAATAGAAATTTTCGTAATGAGTAAAACTTCCAGTCCCATTTTTATACACAAGTAGAAAACACAAACGCATTTCAGGAAAGGTTGCACACTGTTTTTATATACCTATAGAGGAAGGACAAAACAAATTATAGAAGGAAAGACATTCTCCTTTCAAAAAGTATAGGGGCCAACTCCTGTGCTGTTCATTATGCGGGATCCACAGCTTTTGATTCCTTTCAAGTGGTATATGGACCCCCCTCACAAGTCTTATTTGGTTATTCTCTATATGATGGGTACTTCCAGAGAGCATAAACTGTACGGATAATTTTTTGTTGCATGCGCCGTCATTACAGCCCTCACAATGCTCCAGATTTCTCAACTGATTCCAATGGTAAGTACGGCACTTCATAACAGACTGAAAGCAACGTCTCTAGTGTTGGAAGTATCTTTTTCTTCTTATGGGAATTGGTAACCCCAACACAATTGGCAGAGCATCGTGCTGGGCTTAGCAAACCTCATCTTAACCTTACAACAACAACACCCAACCCTTATTCCCAAAACCTCCTCTTAACCTTCTCGTAGTTTTTGTTTTTGTATTTTTTTTTTTTTTTTTTTTTTTTTTTTTGTATGAAGTAACTTTTGAACCTTAAGAAAATAAGAATATTTTTTTGACAAGAACAGTAATGCTTAAGGCTTGGCTAGTGAGATGCAGCTGCCATAGCTGGCATAGGTGAAATCTTCCTTGGAATGATAGTTGTGCCTTGTGGTCTTGACATAGCTCCCACACGGGCTCTGTTTGGGAATTGTTCTACGATCCTAGCACTAGGACTTACAACAAGCCTCTCCCAGGCTTCATTGGCCTCGTCCCCGTGGTTTAAGAATACTTCAGTAGCATCTATACGATGCAAATTCCAACCCCAGAAATCTCTTAGGCGATGAATTTTTTGTAGCTGGCGGCATGCTAGCGTGTAAGTGTTAACTTTTATTTGATCAACAGCTTCTTGAAAAAGGGTGTCCAAAACTTCTGGATCTGCATTAGCATTCCCCTGTGCCCTGAGGAACTTGTCCAATTCTGGAACACCGATTGCACGTCGAATTCCTCTAGTGTAATCTGATTTTGTGTTAAATAACCCTCTGACCTCATCTACCAATCCCGCTTTCACCATTTGATCGACCCTTTTTGATACAAAGCGGTGGAGGATGGGTAAGGATACATCAACCCATAGGAAACAACAGTCGTACCTTGATGCAAAGTAGGGATCATCATTTACCAGGGATTCAATGAAGGAGTTTGATCCACCAGCTATGATTGGGAGCTTTTGTTGGGCAATGATTGATTCTATAGCATGCGATGCCTGACGGCGAAAATCAGTTGCTGTGTAATCAGCATTAGGATCTTCTATCCCTAAGAGATGATGGGGTACACCTCGGCATTCTTCTTCTGTCACTTTGTTGGTGGCTATCTCCAGCCCTTTGTAAACTTGCATCTTGTCTGAATTTATAACTTCAGCTGAGAACTGAGTAGCCAAGTCGATTGAGAGCCTTGATTTGCCTGTCCCTGTAGCCCCCATTACTATCACCACCTTATTGTTCTGAGTCTGTAGGTTTATGGAACTTGTGTTAATGCCTCCTGGAAAACCGAGAGGCTGTGCTTGTTTGCACACGGAGAATGAGAAGTTCATTTTTGTGAATAAAGTCCTGCAAATAAGGATTGCTGGAGTTATAGATTGTAGTAGTAAGAGACTGGATTTTTATGTGAATGTGGGGGAAACAAATTATCACAATCCAATGTTTGCAGCTTGAGTATTTATACTAATCGCGTGACTCCAATAAGACGTCAACTAAGCTCATACCTTTATCTTCTAGACGCGGCAACTGGGATAGATAATGGAGCACCCGAGATATACTGCAACTGCTTTATGTTTTTGTTCTTTTACCAAGGGGAAGAAAGGATAGACTAAAGTGATGTTCTTGAAGTTGTTATGAGTTTCAATTGAGACTTAGGTTAGTCGGGCCTTTATGTTAGAAAATACGGTAACAAATGTGTTTAATCCGTAAGCACCTCGAGAAATAGCGAAGTAAAAGGGCACTATTTATTTACTCGAGGAAGGTGAGGTTATGTGAGGTTCAGGACAATGAAAATGACATTAGGCAAATATTCACTCTCAAAGTTTACAGAGACTTGAGAGTAAGGGTGGGTATTTATGGGTGCGGGTCGGCAGAACTTTCAGGCATGAGGTTCTTATAGATTCTCCAGGCGTAGAGCCTTATCATTGACACATTGCACTGCGAATGTAAAAGCATTTTAAATTATCTTTTTCATAATTTTAAAATGGCTTGATAAGACAGAATGTACACCTTGAACTTTTGGAATTGTATGGTTATTTTAGTCTTTTGGAGGTTTCATTGTGTGGTCTGGGCCACCTTATATGAAAGTGGTGGTCTCTTATTCTCTAAATTTTAATCAAGCATAGTTTTGTTAAAATCGCGGTGTCGTTTTCCAGGATTTGTTGCCAGTTTTAGGAATTTGGAGATCAATGGTAGTGAGTTAGTGACTCATACTCTCGTTCATCTTCCCAACATTTACAGAAGGAAGATTAGGATACTAGTAAAAGTAAAGGTCCTTTAATTAAGATTTGTAGACCTTTTTCCCACTCCATATGACCTTGAAATATTGGTGAAACAGTTCATACCATTTCCCAAAGATTACTTGGTGAATTTGCCTAGCAATTGCAAGAAATTTGATGTAAAACTGTCCTTTAAGTTATGACATGGTGAGTTCTCAAGGTTGGGTCGAGTTTTCAACTTTGTACTTTGGAATATCATCTCGAATCCTTGAATCCTCACCTTGTCGTACTATAGAACTATCTTACCCAGCTTTTGCCTAAACAATACAAACAGAATGCATGTCCCCTAGCTTATTGCCCTATGGTAGCTGTCTAAGGCCGAGTCAACGTTCATTGACTTGGCTGAACACTTGAGGTAGGATAGGGGCGTGAAGTATCTTGATTATTGTTATAAATATGCAGTGTATGTAATTTTTATTATCTGTTCTTTCAGTTTTTCAATAGAGAATAAATGTTGATAAAAGACAAGAATTTCAGCTGGAATACAAATGCATCATGAAGATTCCCTTTAAGCCTGGTTGGTTGTCCAGTGACTAAACTTTATGAAGGTTAGTTTCTTTTTTTTTTTTTTTTTTTTTTTTTTCTGAATGTCTTTCACTGCATTTATATACTCGTTCGTGTCACAACCGCGTTCTCCTTGCCTTTAACTTTATTGCTTAAATGTTATGGTTTTAGATGACCATTTGTATTAGCTGACCCAAAATCATTTTAGGATTAAGGCTTGGTTGTTATTGCCGTTATTGTCGTAGAGAAAATCTTAGATGAAGAGTAGCTTTCTTTGGCAGTGGACTAATATAAATTTCATCTATGGTTTCCATTCTCATTGATAATGTAGATTAATCAGAAAGTGTTCTGGCCATGAAATTTGGTTCTCACGTGTATGTTGGGACCCCATTTTTAGTTCAAATATAAAGTGTAGCTCAAGCACTAATTCTTGTTAAATTATTATAATCTGTACATAAACTATCTGGTCAAAAGTTAAAATGGTTCAGCAGTCTTGGGCATACCAGTTCTAGTGACTTTCTTGTGACGACGTATCTCTCAACTGAAATACCTCGTATTGTAGCCTACCCCATTGTTGGCGATTGTATTTTAAGAGTTTCAAGTATCTAAAATGTGCCTTTTGAGAGGGATACTTTTAATGGATTTTGATGGAGGTAATTGTATGTGCTTAAAATCTTACTGGGGAATTGCTCTCACAATAGGTTAAATCAGGAAGTGAAGTATCTATAGGATCTAACTCTTTTATAGCCTTGTAGCTGGAATTTGACCCCCTTTTTTTTCCCTTTTTTGTAAGATGTCGAGCAAAAATAATGACGAGGCCTGGAAGGGAGAATACGTTTCCAAAAGCCTTGGTCTGAATCGTGAGACATTATAGTAGTGTTAGATAGGCGGATTACATTGTCCACACTTGGAAACTCATTTTTGTTTAGTATTCCCCGTATGTTAATAGACAACAATAAAATATTTTCCGAGGAAAGATTAGAAGGGTGAGGAACTACTAGGTGAAAGGTGGGTGTATCTCATGACTACGCAAGCACCTTTGATTATTAGTATCAGTACTTTTTACTAGCTATTAGTTACTCTGTTATATCTTCTGTAGTTTCGAGTTACGACCTTTAGGTGATGCTCAAATGCCTTGCAAAAGTGCAAATTTAGGATCTCATATGCTGAGTGATGGAAGTGTGGCTATACAAACTTGGAAGTCACATCTAGGTGCGTAAGGGAAAGATGAGTGCATGAATGATTTGTCACTATAACTACGATCAATGTCAGTTCGAAATGAATTCGGGAACAGGGTATCTCTCACCCCTCACTATTCTTTCGAAAATCCTTAGTTTTCTAAGAATCCAGTCTTTTCTATCAGGTTGTTAATATTCCTGGTAGGAACGACAAATGAAATTGTAAAAGCTTGCTCGTAGAACACAATTTACAGAATTGAATCATAGAACTCTAATAATTTGGCGTAAATCCAAAAAACAAAAACAAGATTACTATAACAAGTCTCATATTCTAATTGAAGTCAGTTTATATTGGATCAAGATCCTCTAGAGTTATTTATCCTAGAGTTCCCTAGAGTTTACCTGAAATGGAAAAATAAATTTATGAATGTCTTTTTTTAAATTAGGGAAAATACTACTTGGTAGAGTGATGTTTCCATTTCAAATAAACTCCAGAGAACTCCAGGAAAAATAACTCCAGAGGATCCGAATCCGTTTATATTTGTATTAGTTCACCGAAAGTTGAAGCTTATAACTGGTCCAAATGTAATTTAATAGCTCATCTTAGAAAACACCTTTTACGTTGGTTGCAAAGGAATATTTATCTCTTCATTTAAGAACTATATCTTTGTTTCACTGGTGCAGGAAAAGCATGATCTCATAAAATTTAATGGAAACAAGAAAGCTAAAGTCATTGATATAGTGGTAAGCTTTTCATTCGAATTAGTGGGTCCTTAAATTATTACTCAATTTTGTTGTCTTTCTCTTTCTCAATTGCTCATTGTTTTTGTTACTGTCCACACTCCACATCACATCATATTTTTGCTGACACTTAGGTACTAGCTGATTGATGAGAAAGGTATCGAACTTGGTTTGCAAAGGGTAATTTTTCTTATTTCGTATTCCAATTAATGTGAACCGTGTTCAAGTCGTGTAGTTGGGTTTTCTTTTCATAATGGAGAACAAATCCATCATACTGCAGAAGACTTTTGAGTTACTTTAAGTTCGAATGTGTTTACCTTGAACCATATGGTGCATGTTAGAAAACAATTGAACACCAACATTTCATGTTTGATTTGATGGGTTCACAATAGGCGGCTAGCAATTCACCTTGATCAACTTTGGCGGTTAGCAGACCAAGGGCCTGTGTTTTATGGTTGAGCGTACATAACTTTCCCAACAACCAATTTTCAGTTAAGATCATTAGAAGGTGAGACGTGGTGGTTATAGAGTTTGGGTGTTGAGCATTCTGACTTACTCCGAGACCCCCTTAAACCTTGCATGTACACCTCGTAAATGGTTTGACTCAAGTGTTTGACTTTTATCTTGAACTGAGTATTAAATTGATCTTTAACTGTACTTTTCTTATTAAGCTGGGGGATACAAGAGAAAAACCAATTGGTAAGGGAAAATGGTCATTTTACCCTCAAGAGTCTCCCATATAAGGCAACAGAAATCTTTGCTCACGAATGAGGGAGAATGAACCCCAACCTTACAAACTCTACCAAATGAGCTACCGCGTTTTCTTTGTTTGTTCAGTCTTATCATTGTTGTAGACTTGTAGTCACATTAGTGATGAATATTTTGTGTATGGTGCACCAATTAGTGGGGGGGTCTCATTCTAATTATCACCTAGTATAGTGTTTTGTTGTTACTCAGGAGTAACTAGTAGTACTAAACTCCACTTCACCTTGGGGAAAATATATTCAAATGCCAGAGGAGTGGTATGTCTTTTAACTTCTTTTTGAACTTTAATACTTTAAAAACTTCTCTTCCAATAAAAGAAGAGATGAGGAGTTATCCTCTAGAAAGTAATCCTCATTTGTGTACTTTGATCCTTTTAACTTTAACGTCTCGGCGCTATTTTTGAACTGAGTAGTAGCTTTGATTTCGATTCTGTTAGCAATGTGCAACTTGTGCATGCATTCTGTACTTGTGATTACATCAAGTTGTAGTTTGTGTTGAATGTTCTAACTTTGTACATCGATTATACTCACATCACCATTATCACCGGATTGAAATTCTAAGAAGAGACTATCCCTTTGAAGAGTAAGGATGAAGGTTCTGAGCCTCTGGATTAAGGGACCTAACTAACAAACCAGAAAGGAAAATCCTTCAAAGGTATTGTTAATGGTATTAGTACAAGTTGTACAGAGTCATGTCCTGCATGCAATATCTTATTATTTCCTCCGTTTGTTTAGATTGTTAACGTTTAAATCTAACTCATTTAACTTCATTGTTAAACTTCACTAAGTTACTTAGGGTAGAAAACATTTTTAAATTTAATTAATCTACACAACACACAAGGGTGTTGAAGATAGAATATGCTAACATAGTTAATACTCGGCTCATATGATTACATCTGTGCCTTCTTGGTATCGTATAAGAAGTTAAAAACCATATTTTATACACTTGGTCATAGCAGCAAAGGCTGTTGCCGCAGAGTTGAAAGGTAAATGTATAAATTTAGTATTCAACAACTTGAAGGCGACATATTATTTGGCCCGTACTTTGTTTGATACACGTGTGTCCACTTAACCACTTTATTTCTGTACTATTAAAACTCTTGGTCTATTGGAAGCCGCAGCTCATCATTGTTTGGCGCCTAAGACGTCGCATACAACATATGATTAGAAAATGGGAATTTCTAACATTATCTAAAAGGACCAACTTGTGAAATAATCAATCATTGAAAAGGCTAGCCAGTCAAACCTTGAAACTAATATTATGCCATTATTTTTCTTCATCATTTTCATCATACCAATATTTATAAATTTCCACTTGGTCTGATCTTCCTTTGACTTTTTTTTATGGATGAATGTTATATGATGCATTGTGTAGGAGTGGTGTCACGCCTGACGCCTATACGTATAAGAGAGATACTTTTGGTTCAAGTTGAGAAATGTTTGGTGTAGCATACTGTTACACCATAACATACGAAAAGACATATTTATTTTGGGCCCAAACGGTGGAGTCTCGTGCTAAAAATAGGGTTGTCTTTTGTGTGCTATGGTGTTACATTATGCAACACTAGCATTTTTCGTTAGAGTCCCACCAATTTGGGGCCAAAATAGCATCTGTTTTATAGGTGCAAAGTTGTTGCACAGTGTGTCATATAGCATTCCTCCATTAGGGTACTGGTTGTATTTTGCTTTCAATGCGTAAAGTAGTGTTAAGGGTCTCTCCTTAGATTAGATGTCATATGTGTAGCTTCGAGCCATGAATGGCTTGCTTGATGTGAGGTAATAAAGCTGATGGATAATGTGTTGCACACTTGAAATGCTTCTATAGATTTCATGGTAATGAAATATTTTCATCTAGTATGTGATTTCCTTCATAATTTTTCTTTACCATAATAACACACTTCGCCCCATGCAAAGTGGTTATTATTGAAATAAAAACGAATTCCACTTAGTGGGTGAGCAATTGAGCATTGTCATGAAACTTACAATGAAGCATTTTATTCTGCCAATATACACAAAGTACATTTACCATTTCTTGGTTTATTGCATCATCAAAGAAGCCATTATTGTCACAATTGTCATAATATAATTCTGATAATCGTACTAGAACACAAGTTGCACATAATTGCAGCTGGTATATTGCAAATGGCTGTGTGATACCACTGGCTTGGGTGCTCATGAGTGGCAAGATAGCATGCTTTTAAGATGTAGTGCCGAAAGAGGCAGCTTTTGTTGTTGAGTTTCGACTTAGTGGAGCTATCAAATCATTAAACTATATACTAGAGATAATAAAAGGACACCACCCATATCATATAATGCTCTCATTTTTTTAATATTTGACCTAAATATCAGTTAGTACCAATGATTTGAAAGGTTGTATTGTTTTGAGTCTTGGCTCCTTATGATTAGTGTCCTTTAGTCTATCATTGATCAAAGATTGTCTCATCGAATTGACGGGCTAATTATCTTTATCATCATGTATGTACGGGTGCTAATCGGTTAGGTCGGTTCGCTTTGAGGTTGGGCTATATGGGTTCTCGTTGTATCCTTCGGGTCATCTCAGTTATATTTCAACCTGTGTCAGGTCCTATTGGGTTTTTCGGGCCGAGCTAATTTTAAGTTTCACTCCGTTAAGAACAGGGTATGTATGAGCACACCGACTACCCTGCCAAAATATGTTTCCCCGTTGGTATTTGAATTATTTGGGTTGTTTAAAATCCAACTAGCCAAGCCATTTACTCCGTTCTTGTTTCATGGTTGTGAATTGTTGTGTATAAATTAAGTTATTACATTGTGTAATCTGGCAATGTATAAGTCGGGTTGAATCAGATAAGGTTGCACACGGGTCTGTCAAATTAAACTTAAGTTATGACCAATTTAGTTTCAAGTCAGATCACATTAGGTCTTGTACTCAATTTTGAATTGTATCGGGTTGAGTTAGGTTAATGACAGCTAATAAGTCATTATTAGTCAAATTACCACAATATACTAACTAAGAAGTTAGGGTAAGTGGGTATCGTATTCACAAGGAAGAGGGAAAGTCTAATATGCGATTTCTATAAAATAAATAAAGCAATTAAATAGGGGGTTTTTGGTTTGAAAGTTGGATTAAAAATAAATAAACGATTTATCAAATTGATTAAAGCGATTCTCGGTGATAATCTCTTCTAACACCCTAATACAGTAAGTTTCACGTTTCTCTAATATTACCAATTCATTAATAATCCCGGTTTTAACCAATAAATCCTCTTTTATGGGGAAGTTGAGCAACCGCTACCAAATTCCCCTTCTTTTAGTCATAATTTGTTTAGTGACCAATCAAACAAATCACAACCAAAGACATGAAGAGCAAGGATTAATAAAGGATTAAGAACAACCCAAATTAGTATCTAATTAGCCGCAACCGCGACACTAATCAAATCTAATCTAGTAGTCGCCTAAATTAATTCCCCAATCACTAATTAGTCGTAACCGCGACACTAATCATGTGAAAGTTGCTTCCTTTAGGGTTAATAATCAATGACCACCAATTATCAACCAAGCATAAGAAATACCCAATTCAATCCAATTAACCAATTAGAGAAAATAAAGACAAATCAAGCAATTGAAGAACAAGGAATTAATTATAATGAAATTAAAAGCAACTTAGAGAGAAAAATACTTACTAAGACATAGGATGAAAGATTTGGTTACACCAAGAGTCTAGGAAGGGGATTAGCCTCCCATACTAATTATTACACTAATATTTGAGATGAAAATCATAATGAAAATACTAATTCTCCTTGAGTTTCTCTCTTTAAAACTAAGAACAAGATGCAAAAATATAATGAAAAGTGATAAATATCATTGAGGGGTTCATGGCCCTTTATCAAATCTAAGTACAAAACACTAGAAGACAAAATAAATATTTAGGCAGAAGTAAACCGTCAAAAGCCTCTAGGAAGCTTCCCGGAAGCTACCTTTCTTGACTCGAGGAAAGGGATCCTCGAGTCGAACGATGAAATCCTCGACTCGAGGGGGACGCTCTTTGAGTCGAGCGAGAGAATTCTCGACTCGAAGACACACTCCCTGGGGTCGAGGAACTTGTTTTTAAAAATACCTGTCCTGTCGTCTCTCCTCGACTCGAGGAGAACCACCCTCGAGTCGAGATGATCTTCCTCGAGTCGAGGGTAATAATCCTCGAGTCGAGGGACTGTGCGCAGGGCAATCTTCGAACGGGCATAACTCTCACCTCGGAACTTCATTTTGAGCTCATAATATATCGTTGGAAAGCTAAGACGATGAACTTTCCTCTCCACTTGGAATTTCTGAAAAATATCTTCTGTTTAGAGAGTTATAATCCAATGAAGTCGGAGGTGATGGTGTGTGGTTGTCTGAGTGTGGTCAAGCTATCTTCTTATTGAATCTCGCTCCAACTCGTAGCTTGATCTTCTAATCCCATCAAACTCTCACCAAAAAGGGTCTTGAGCCACCAAAATCCCATAAAACCAATAATTAAACTTCAACTATACTCCTAATGATGTGGTTTACGAGCCACGATAATACCACGCCCAAATAACCCCTAAAGCGCCTAAATCATGCATATTAACACACTACATTTACAGCATATCAAACTCCCCCATGCTTAGACCACTACACGTCCTCGGGTTAACCAATTCTCCACACTTAACACATAGGTCTCTCTTATAGCACGGGGTCAGCTACAACAATCACACTCCTCCAAAACCATGAATCGCAAGCCATCAAAAACACCCAAACGGTGCTTGCTAGAGTTGGAGTGGATGAAATGGTCAACACCCCAACTCTAACCATCGTATCCTCCCTTCTCACACACTCTAAGTTAGGGGAAACTAACACAAACCACGTTTCCCCCTACTTGGCTCAACGACTCCCTCAAAGTCATGCTCGAAATGAAGTTATCGAACACGACTCACCTCTTATCAATCCACCGGAGCCCTATCATCACAATGCAAGAGGATTTCTAACCTAGGTCCACAAAAACCTATCACCGAACCTCCTTATAACTCCCGTAGTGATCCTAACCCGTTACGCCCCGACTCCTCTTCTTATGTCGCTCGCCATGGATTACCACAATTTTTTTGTTTTTTGTTTTTTTTTTTCAAACGGAAAAGAAAAGCACACCTATATTACAAACAAAGTGACAAATGCCAAAATCGAATTACAACATCAAACATCTCCCCCATGCTTAAGTCCCGTCATTGCCACAATGACAAATCAACACCAATCACATTGGCAACAACGAACTAGGGGGAGTACAAATACACCATCCATTATCCTCTACAACATGAGCAATTAACAAACCGCCTCATCTCATCAAAGAAGCACGGGCTCTCGGGTCAAGAGACACCCACTCTAACTCACTCCCCTATTCTCCCTCTTGGAAATGTATCCACCCTCGTCTCACTACTACATCTCCCTCATGAACAATAAGCACAACGCGTCCTTCTCCTACAACAACCAACCATCCAAAAACAACCCAAACCAAAATGAACCAAACAAGGCTATTTTAGGGGTTAAGGGGTAAAATGGGGTGGGTAGAAGAAGAATTACGCGGGGGGGGGGGGGGGGGGGGGGAACGCTGAGGGGGACAAAGAGAGATGGTATAGAAACAAGCTAGTGAAATGGGTGGGGAGTAGTGGTTAGAATTGTGAGAGAGAGAAAAGTTAAAGAGAAAGAAATACATACTTCGTGGTAGCTTCATTTCCCTCGTCACCGTCAAAGAAAATGGCTCGTGGTCAAAAGACCGGTAAATGAGCCACTCTCTCGCCTCACAACCCCGGCTTCCTCACATTGAGTCGCCTCCTATCACCTTACAAAACTCCCATCTCCTTCTTGTGTTTGTCGGAGCATAATGACCCCACTACAATAGTTGTCCAAAACCAAAATAAAAGAGGCCATTTTGTAATAAATTTGTGAGTTTGGGGTCAAATGTAGATGGTTTGGGACAAGCAAGCATGTGAAACAAACGGGTGGGGAAATATGAAGAGAGATGGTATAAAAGATGGGACATAACAGGGTGAAGGAGCGACTTTGTTAGAAATTAGATGGGGAAAAAGTGTAAGGAAGAGTGGTATTCATACCTTGGCATTCATCATAGATGGCAAGCGTCACAAGCTAACAAAAAATGAAGAAAATAAACACACCAAAAACAAATAAAACAACACAAAATAACAAGCTTGGGTTGCCTCCCATGTAGTGCCTTTGTTTAACGTCGTTGGCTTGACGCATGCTAGGGAATCACCCTAGATGACCAAACATGTGTGAAAGATTCCTTTTTTTTAGGCATATCCTCACACCAAAAACTAAGAGAAGAACAATTCAAGCCTCTTAAAAGCTTGTCGAACATGCTCGAGCAAGTCTCATATGCATGACAATAGAAAACGTTAGTAAACAATAATGCATAAGCAATAGAGGCAAAATCATGAAAATAAGGAGTTTTCGGACCTCTATGCTCAAAATTGTCTTCTATGTCATCATCTTCATACTTTGGATTTGACAAGTTTAGACCAAGGAAAAGAGACTAATGATGACAATTAAACCAAGGGGGCTTAGGGATCAAGGATTCAGATTTAGTCAAAGGGGTTATGAGAGACTCTTCCTTAGGGAGAAAAGTCTCAAAATGCTCATCCGTTGTCTCTCTACTCCTATTCTCCTTTGGAAGTACAAGTCCTCTCAACTCTTCTAATCTCTCGTACAAAGAAATATTAAGCTTATCATCATCAATTAAGGTTTGAGTCAAGGTGAGACCACCAAGAACCTCCATTGGGACAATCTCAAGATCAATGGACGATATAGGCATAATCAAAGAAGAAGAGAGCTCATTAGAATCCACACAATCGTCATCATCATTACAAAAGACTAGTTCATCCCTCAACTGAATATCATCATGCTCACTGGTAAAAGAAGGAATGTGCGGCTCAAAAACTCTTTTAGACTCATAATTGACAAAAATAGTTTCTTCCGCCCCCTTAAACTCATCATTGCTCATCAAACAAGAGGATGGTGGAGCATTCACATCCACCTCTAAACATTGAAAGGCCATAAATTTAAAGAAATTAAAACACTCATCAATTAGCATTTGTGAAAGTCTTTCATTACTCATATACTGTACCGAATTTCAAGTTTCATGATTCATACCCTTTTTGACAATTTCACATAGTTCAAAATTAGAATAAAATTCACCATGACAACCAAGATAATCAAAAAAAGTTTCTAATCTCGAAAAATACTCATGAAATGGTTCATCATTAAATTGAGACCAATTGAAATTTTGGGTATCATGTAGAGAATTTTGCAATGGCTCCCGGATTTCTAAATCCGCAACTTGTGAACATTGATAAGCCATGAATTGCCAAAAATCCCAAATCTCACATGGATCCATGTCATAAAGTCTTCCATTGCTCATATAATCGGCCAAATCTCGGGTTCCAAAATTTATACCATTCAAAATAATCCAATTCAAGTCCAACCCGGAGAAAACATTAGAAGTTTTATCAATTTCCTCAAGACGAGAAAGATAGATATGAAAAGGTTCATCATTCAATTGAGGAAAATAGTTTTATCCATAAATCACAATTAAATAAATAAATTACAAGAAAAAGAAAAGAAAATAAAAATATGTACAAAAACACGAGAACAAAAAAATCACATGGGACTAGACCATAGATGATGGCCTACACAAACATAGACTATAACGGTACAAAAACACACAAAAATTACAAAAACAAAAACAAATACGTATAAAAACCACACAAAAATAGAAAAAAGACTAAAACCGCCTCCTCCCTGGCAACAACGCCAAATTTGACAGCTAATAAGTCGTTATTATTAGTCAAATTACCACAATATACTAACTTAGAAGTTAGGGTAAGTGGGTATCGTATCCACAAGGAAGAAGAAAAGTCTAATATGCGATTTTTATGCGGAAAAACTAAAACGAAATAAATAAAGCAATTAAATGGGGGGTTTTTGGTTTGAAAGTTGGATTAAAAATAAATAAACAATTTATCAAATTGATTAAAACGACTCTCGGTGATAACCTCTTCTAACACCCTAATACAGTAAGTTTTATCTCTCTCTAATGTTACCAATTCATTAATAATCCCAGTGTTAACCAATTAATCCTCTTTTATGGGGAAGTTGAGCAACCGCTACCAAATTCCCCTCCTTTTAGTCCTAATTTGTCTAGTGACCACTCAAACAAATCACAACCAAATACATGAAAAGCAAGGGCTAATAAAGGATTAAGAACAATCCAAATTAGTATCTAATAAGCCACAACCGCGACACTAATCAAATCTAATATAGTAGTCACCTAAATTAATTCCCCAATCACTAATTAGCCGCAACCGCGACACTAATCATGTGAAAGTTGCTTCCTTTAGGATTAATAATCAATGACCACCAATTATCAAGCAAGCATAAGAAATACCCAATCCAATCCAATCAACCAATTAGAGAAAATAAAGGCAAATTAAGCAATTGAAGAACAAGGAATTAATTATAATGAAATTAAAGGCAAATTAGAGAGAAAAATATTTACTAAGACATATGATGAAAGATTTGATTACACCAAGAGTCTAGAAAGGGGATTAGCCTCCCATACTAATTATTAAACTAATTTTTGAGATTGAAATTATAATGAAAATACTAATTCTCCTTGAGTTTCTCTCTCTAAAACTAAGAACAAGATGCAAAAATATAATGAAAAGTGATAAATATCATTAAGGGGTTCATGCCCCTTTATTAAATCTAAATACAAATCACTAGAAGACAAAATAGATATTTAGGCAAAAATAAACCGTCAAAAGCTCCTAGGATGCTTCCCGGAAGCTATCTTTCTCGACTCGAGGAAAGGGATCCTCGAGTCGAGCAATGAAATCCTCGACTCGAGGGGGACGCTCCTCGAGTCGAGCGAGAGAATTGTCGACTCGAGGACACACTCTCGTTCCTCTTAAAAATACCTGTCATGTCGTCTCTCCTCGACTCGAGGAGAACCACCCTCGAGTCGAGATGATTTTCCTCTAGTCGAGGGTAATAATCATCGAGTCGAGGGACTGTGCGCAGGGCAATGTTCGAACGGGCATAATCCAAAATTCATTTTGAGTTCATAATATATCGTTGGAAAGCTAAGACGATGAACTTTCCTCTCCACTTGGAATTTCTGAAAAATATCTTCTGGTTAGAGAGTTATAATCCAATGAAGTCGGAGGTGATGGTGTGTGCTTCTCTGAGTGTGGTCAAGCTATCTTCTTATTGAATCTCGCTCCAACTCATAGCTTGATCTTCTAATCAAATCCAACTCTCACCTAAAATGGTCTTGAGCCGCCAAAATCCCATAAAACCATCAATTAAACTTCAACTATACTCCTAATGATGTGGCTTACGAGTCATGATAATACCATGCCCAAATAACCCCTAAAGCGCCTAAATCATGCGTATTAATACACCACATTTACAGCATATCAGTTAACAATACACCGATTTTGATGAACATAATAATTGTTGGGACATGGGGTCACAAACCATCTAAGTGATTTGCGACGTTGATGATTTCAGAGCATTGATAGGGGGAACTGTCTCATGATTTGATGATCATATGAAGCAGTGTCTTTTGAAAATTGGAGGAGTTGGACACTATCAAACTTTGTTTAAGTTTCTGCTTTAATTTGATATGACGTTGAATATGGATGAGATTATGAGGAATTGTTTATATTTCGGCTCCTCTATATATTACATCAGCTCAATTTGTGAAGTTATAAACTTATGACCCATATATGCTTAGAAACCTTGAATTAGATCGACATGTCATAACTCTTGCTTTTGTACTCCATATTGTAATTTTTTTTTAGCTGCAACTAGTTTGATTAATGCTTATACCATGCTCGTAGGACTACAAAGAACATGCTGGGCTTTTTCACAATAAAGGACAAGGAACCACACTTAAATTGATTTACCTAGTTTGATTAGAACATGATTGATGTGAATATATTAAAACTTATTTATTTGTCAAAAAAATTCTAAATTTTAGGCCATTTTGTGAAGTCCACTTTTCTCTTTTAAGCTCAACCCCATCTAACATAATTTTGCATTGACTCCGACTAAATGTGAGTTTTGTCCTCAAAATCAATTACTCCGCATCATTTTTATAAAAAAATTTCCCGTTAATTCACATGATACCTCTAAACTATATCAGATTGACCGTTGTTTCACTAATTTTCAAACCAGTACAATTTGGTGCCCCGAACTATGCACTTTCGTCACGCAGTGTCCCTAATTTCTCATTTCCTTAATACCGTTAGCTTTTGATCGTTAAATAACGATGCAACACTATTGTAATCGTGAGTAACATTCCTTAGCCACAATTAATAATTAAAAAATATTTAAAAAGTAAAAAAAAAAATCCTAAAACTCAAAAAAAAATTCTCAGTAATTTCAAGATTTGAAATTTTGAAAAATGAACTATAGGACCACCATGTGTATTGTAGTGTAAAGTTGAAGCGCACCAGGTGCACTGGTTGTAAAGTAAAGTTTGGGCACCAATTGCACTAGCATGTAAACTCCAAGGGCACCTTGTGCACATTATACTGGCCGAATTGAAATTTTTGAATTTTTTTTTGAGTCTCACAAAAAGACATAAGTTTAAGAAGAAAAAAAATTGATTAAGAGTTATTAATCCCTTAACAATAGCGCCACATCACCGCTTAACGGCTAAAGGTTAACGATGTTAAGGAAATGGGAAACAAGGGGCACCAAATGTTGAAAGTGCAAAGTTCAGGGCCACCAAATTGTACTAGTTTGAAAGTAGGGACATCACGCGCATTTTAACATAGTTAAGAGGCACGCGTGAATTTGCCATTTTTTTTTTTTTTTTTCATTTCCATCCATTTTTAACTACTTCCAAGTCCTTTATCCCTTGACTCGTCTTTCTTTGTTCTTTGATTATCCTCTTTTATCTCGCTGCTTCTTCTGTGGCAAGCTTATCATCTTGAAGAATATGATTTTGCCCGAGTTCTGCCTCGTCCATCATTTTCGACTAGACTAGCTACCATTTCAGGCCTAGGAATCAAGTCTACATTCGTCGTGAGCAAACTAGAAGTGGTAATTCAGAACACAAATCACAACAACTGCTACTTGATTCTTAAGTTTTGTAACTATCTTTTGTTTTTTGCACACCAAAGTAAAGCTTCCTTTTTTGGAATAATAATTTTGCAACATCAATTAACATGATCAAGACATTTGCTGCTGAAAACACAACCAAAGAAGAGGTGATTGTGTGTCTCGACCTCTTGTTGAAATAGTGTACACGCATTCGAGTCCCAACCTTTTTAAATTTGTCCCTTAATTACAGCTTAGAGGGAAGCTAGAGAGCTAATAAATACAGCTTTAGGAGCAGTGTACCTTGCCCAGATAAGCCTTCCCCATTCGGCTTTTGGAAAAGATCATGTAAGCCACTTGTAACCTTCAGAAACTCTATACTCTTTTGCAGTCCCAACCCTTCACTCATTTCTGTATCATGGCTTCATTTTTTCTTTGACCGAACAGACTATTTTCTATTTCCAAGTGGCATGTATTGATCTCAGCTTCTGTCTCAACATATGCTCACAATTCTCTTAATGTTTATCTGCTTAAGCAACATGGAAAAGTCTAGCATTGCATCACTCACAACCTCTCCATTTACATACCATGCATCCTTGTAAACTGGTTTGTGAATCTATCTGGACTTGGGCTCTTAGTTCCAGGGATAACAAAGCCTAACATCATCTCTAGTTACAGTCTTTTAAAGGATGTGGCACATCTGCTTTGGCATAGTTTGTCCCTTTCTAACATTAGACACATGTACAGGCTGTCTGTGAGTGTTGATATCGCATCATACAACTTCTATTCAGCTTGTATTGATGAACTTTAGTTTAACAGGGTAGACTTTGTAAAAAAAAAAAAAAAAAAAAAATCAAAACAACAACTTAATGGAGTCAAATAGTCCAACAATAATCAATATGTCCAAAAGACGATAAATCGTATGATGCAAAGCATCACTATCCGCTCAATATTAAGTACATCAACAACACTCTCAACTCCACCATTGGAAGAACTATAAAGGCCACATAAGAGAGTATGGAGAAACTCAAAGAGTAGAACGTCAACCAGAAGTTGAGTAGACTCAAAGATGATCAAGCAAACATTAATTAAACCAAACGCCTTTGCCACGAATAAGGACTATGTAAGCTTGTAAAGCAGGGTATGCAGGTTTGATGCTGGGAAAGCAGGTTGGAGTTCAAACAAGAGGAAGCAGGGATGGTCGCTTTCAGGAAACACAAGACGAGGAGTCACATGTGAAGCATGTGGAGGAAATGTCAAACAAGACCAAACCATACCAAAGTGGTGATAGGAGAAGCTTATAGAAGCTTACCACATTTAGACATAGCCAGATTGAGCAAACATCAACATCAGTCCTGTAATCAAGAACGAATGCTTGTATTATATAATGTAACTCTTCTAATTCATTATCTGATGAAAAATACAATCAGAAAAATCCAAAAACCCATACAATCTTCCAATCTAACTATCTTACTGCAATCCTTCTTCATCTTCATCTTAATGGATTCAATCTTTAAAATCATCATGGTACGAAAATGGCAGAAAACCTAAATCTAAACCTTATAATCTAGAACAAACAGAAAATCACCCCTGGTACGAAAATGGCAGAAAACCAAAACCAAAATCAAAAAGTTGATATGAGAGATCCACTCTTCACTCACCCTACAAAGATCAGCAATCCACTCTCCATTGAACCCAAGCTTGAGGGGATGCACCACTACTATGAGTGGAAAAGAGAGATGGAGTTGAGCCTAGCCACTAGGAGAAAGGTAGGAATTGTCACCGGAAGGGTGAAAAGATCAACAACAGACACAGAAAAAGCAGAACTGTGGGATCTTTGTAATGATTTGGTTGTCAGCTGGCTCTTGAACAACCTAAAATCAGAAGTCAAGGCACATGTCAGGTTTGTAACTTCTGCAAAGGCAATATGGGATTATCTAGGAAGAACTTACGGCATCGCTAATGGTGCCAGGAAGTTCCAAGTGGAGCAGGAAATCAACCAACTCACTCAAGGTAACAAAAGTATTCCAGAGTACTACAATCAATTGAGCACTCTGTGGCAGACTTTGGAGAATATGGTAGATCTCCCACCACTCACAGAGCTCAATGAAGAAATAATAGCCTTTTCCAATGCTGTCAACAGAGAAAAGGAAGAGAGGAAGTTGTTCCAGTTTCTGAATGGGCTAGGCCCTCATTACACAACAATGAGGAGTAATTTTCTTATGATGAAGACTCTTCCCACTGTAGAAGAAGTGGTGTCAACCTTACAGCAGGAAGAAATTCAGAGGCAAGTAATGAACTCTATCAGCAAGATGGACATGGACAGTGGAAACACTGCTTTCTATAGTCAGCAGCAGCAGGAAAAGCCAAGAGGCTGCCCAAAATGCAAGAAACCTGGTCATAAATATGAAGAATGCTGGTTTGTGATAGGTTTTCCAGATGACAAGAAGCACCCTGGCAAGGGTAAGGAGGCCAGTCAGAGTTCAGAAAACAAGTGGCAACCCAATAAGTTCAAGGGCAAGCAAGCATGGAACAAAGGAAAGTCAGCAGCAAATGCTATGGTTAGTGAAGAATCAGAGAAGTCAAGGGGAGTGTTCCTGTCTCAAGACCAATTCATGCAGCTTCTGAACAAGGTTTCGGGCTCAAACAGTTCATCAAATCAAAATGCTGAGAGTGAGATGGCTGCTCACTTTGCAGGTAACTCTGTTTGCACTTCAGTTTTCTCTAATTGCATGAAAAATGGTTGGATTATTGATTCTGGTGCTAGTGATCATATGACATCAGACTTAAGTTGCCAAAACCATGTTGAAGAACTTGTTTGGAAGCCTAAAATCACCTTGCCAACTGGGAAGTATCCTGTGTAACACATACTGGTAACTGCAAACTTCAGAATGGAATTACACTAAAGAAAGTACTCTACTCCTTTAAAAAAAATCTGCTGTCAGTCCAAAAACTGATCAACACTGAGAAATGTTGTGTGTCCTTTAAAGATACTTGTCTGATATAGGACTCATTGACGAAGGAAATTAGAGGAGTGGGGCAGGAGAACAAGGGTGTTTATTATCTGTTGAATGAGGATGTGCAGCTGACTGGAAAAGTTGCTGATGTACTGTTTAGCTTAAATAAGTCTCAGATAACAAAGAGTAGTAACTTGTTGTCAGGACATAACATGCTTAGTGAAGATCCCAGTAGTGTAGCACCTGATAACTATGTAACAGCAGGAGATGCATGTACGGGTAAATTTCTCTTGAATGATAAGCATGATATTTTTGGTCATTGGCATTACAGATTTGGTCACTCCTCTAGGGAAAAATTAAAGCACATCTCTTATTTATCTGATGTTGTTAAATTAGACAAAGGGTTGGTCTATCTCACTTGACCTATGGCTAAGCTAACCAAACAACCCTTTCCTGTAAGTATGCATAAATCTAGCAAGCCTTTAGAACTTGTTCATCTGGATGTATGGGGGCCATATAAGAAAGAAACCAGGCGCAAACAGAGATTCTTCCTCACAATAGTGGATGATTACAGTAGAGCCACCTGGATTTATTTGATGAGGAATAAGAGTGAAGTTGGACACTTGTTCCCTCAATTCTACAGTTTGGTCCAAACTCAGTTTGATTGCTCAATCAAGATGGTTAGAACAGATAATGCTTTGGAAATTGTTGAAGGAGAATGTGGGAAATTTGTTGTCGACAAGGGCATTATCCATTAAACAAGCTGTGTTGACACTCCACAGCAGAATGGGACAGTTGAAAGAAAACACAGGCATCTACTTGAAGTCAGCAGAGCTCTTATGTTTCAATCAGGGCTGCCTAAAAGATTTTGGGGTGACTGTGTACTTACAGCTGCTTTCATAATTAACAGACTTCCTTCCAGTGTTATGAAGCACAGAACATTATACTTCTAGCTCTTTGGCAAAGCTCCTGACTACTCCAAGCTCAAGGTCTTTGGATGTTTAGCCATGGCCTATAACCCTAGCAGGATTAGAGACAAATTTGAACCTAGGGGTGTGCCATGTGTCTTTATAGGATATCCAGCTCACCAGAAAGGTTACAAATTGTATAATCTGGCCACTCAGCAATGTTTTGTATCCAGGGATGTTATATTCCACGAGCATATCTTTCCATATAAAGATTGGCCCTGTAAGAAGGCACCTGAAAACACTCAAATGCATCAAAGATCCGACACCTTTCTTGTTGATGAAGACTTCCCTCAAATGGAGATTACTGAGAACTCTGACATTTCCTCAGAAGATTCAATACCAGCAGAAAATGCACCAACAACTCCAGCTCCCTTACCCAGACCACAAAGAACCAGAAGGGCACCTGTCTGGACACAGGATTTCGAAGTATCCAATCCAGTCATGGCTCAACAGATAGCAAACCTTACTCTTGTAGACTTATCAGTAAAATTTGCCAACCTTGTTCAAACCATTACTCAAAAACCTGATCCCACAAACTACTTTGAAGCTACTCGAGACCCGAAGTGGATTGTAGCCATGAATTTGGAGTTAAAAGCTCTTAAAGACAATGACACCTGGGACATCACAGAGCTACCTAGCAACAGGAAATCTATAGGATGCAAATGGGTGTATAAAATCAAGTATAATTCTGATGGCACCTTTAATAAGCACAAAGCCCGGTTGGTAATTCAAGGTTTTCGACAAAAACATGAAATTGATTATGAGGAAACTTTTGCACCAGTGGCTAAGATGGCTACTGTTCGAACAGTTTTGGCTGTGGCTACTATTAAAAACTGGCATGCTACTCAGATGGATGTCTCTAATGCTTTCCTTCATGGAGACTTAGATGAGGATGTCTATATGGAAATTCCTCTAGGCTATCCCACCCCTGGTGAGATTCAAGCTTGGAGAAAGGGGGAGAAGGAAAACGGGATATTAAACAAGGTGTGCAAGCTGAAAAAGTCTCTGTATGGCTTGAAACAGGCACCTAGACAATAGGTCTCCAAGCTTTCTGGTGCATTGGCTGAGTGTGGTTACAAACAGTCATCATCTGATCATTCTCTTTTTAAAAAACAGGAAAATGGGTCAACTACAGTGGTATTGGTATATGTTGATGACATGATCCTCACTGGAGATGACTCTACAGAGATCCAGGCCTTGAAAAACAAGCTGAGCACTATATTCCACATGAAAGACTTGGGTGAACTCAGATATTTTCTTGGATTGGAAGTAGATAGATCAGATGCAGGGATCTTCATCTCACAAAAGAAATATGTGTTGGATTTGCTGAAAGAATTTAATATTGAAAATGCTAAGTCTCTAAGGCTACCACTCAACTCTCATGTCAAACTTGAACCTGACAAGGGAATACTCTTGCCAAACCCTGATATCTACAGGAGATTAATTGGAAAATTGATATATCTCACAATATCCAGGCCAGACATTGCCTTTGCAGTGCAGTTGTTAAGTCAGTTTGTTCAAAAACCCAACTCCGATCACATGCAAGCAGCAAGGAGAGTCCTAAGGTACCTGAGAGCATCACCAGGTCAGGGTATACTCTTAGCCAGCGACTCTGCTGCAAGACTCACAGCCTACTGTGACTCAGACTGGGGGTCATGCTCATTTAGCAGGATATCGATCATAGGGTACTGTGTAATGCTTGGAAGTTCACGCATATCATGGAAAGCAAAGAAATAGTTAGTGGTTGTCAGATCATCAGCAGAAGCAGAATACAGGGCCATGGCTTTGACAACCTGTGAAATAACTTGGTTGTCATCTCTATTGAAAGAGTTAGGACTAAGGAGTCTGGGGTCCACTGAACTCAGATGTGATAACCAAGCAACTATAGCCATAGCTGCAAATCCGGTATACCACGAGAGAACCAAACATATAGAATTGGATTGTCATTTTGTTAGAGAGAAAATTCAGCAGGGTCTCCTACACACCACTTATGTCAAATCAGGCAATCAGATTGCTAATGTTCTAACCAAGTCTTTGTCGACATCCCAGCATCAAAAACTTCTCTCCAAGATGGGAGTTTCAGCAGGCTTGCACTCTCATCTTGTGGGGGAGTGTAAAGCAGGGCATGCAGGTTTGATGCTGGGAAAGCAGGTTGGAGTTCAAACAAGAGGAAGCATGGATGGTCGCTTTCAGGAAACACAAGACGAGGAGTCACATGTGAAGCATGTGGAGGAAATGTCAAACAAGACCAAACCATACCAAAGTGGTGATTAGAGAAGCTTATAGAAGCTTACCACATTTAGACATAGCCAGATTGAGCAAACATCAACATCAGTCCTGTAATCAAGAAGCAATGCTTGTATTATATAATGTAACTCTTCTAATTCATTATCTGATAAATACAATCAGAATAATCCAAAAACCCATACAATCTTCCAATCTAATTAGCTATCTTACTGCAATCCTTCTTCATCTTCATCTTCATGGATTCAATCTTTAAAATGAGAAACCAATAATTTCCAACTTGCATTCTTAGGCTAAACCTGATGGAAAGCGTACGCAGGTCAATTTCATGATTGTTATGTCCGACTCTTCACTAAACCACGTTAAACTATTGTAAATCGAATTGAGTCCTCAAATACTCAAGTATTCACAACTATAACAAGAGGAACAATGAGATGAAACCACTACAAGAAGAAAATCTAAATGACCAGTTGACAGCTACCCTAGTGGAGGAAACTTAAAATAGGTTTAAATTAAAATGACCAGGAGGAGAAAGGCATCTATGTCACTCTTGAGGGCTATGTTATCTGATTCTAAGTCAAACCGAAACCAAGGATCGGAGGTTTAAAGCAGTTAACTTTTCATGAAATTTAGATCAAATCAAATAAGAAACAGTCAAATCAGATTACATTAGAAAATTGCCATCCTATAAATTAATGGATAAAGTCATGAAAGTGAGGAGAGCTTTGTGATTGCACAGATAATTTTCTGAAAAACTAACTTTCTCGCTAATAAGCGAGGAAGAGAACAACCATCTTAAACAAAACACAGCACTAGAACCGCCACCACATGGTGTAACTATTGGTTCTAATATCGACGCCAGTGGTATACAAATATACAATCGTAGAAAGAATGTTAAACCCAGACTGGACAAGGAGTTGGAACTACGGTTTTGTTGAATGACATGATCAATTTTGCCATAATAGGCCAGGTAATTATGTGGAAATGTTACAGAGAAGTAATTTGTTGATGTTGCGGATACGACTGTTGAGGTCAACAACACCGATATGGGAACTAGCTAGAGCGGGCAATTCAAACATAGGAGCTGGAAATATCGTCGTTCAAGGGAAAAAAACTATTTCTTGTATACTGCTTATGCTTCCCCACAAGTCATGCCCCCCAAACTCATATGTTGATTTCCAAGCATCGGGAAATTTAGATTTCTCCCATTGCCAGTGAGTACCTTCAAAGAATGTAAGGTAAATGAATATCGAGGTATTCTCGCGCCCCGGGGGGGGGGGGGGGATTGAGGATCCGACCTCCTCGCCTTTTATTTCACATTTAGCAAATTTATTATGAGATTTAACAACTCAAGAAACTGGTAGGAGGAACTAGTCTCTTGATAGAGAACTTGTGTGATGCACTAGTTCCTTATTAGGTTCCTTCGTTAGATGTTGCATTGTGTTTACGTTATAGATAACGTTAAGGCGCCCAAGCACCTCACTGGCTGCGCCGATGACGGTGAAGTGCGACGGACAGAGCAAGACGCGGTGTCGATGAGCGGTGACAGACTATGCCAAATGCGGTTTCTCGCAGGTAAGGAGCAGCGTTGCTCAGGAACATGACGTTTGCCTAGTCTGATCTACTTTGCTGGGTCTTGACTCATTTCGAGGCCATATAGGCAAGTTTTATCCCTAGTTAATCTAATGTACCTCATCTATAAATAGCCACTTGTACTAATCCCTCCATAATAATCATATTTTACTAAGGAGATATGCTATGGTCACTCTTTTTGGGAGAGTGATAATACTCTACATTTCATTGGTTGTAATTTATTATTATTACAATTAATAGAGTAATTATTAGAGATATTTTTCCTTTGTTTTTTTTCATAGGCTTTTATAGAGAAAGACCAAGGGATTTTGTTCATCCTACATTCACGTTTATCGAAGATTATTATTATTCAAGTTCCATGCAAGAATTTTTTTTTTTTTAATTATTCCATCCTTTATTTTGCTTGGGCAATCTGTCAAGCTTACTTATTTACTTTTTTAGACAAGGTTGAGACGCATGTGGTTAGGGTTTGGTGATCTAGTTGCCCAATAGAGAATTAGGAACCCTTTTACTTGGGGCATAGATTTGTTGCTCGAAAGAGGATTAATCATTTTAGCAGCCTCCGTCAATTTTGTAGCATTGTCACTACAACAATTAAGCACTTGGGCCACGACCAAATTCGTGGCGCAAGTGCATATCCCGTGGCAAAACTGCTTGGCCATGGAAATTGCTTCCGTGGCCAAGTAGCCGTGGCAAGGAAGCGGTCACGGGCAAAATGAAAACTTGGCAAAAATTATATATGATTCTTACAACGAATGCTGGCCACGGGAAAACTCGTGGCTAGATAATATTCTCGCGGCAAAATTTTTAGTTTGCCACATGATTTTTCGTGGCAAGAGGCATTTGTGTCCGTGGCTATCCATTTTCTTCTTATTAGGCAACTTTGTGGCAAAATGGTGATCCCATTGCCATTATTTACAATTCAATGAACCCGATAACTTTTAAATTGTATTCATAAAGATAACGAAACTGATTAGAAGAAAAAAAAATAGAGTTTATTTTATTACTAAATAAAAAGTTAGGATGCATAAGACATTATCTTTTACATACAAAATTTTGAGATTAAGATGTGTACAAATCCACAAAAAAACTAAAGCTAAAGACTATCTTGCCTTCTCACCATCTCTCTAAATCTCATCGGCTTCTTACCCATCTCTTCCTATATGTTCGACTTCTTTCCTTGCCTCTTTGGTATTCTTTCTCGCCCCTTCAATACCATTACAGGAAATGATCAAAATTTTAACCAAAAAAAAAAAAAAAAAAACATGCACAATTGTTAGGATTAGAAATTGTCAGCTTAGTAGCTACACTTCTGTCTCTTAGGTCATTGGTCACCATGCTCAACTCTTGGCACAATTGTTGTAACTCTGTTCATGTCCAAACAATTACATGCCAATAAACAAAAAGAAAGAAGGAAAAAAGAGAGGAAATTTGACTCAACCATGGAAACTGACTTTTCCAAAGAGAAAATTAACAAATTTAACGTAAAGAGTAAGACATAGTTACAAATTAACATATATAATTATTGGTTGTTAACTTCATGACGAGAACTACTACTTTGAATTTTACCTTCACAAGAGCATATCACATTTACATATGCTGATACGGATGCAGACGCAAATGCAACAAGTCACGCCTAGACAGGCAAATACAATTTGAAAAAAAGATTGGCGCTTTTTTTTTCCGATCTCAAGAAATATGGCTTGGCGTAAGAATTAAACTTAAAAAAGTCTTTCGTGAGGAAGACTAAGGGCATATCATAATTCATCTAAGGGCATATCAAATTCATCATAATAACAAAGGAAGGTGGAACTTCATAATTTTCAAGTCTTTGTAGAGAGCATGTTAGAAACAAGTTCCGTTTCACAAAGTCAGATTAAAGAAGGTCTTAAGAGGTTCAACAGAAATCGACTTCCTAAGTGCCATAAAGAGTGTAATACTAACGGATTATGGAAAATGGTTTATGGAATTGGTTTGTCCCACATTGGGAAACTAACCCTGTAATAGACCGAACCACCGTTCGTCACAACAAAACCCAATAAGATAAATAATCACCTCTTAGGCCCGTAAATCCTCCCTTGGGCTCTAAAAGATGAAGGCTTTGTTGATATTATGATGTTAATTATAAACTGATGGAAAATGACATTGTGCCACCGGGTGGTTGATGTGCTCAGTTTATACGTTCTATATGGCCGGTTTTTATATTGCTTTTACAGCCAAAATGATGTAATATACTTCTAATTTGTGTTAGATTATCATGGACAACATTTCTATGTGATTTTGGTTGTTTTGGCTATCTTTTGGAAGCGGCCATTCATTTGGATGCGATTTGGAGCTGATTTGCAGAAAGATCAACTTTGAAGCTTCATATCTCTCAAACCGTTTGGAATTTTGCTGTGAAACCACTTGGAGATGATTTTTCATGTTCTTAGCTTTCCAGGAAGTGGTTACACGCCTTCACCGGATACGTAACGAAGAATCTGCAGCCTTTTGAAAATTTGAGGCAGAGACTTACCACGGCCTGCGGCCGGTATATAGCGGACCGCGGCTCATAGTTTGGCGATTTGCGGCAGTAACTTTTGGCGGTCCGCGAAAAGACCATGGCGGACTGCGGTGATGCTTGGCGGCCCGCGGTAGTCAGCTTGGCGGACCGCGATGGCCGGATTTTCCTATTTTCGTATTTTCCTATTTTACGAGTTCCTAGACTATATAAATAAAAACCCCAACCCTTAGGTTAATCATTCAGACTTTTTAGAAGAAAAGAAGGGGTTTTCATGGATTGTATGAGGAGCTAAGTTATTATTTCTTGATCTATTAATCGAAGCATCGCATCGACAATATCGTGAGTTTGATCTATTCGTTTTATCGCTTTCACTTATAGTCTTATCTTTCGTGTTTATTCTATACAATTGTCTTTTGTGATTGCTAGGTGCGCAACTATTTTATTGCTTAGATTGATTGTTTGCTAGTTTTAATTGATCAAAGGAATTCATTGTTTGATTGATTTTTACATTGTAGCAATCCCCAGTTCATTTATTTGTATGTAATCATCGTTAGTGAATTAGGGCAAAGATTTGACTCACATGTTAAATACGAAACGTGCGTTAGTATTACATGTCTCTGTCGATATCTCTCTAATTCTTATTGCTAGTATTAAATTGAACCTAATCGTGTGCTTAGGTTATTTGATAGTTAGGGTTATTAGGTAGTGCAGATCACGCCTTTTAGCTATTCTTAAGGAAAGATTTGGGAATTCTGTTTCCACGCTAGAGTAATTGAGATTGATAAAAGAATAGTGACAACTAGGACCGATTAGTCAGTGCGTTGTGAGAATTAATTGATCAAGATCTGTTTATTTCCTGAATTACATTCACAATTCGCATTTGTTACTTTTAGATAATTTGATAATCAACAACTCTCAATCCCCTTATTTGTTACTTTAGCACTTTAATTCATTACATTGGACAACCCATTTCCCTGTGGATACGATCCCTACTTCCCTACTACTGTTGTTAGGATTTAGAATTATTTTTGGTAGATAATCGCGACTTTAGTCTCACCAGTGGTACTCAAAGTGAGTACCACCCGGGGTATTTTCGTACTTTACTTCATTATTTTTGCTTTCTCAAATATTAGACTAATTTTGTAATGAAGGGTGTTATTGGGAACTTACAATTAACTAAATGCATTTTTAATTATATGTCCCTTTCACTATCTCTGCATCTAACGTAGTCAACACGATCTTCATCTTGTTAAATTAAAGTCGGACGGCTCTATGGCTTCCCCATTGTTATATAGCCCGCCATTAAAAATGATATCATGGAGATACTTGTGTCTTATATTAGTTTATTTTATTCCGAAACGGTGATCTTCTTTCGCCTTATTAATAACGCGGACTTTACGAACCGGACTGTGAAAACGTTCATCTGTATAAGTTTATTCTTTGATTTTCACATTTCGATGATAAATGGGGGTATTGTGCAACGACATTGTTAAGAGAACTTGAAATAATTTTTTTGTATTAGTTTTCCATTTTTATTGTTGTGAAGTATTCTGATGGTGAACTTAGTGGGTCGGCGTCGTGTGCCTCTGTCATTTACGCCTGCGATTCCCAATTTTGTTGGAGGTTGAAGGAGTCCTGGGAAAAATGTCCACATGTTTCTAGGTTATTTACGTAAAAAAATAATCATAACACTTGCGTAGCTAAGGTGGTGGTATTGTGTTTGTATTATCTTTTGCTCCTACGGTTCAATCCTTAGCAAAGGTGTAAAGCATTAAATTTTTTTTTTTTTAATATATTCAATAGTTTATTGTTTTCTCTTTAAACTTAATGTAATGTTTTAGAATTAAAAGGACAAGACCATTTAATTTGGAATACTAGATACTTATTACTACTAGAAAAGTCTCTACATCTACGACTTACATATTTTAGCAACAATTGTACCATGAGATCAACATATATATTTGACTTTAAGATGTTTGATACGAAAATGGTTAGAATTAGTGCATCTCATATATATGAGCTCGTGTTAGCTCTATTAATGTTATGGAAAAGTTGTGTGATTACGTTCATTTCCATATAGGAACCCTAGATAGTAAATTTTCTACTTCGGTCTGCATAAGCTCTACAATTTGTAAATCATGTGCTTCGAGAGAATATACTACATGTTACAATCATGTACTTGATACGAAAATGGTTTCGAATTAAAATGTATCTCATATGAGTCCGTCTAAACTCTATTAACTTTACAAAGGAGGTGTGTGATTACTTCCATTTCTATAGGTACCCTTGACACGAAAATGATTTAGAATTAGAATGTATCCGATCGTATGAGCTCGTCTTAGATAAACATAAACTCGTGTGTTGATTATTTCATTTTGAGATGTTGCAGTGATATGTTGCCAGTTTCTTGTATGGGGGTTATGTGTTTGTGATATTAATATGTATCATATATGTAAGCTCATCTTAGCTCTATTGATATTCTAAATACTTGGACCCCATTTTTCTCTTGCCCACACATACAACGAGCTCATGCACCAACGGTTCTAGCTTTCTAGGTGTCTTATTTCAATGAGATCATTTGTCCCATTTTGTGTCCCAGTCCTTGTACTCCTCCAATCATATTTTGGGAATTCATTAAATATAAAAAGTAAAATGAATTTTTTAAGATTATAATATGCATTCCTAAACTTGTGATTGGAGGGGTACAGAGAATGGAACACAATAGGGGACATAGGATCCTCATTGGTCTTACTTACGATTGAGCTGAAATGGTTGTTCAACCAGCCGATAGCTGGAAATAGATGCCCGTAAATGATAATGATAATAATAATTATAATAACAATAATAATTATAAATTTAAAATCTAACTAAGTTTAATATATGCTTTATAATATACGAAAAATCAATTATAAATTACAAGAAGTTGGTGGGGAGTCGAGATACGATCTGAGCCGCCACACACTTTGCTATGAAAAAACCAATCCTAATAAAAATAAAAGCTGCAGCCTGCGCACCGACATCATGCGTCCTGGAGAATTGCTGGATAATACCATTAATTTTTTATTAAATACATTAAATGGGAAAGTTGGCATTAGGCGCTAAACCAAAATCCCTTTTTGCGCCAAAAGTAATTCATTTAGCGCCAAACTAAAGTGCAAGGCATATCTTAGCGGTGAGACTGATTGACGGCTCCTAGTTCCACGCAAATGAGAACATTTAACCTAGATACTTTCCTATATAATTAGGCTCTCCTTTTAATAATTAGTTCATCGTTTAACAATTATACGAAACGTATTATCATACATTTCATACATAGTAGTGGTTTTTTCAGTAGATCATGAAAAGAATGGAGTTCTCTATAAATCATTCCTATCGTAACACGAAAGGTATGATGATAATTATAACTAATCTTTTGGTTATATCTTATACTTTATTTCCATGATTTGAATTTATAGTGACTCATTGGAATTTACTTGTAATTTATGTCACAGAGTTGTCCGGATTGCCGGAAAAAAATCAATTGATAAATCCCCGAAGACAGTAAGAATACGTGGGAAACGAGTTTACCCATCACCGGATTTGAAGTTGTCAAATAAGAAAAGAAAGACACCGGTCAAAGTAATTGATCTCACAAGAGATGAGGAGGTTGAATATATAGATCTTACCAAGGACGAGAATGTCGAGATCATCAATCTCACGAATGAAGATTATGTTGAGATAATAGATCTCACAAGTGAAAATGAGATTACAATTATAGATCTTACTCAAAATTGATTGTTATGTAATGTAATGTCAATTTGATTTTTTTCGTTTTAGATAAGAATAATGAAGGTTTCTTTTAGAAGTTATGATTAATGTAATTGAGTTTCAATTGATTTAATCAGTTTTTTGGGGCAAAACAGTACATTTATTGTTTCACTTATGCCATATTGAATGTTAATTAAGCTTCCCATGCATCTATCATATTCCTCGCATTGGCAAAGAAAGGGTACCAATATATATAACATGAAGACAAGTGAACTGGTGCTAATTATTCGTGCCTTAGTAGTGATGGTACACTAATCTCCACAATATTCCAATTTCTTAAACCAAAGTATTGCTGCAAACGACACATGGTTGTCACTTGTGTTTCTTGAAATATTATTAACATAGGCTACTAAATAACGTACAATATCTTCTGATATTATATCGGCAAAAATTTACCTCTTACTTAACCTAGGTAGACACAAAGGCCTGTACCTGCTCAATTTTATCAAAAGCACGCTTTACCAACTCTTCAAACAGTTCTGATACAATAAGAATTCTTGCTTCCGAATCAACAGTATCACTCAACATAAAACTTATTTCATTAGATAATCGAGAATCAGTTCGTTAAACTTTGTTTACTCGCCATCCAACGATGTATAGCCTGATGATGCATACACCCTGATCAGAAACAGATTTTCAACATGATATCTTAACAAAATTATTGGTAATCTTACATCGTAGCATCAAGTTCGACAATATATAACTTATTGAGACTATAACATTTGCCTCATTACTAACTCATTGACAAACAAAAAGTTTCAAATCTCATATCTCAACAAAATTTATATAGCTAATCAAGATTGACGATACCGTTAGACGATGAGTCCTCATTATTTGCTGTAGAAACATTCCTCTGCTCAGGGTCACTTGATCTTGTTATTTCAAACTTTTTTTTTTGGAAAGTTTTACCTTTTATTCTTCCATTACGGGCAAGAAAGAACAAAATTACAACAACTCACCGAAAGGATTGCAGGAAGCAACCCCAAAGAGACTAACCACTACTAATTCTTCGGAATACAATCACTAAAGCTCTTAATGGCTCTAACAGCAACTTTAAATTTTATACACAAAGCAACCTGCTTAATATGCTTAACAACTCCACTGAAGATCTGGGCATTCCTCTCACACCATATTTCGTAAACAGCACAAGTAAAAGCACTCCGAACTAAATGATGTTTTCCTTGCTTACCTCTGATCTTATGCTTGAACCAATTGATCTCCCGAGCAAGAGTCATTGCTTTGCTTCTATAAAAAAGCTAGTTTAGCACATCCTCCCAGACAAACATCGTGAATTTGCATTTGAAGTACAGATGCTCAACAGACTCCTCTTCACATCTACATAGGACACACCTATTTGGTATGCAGAGTCCTCTTTTCTGGAGATTCTTAATAGTAGGGAGAGCATCTTGTAATGCTAGAGCAGTTATGATGGAGCTCCTAGGAATGCTACAAGAGTCCCAAACAGCTTTCCTCCATCTAACAATCTCTCTTATCTCTCTAAAGAAATTATACCTTAGCTTGCTTCCTTTTTGATAGGACCAGGCTGAGATCAAACTCTCTGCATTTTTGTCTGTGCCAGCTTTCACCATGATTGAATCTCTCAGTTGCATTAAGTTTCTCCAAGCTGCAGAGCAATCAGCAGCCACTTCAACATTCCAAACATCTTTTCCTTTTAAGTAATAAGCTTGAATCCATCTTGTCCATATATTGTCTTTATTACCCTAGAGCTTCACTACGTCAAAAATGACCTTCCGGAACCTACGTAAGAGAACAGAATTTTAATAAACCGTCCTCAAAAGATATTTCAGAACGGGTCCTTTTCTTAAAAGTCAAATCCAAAAAAAAAAAAAAAAAAAAAAAAAAAAATCTAAAAGTCTGTGTCAATTACAGAACCAAATCTTTTAGAACGGTTTTAACAAAAACCGTTCTTAAAGAGTGGGCTTTTAGAACGGTTTTACTGGAAACCGTTCTATAAGGCCAGGTTAAAAAAAAACCCTATCTATCTTCATCGTCTTTCTTCTTCGATTGTCTTCAACCCAGAAAAAAAAAACCTCAGCGTTGCCGACGATTGACTTCAACCCAGAAAAAAAATCTCAATTATTTGCAACCAATAATTTCTATAATGTATACCCAATACATTATTAGTATAGTTATTCTTCTCAAGGTTCTCAATTCTTCTCAAGATTTTAATCCCTAATTGAGTTGAAGATTGTTACTACAATTTGAGGCAACCATTTCCGTCGACCGGACTTCGATTTGGGCAACCATTTTCCAGCGACTAGACTACGATTTGGGCAATTATCAATCTCCAATTCAATAGCAAGTAAGTTTTTTATCTAGCTTTTGTTCTGTAATTTCTAAATTAAAGTAGCTAGTTAGGTTTTAGGTTAATTAAGTAGAAAAACTTTAGATTATGTAGGTTGCCCATCATATGTTGAGTTGGTGTTTGTGATTTAGAACGGTTCTTAGAAGAAACGTTCTCATACATATGACTATTGTATATGTATTTGTTTTTTGGATTTTTGTTCAAATTTGTCGCTCTGTAAGTATGATAGGATAAGAGAACGGTTTTGCAAAATTGTGTTCTCTAAGGTGATTAGATTGTTTAGTTATGCTAGGTAAACCACTAATTTAAAAATGGCCTTGCATATATGTCTACTTATCGATATAGTAAGTGTAAACGATTGTTGTATTAATACAAATGACGCGGTGAATATTATGTTAATTTATGACTATAGATATGGATTTGGACGATCGCAAATGGATAACAACATCAAAGATAGGTGACAAAGAATATGAAGATGGAATTCTAAGATTCTTTGCATTTGTTGAAAAAGATTGTAAAGATCTAAAGAATGTGTCTTGCCCTTGTTGGAAGTGCCATAATATGAGGTGGTTTTCTTGGCAAACTGTAAAGATACATTTGAGAAAGTCAGAGTTTGATTCGGCTTATGTGAGATGGGTTTTTCACGGGGAATCAAATGGTGGTGGTGAACCTAGTATTCATTCTAATGTTCACAAAGATGTTAATGTTAATGTGAATGTTAATGAGACTTTTGTTCAACAAGTACATGTGAATGATATAGAGCAAGATATGGATGTGCGATCTGAATACAATGATGGTAATAAGGAGTTTGATGATGAGACCATTGAGGTTGATGATGATATTGTTAATGAGGTTGATGATGATGTTGTTAATGAGGTTGATGATGATGTTGTTAACGAGTCGATGATGCCGACATTAGTGGAGATGACCCAGAAATGATAAACAATTTATTGAATGAGAATGAAAAAAGTTTGTACAAGGGTTGTAAAAAATACACCAAATTGTCGGCTGTTCTAAAATTGTTTAATTTAAAAGCGACAAATGGGTGGAGTGATAAAAGTTTTACTGATTTGTTAGAGTTGTTGAATGATATGCTGCCCGAAGGGAATACCCTCCCTACTCGTACATATAATGAAAAGAAGATGATGGCTTCAATGGGATTAGGTTATAAAAAGATACATGCTTGTCCAAATGATTGCATCATCGCAATGATTACGAGAATGAGATAAATTATCCTATTTGCGGTGCTTATCGCTATAAGGAGAATCGACGTGGGGTTCCGGCCAAAGTATTGTGGTATTTTCCAATAATACCAAGATTTAGAAGACTTTTTGCAAATCGAGAGGATGCAAAGTGGTTGACATGGCATAAATCAGGAAAGGATAGGGAAAATGATGGTAAGTTGAGGCATCCGGATGATGGAGCTCGGTGGAAGTTTATTGACTCCAAATATTCTGATTTTAGTAAAGAGCCAAGAAACTTACGCCTTGCTTTGTCCACCGATGGGATGAATCCGTTTGGCAATTTGAGTAGTACTCATAGCACTTGGCCCGTGATATTGGTGACTTACAATTTGCCTCCACACCTATGCATGAAACGGAAGTATATGATGTTGTCTTTGTTGATATCCGGGCCTAAACAATCTGGAAATGACATTGATGTATACTTGGCCCCTTTTCTTGATGACTTGAAATTGTTGTGGAATGATTGTAATATCCCGAAATTTCAAAGTATTTTATATGAATAATTTTAAATTTATTAACTAGATTATTGAACTGCAAAAGATTTTAAATGTTAATTGTGAGTCGTTTTCAAAATGAGTTCGAAAATGGTTTCTAAAATCGGAATTTCTATGTGGGCATCTATTCCTAAATTGGGTCAATTTTAGCAAATGGACTAACACCAACCCAAAACCAACACTATTGGCCCATACACAAATCATACCCCAACCCAACCCAAAAGAAAAAAAAAAAGAAGAAAAAGAAATCAGAAAAACAAAAGGAAAAAGGAAAGAAAAAAAAAAAGACAAAAAAAAAAAAAAACACACGAACGGAAAAAAAAAAAAAAGAAGCCGAAACCCCCCTATAAAAGAAACATAACCCCTGCCTTTTCCCTTCCCCTGCTCCTTCTTCACGCACGTCTTCCCTTCCCCTGCTTCCCGTCGATCGCCGCCACCATCTCCTGCCCAGCTCGCCGCCGTTCTTCTTCTTCCGACCACCGCACTGCTCCCTTTCCTCCTCTTTCACGCTGTGGGTAACGTATTCGCCCCTAGCTTCCCCTGTTTTTCGTCCTCCTTATTAAACATCGTTTCAATTCGTTTTATTGCTTTAAATTATGTTTAATTGATCCTAATAAGTGTTATGATTAGTGGGTAATTGATTTGAGTTAGTTTTATACACAAAGAATTGGTTTTGATGCTTGATTTGGGTTGATTTTCACTAATCACGTTTTTGGGGTTAATTAGCTTAATTACTCGAATTAGGGTCAATTAGTTCCGGAAGTTATGATTTTAGTGTGCTAATAATCTTTTAATTAGGGTTCTTAATTTTAATTGGGGATTTGAGTTGGTCTTGGTTCATGTTTTGTAGGAATTGTAATTTGAAGTAATTTTGAGAAATTGTTTCTTAATTAGTATAATTTGCTTAAATAATTAAAGTAATTGGGGTTTTCGAAAATTAGATGATTTATATAATTATAAACTGATTTTCGTTAATTGGTTGATTTAATTCGTTTTTATGAATTTTTGTGTAATTAAAACATGTTTTTGATAATTAAAACATAATATAAATTGTATTAATAAACCCTAAATAAATCATAATAATTAAAAGTTTGTTTTTATGAATTAGATTCTGTTTTAAAAGTGATTTTAAGTCTTTGGGAATTTTTAAGATAAATTGAGAGCTATTGAGCATTAGTATTTAATTATTGAATTAGAAGTAGAATTGTTGACTAAATTGATAATTGTTGGTTTAGAAATTAGCTTGTGGTGAGCATTGCATCTAGAGGAGAGCTAAGATAAGTATAAGATGAATGATTGGGTGAGATTAGTATTAATTTGGGATTTATTGATTGTGTAATTGTAGACCTCGAGTTCGTAGACGAAGAATATTAGTGACCGTTGTGCTGTCGTGTTCTTGTGTGCATTGAAAAGGTAAGCTAGCATGCTCAACCTTTCTTAAACTTGTAGAAACCTTTCAAAATTATATGCTAAGTGATTGGTGTGTTGGATGAAAACTTAGTATCATATTAGGTGGAGACCGATTTATTGTTTTGATTATTGTATCTTGATTGAATTGGATTTGATTATTGCATTGATATACTGTTCACTTAATGATTCAAAAGATGTTATTGGAATTATGATTGATAGGTGTGCAATTGATATTGATATGGCTGAATTATGAATGATTGTATGATTATTGGAATATAAGTTTGTGTGTAAATGACCAATATTATAAATAAAATAAATAAGTAAAGTATGAGGATACACGAGGATTATTTGGTTTGAGTCGCATCGACTCCACTTTATTTGGTTTGAGTCACATCGACTCCACTTCATTGCCTCACCGCATCGGTTTTAAGAGGGCTTGGCTCTAGTACTACTCTATTGGGTTAGCAATACTTAATAGGGGGTGTGCACACTTAAGGTCTAGTAGTCTTGTATGGTATGGTTTGGTGAGTCGGCAAAGATTCGGCTCACCCACGTATATAATAGTATGGTTTGGTGACTCGGTGAAAATCCGGCTCACCCACTTATCGAAATATGAATGGTATGGTTTGGATGAGTTGACAAAGACTCGACTCGTCCCACTTATAAAGATCGCAATGAATTTCTCATTAAAAATCGTAAATAATGACTTGGATTATATTATGAAATGTTATACATTTGTTGTAGAGATTGTGATACTTCTATTTTGGTGATTTGATTTGTCTTACGATTGGTTTATGTGATAATGTGCTAAGTGTGGTTTTCGAAAATAAAACTAAAACGTTTTCAAAATCCAGGTAAGGGTTTTGGTTTTCTACGAGTTGAGGTGTTAGCTTACTCAATTTCACTGACTTTTCAAACTGTGGTTTTTGTGTTTTAAATCCACCACAGGTATGAAGTAGATGGTGCATTGCGGGGATGACGACTCACTAGATATTAGCTGAATCAAATAAAGTTTAGGCTTTAAGCTATAGACTATTGATAATACATAGACCATTTATATTTCGTATTTTGGATTTCGGATTGTTGTAATTTAATTTCGAATTGTAATAGATTAATTTAGACCATTAGATAATCATATTCTGGCTTTTGGAATTTCCTAGCATTCGGGTCTTTGACTTGAGTGCGGAGTGACACCTCTGAATTTCCTTATTTGTATTTTGGTTCGTGATAAAAATGTTTTTAAAAGGGAAAGGAAATTTGGGGGTGTTACAGTTGGTATCTGAGCCAAGTTAGGTCAAAAACTTAAAATGAATTAATAAGATTAGGAAATAGAATGAAAGAATGAACAAGACAAATAATAATATAGAATTTAAAATGAACCAAGCCGTATGGGGGATGGGTTTGCTTATTTATGTGTGCTTAATTCCTCCTTACTTACTACTTGTATTAATACTGCATGTGAGGTTATGTATGATTACTCTTGATTGAATTCAAATTATGGTGGTGGAGTTCTGATAAATGAATGCGATGATTTGAAAATTTAAATGATTGGAATGCAATGAATGAGATTGATAGAATTCCAGAAGATCAAAAGTTACCTTAATTGCTTGGAATCATATGGATCACGTTACGAAATTATGAATTTTACAAGCATGCTATGAAATGTCTATGGTTGGTTAATGTACTGTAACTAAGGTGTGAATGTCATAATCTCTTGTGATGATTGGAATAATCCACATTTGAACTGGTGGAGATTGAAATGTTAGGAATTTCAAGTTAATTCATTTATATGTTGATTATTGTACTCATAATTGCTTCATTGGGGATAAGTGCTAAGTTAATGTGTACCTTTTATAGGATGGTTTGTTTAATTAGGACACCAACCAAAGCTGAAATAAAAGCCGACAACCCATTGAGGCTTAGGATGGGAGACGATGAAGAGATCGTGGCATATTGTCAAAGGGTAGCTAATCAATGTGACTATTATGGGCAAAAATATAAGGATGACTACTATTTCCACCCTCTTGCTCAAGCCAGATTTATTCTAAGGACTCTACCAAATAGAGCGCCCTGGGCGTATTTCAAGGGTAAATATAAAGATCTTACTAAGAAAGGAGCATTACCCAATGTAGAGAAGTACACCCATCAAGGTAGATGGTTGATCACACCAGAGATCCTAGCTACGAGACTCCTAGAGGCACACAAGGAATGGCTAGAGGATGGAGAAGTAGTTGACTCGACTATAGAGGAAGCATAATAAAACATGGATAGAGCCCTCCCACCCTACCCTTAGTAATGGGAGATTGTGACTAGCATAATAACTATAATAAAAATGCTCTATAGTAGCATCTTGGATTATTGTTTGGACATCACTGTGTCGATGATTTACATGCTTTATTCTTTATGGATACTTTAAGCTTTATTATTAATGAAATTTATATGACTTCTTTTATTAATTACTTGAAATGTTATTTTGTGCTAATTGCGCTATATATTGAACTATTAAGTAAAGTAGAAATGTAATCATAAATAACTCGTTAGTGTAGGTTATATGCACCCCATTCATCGCTACTACACAAGACGAATTAACAGAAACATGAACCAACAACAACAAAACGATGGATTTCACCAGTTTGCAGCTGCTGTGGTCCAATTGCTGCAAAACAATAACCAACCACCTGTGATTGACTGGGCTAAGAAGATATCCCAAAGGAAACCTGAGTTTTATTATGGGCGTGAAGATCCTACTGAACTTGAGAATTGGATAAGAGATATGGAGAAAATCTTCAACACCATTAACTGTCCAACAAACCAAAAGGTAGATGGAGCTGTCTTCTACTTTAAGGGAGAAGCTGATATTTGGTGGTCAGTCACTGGAGCAGCCTTCCAAGCTCAACCAAACTTCAATTGGGATAGCCTTAAGGATGCCCTAAGACAGAGATTCTACGAGCATGTTAGGCAAAGCAAACTCTCTGAATTCCTAGCACTGAAACAAAACCGCGGAAGTGTGAGTGATTACTATGCCAAATTCCTTGAACTTTCTCGTTTTGCAACCACTATTTTACCTGATGATGCCTCAAAGATCACTAGATTCATTGAGGGACTTGACTACAGCCTCCAGGAAACCATGGTCATGATGACCTTTGCTGATGTGCATGAGGCTTATAGAAAAGCTGCTAGTGGGTGGAGAGTGCATGAGCTCAGGGAGGAAACCCGCAACAACAAAAGAAAGTTTGAACCCCAAACATCCAACACTTATGAAACTGGCAAGAACCACAACCATGGGAATGATAAGAGAGGAAAGCCAAACAACTTTGGGGGTAACCAAGGGTTCAACAGAAACTCTACAGGGAACAATTTCCAAAACCGTAATCAGGACAAGAAGCTTGAGCGTCATTATTATTGTAAGTCGTGCAATGGAGATCACCCTGGAGTTGATTGTGCTGGAAGATTGATTAACTGCAATAGCTGTGGGAAAAGAGGACATAGAGCATTTGAGTGTAGGTCTAAACCCCAAAATCAAATGGGAAATTGTTATGTGGGAAACAATAGGGGAAACCAAAACTTCAACCAAAATTCATACAATAACAATCCTCGTTCTACTTACCAAAACAACAACCAAAATTCCTACAACAATAACACTCGCCCCAACTACTAAGGCAACAACCAAAACCAGAACCAGTTCAGGGGCAACTATAATGGGAACAATGCTAGATTCCAAGGTAACAACAACAATGCTCAAGCTGGTAATGGTAACAACAATGGAGCTGCTGTTAGGAATGCCAATGGGAACGCTGGTGGGAATGCCCACATTAATGCTCAAGGAGGGAACAACCAGCGCAATCCAGGCCAAATCTTTGTCATGAATAGAGCTCAGGCTGATACTACGACCAATGTGGTGACCGGTACTTTCCTAGTCCATAATACTCCTGCTTTTGTCTTATTTGATTCTGGAGCCTCTTATTCTTTCATTTCATCTTCATTTGTTCATAAGTTGTGTCTTGAACCTAGTTCTCAAATTTCTACACCTATAGCTGTTCCATCTGGTAAAGTCGTTACATGTGATAAAATCTTTGAAGGGATAAATGTAGAAATAATGGGAACCAAACTACCTGCGGACCTTATCCAATTCGACCTTCTAAATATAGATGTTATCCTAGGGATGGATTGGTTGGGTAGGTATAAGGCCAACATTGACTGTTTTGAACAAAAAGTTAGTATGAAAGGACCCAAGGGGCAAAGAATTTCTTATAGGGGGGTAGTTCATAAACCAGCTATCAAAATTGTGTCTGCCATGTCCATCTTCACCAAAATTAGGAAGGGCCACCTAGCCTATCTCTGCTTTATCCAGGACACGAGTGTGGAAGAAAAAGGACTTGATGAAATTGCCGTGGTAAATGAGTTTCCAGATGTGTTTCCAGATGAAATACCAGGAATGCCTCCTAATAGAGAAGTAGAGTTTACCATTGACTTAGTGCCAGGAACTGCACCAATTTCCAAAGCACCATATAGGATGGCACCAGCTGAGATGAAAGAATTGAAAGATCAGATACAAGAGTTGATAGACAAGGGATACATAAGACCGAGTGTATCGCCATGGGGAGCTCCCGTTTTGTTTGTTAAAAAGAAGGATGGTGGGTTAAGGTTGTGCATTGACTATCGAGAGCTGAATAATGTGACCATTAAGAACAAGTACCCATTGCCGAGGATAGATGATTTGTTTGACCAGTTAAGAGGTGCTGACACTTTTCTAAGATTGACTTGCGATCTGGGTATCATCAACTTAGGATTGGTGCACAAGATATCCCTAAAACTGCTTTTCGGACACGTTATGGTCATTATGAGTTCACTGTGATGCCTTTTGGATTGACTAATGCTCCTGCTGTGTTCATGGATGTGATGAATAGAATCTTCAGAACTTATCTTGATCGTTTTGTCGTGGTTTTCATTGATGATATTTTGGTGTATTCAAAGGGTAAGGAAGAACATGAAAAGCATCTTAGGCTAGTTTTGCAAACATTGAGAGATCATAAGTTGTATGCGAAATTCTCTAAATGTGAGTTCTGGATTAATAAGGTAGCCTTCTTGGGACATGTCATTAGTAGTGAAGGAATTTCTGTTGATCCAGGAAAGATTAAAGCTGTGAAAGATTGGCCTACACCTAAATCAGTTACTGATATCAGGAGTTTCTTGGGTTTGGCTGGCTACTATAGGAAATTTGTGAAGGATTTCTCGACCATTGCTAGACCCCTCACTAATTTAATGAAAAAGACTACAAAGTATGAGTGGGACGACCGTTGTGAGGAAGCATTTCAGAAATTGAAAGAATTGTTGACTACGGCACCTGTTTTAACCTTACCGTCAGAATCTGAGGGATTTTAGGTGTATAGTGATGCATCGAAAAAGGGTTTAGGTTGTGTGTTGATGCAGAAAGGGAAAGTTATTGCTTATGCGTCTAGACAACTAAAACCTCATGAAGAAAATTATCCCACCCATGATTTGGAATTAGCTGCTGTTGTGTTTGCATTGAAGATATGGAGACATTACTTATATCCTTAAGTATATCTTCACACAGAAAGAACTGAACATGAGACAAAGGAGATGGTTAGAACTCATCAAGGATTATGATTTGGAGATTCAGTATCATGAAGGGAAAGCTAATGTTGTTGCAGATGCTTTGAGTAGGAAATCGAGTCATACCTTGAACTCTATGTGGGTTGTCCCTAATGAACTGTGCGTGGAGTTTCAGAAAATGAATCTAGAGGTGGTAGAACATGGGGCCTTGGAGAACCATTTGTTTAGCATGACTGCCACTTCGGACATATTTGATGAGATTCGTCAAGGACAACCTGGTGATGTCAAGTTAGAAAGAATCAGAAAGAAGATTGAGAGTGGTTTGACCAATAAGTTTCAGATTTTCGGTGATGGTAGTATTAGATTTAAAGGTAGATGGTGTGTACCTCAGAAGTGTAGTGATGTGAAAGAAAGATTGATGACTGAGGCACATAATACTCCATACTCAGTTCACCCTGGGGGTGATAAATTGTACAAGGATTTGAAGAAGTTCTTTTGGTGGCCAAGGATGAAGAATGAGGTTGTAGAATTTGTTTCTAGGTGTCTTACTTGTCAGAAGGTAAAGTTTGAGCACAAAAGAATGGGAGGACTAGTGCAACCATTAGATGTACCTACTTGGAAATGGGATTCAATATCCATGGATTTCGTGACAGCATTGCCAGTTACAAAGAATGGTATAAATCAAATTTGGGTGGTTGTAGATAGACTGACTAAGACTGCTCGATTTATTCCCATGAAGGACACTTGGAACATGGAGCAAAGGGCGCATGCGTATATCAACAATGTTGTGAGATATCACGGGGTACCTAGTACGATTGTTTCTGATAGAGATCCCAATTACTTAGCTCATTTTTGGAAAGAATTTCAGAAGGCCTTGGGTACTAAATTGAACTTCAGCACTGCGTTTCACCCAGCCACAGACGGTCAGACTAAGCGCACGATTCAGACCTTAGAGGATATGTTGAGAGCTTGTGCTATGGATTACCAAGGGTCGTGGATTGATAGATTGTCATTGATTGAATTCTCCTACAACAATAGCTACCATGCAAGCATAGGGATGGCACCGTACGAAGCACTTTATGGTAGAAAATGTAGGACACCTTTGTGTTGGAGCGACATAAGTGAGACAGTGGTTCTAGGACCAGAGTTGATCGAAGATACAATGAACCAAGTTCGTTTGATACAGGAAAGAATGAAATCAGCACAAGATCGTCAGAAGTCATATGCAGATCAGAAACGACGTCCAGTTGAATTTGAAATAGGAGAGAAAGCATTTTTGAAAGTTTCACCGACAAAAGGGGTTATGCGATTTGGTCAGAAAGGGAAACTAAGTCCTAAGTTCATTGGTCCTTATGATATTCTAGAGAAAATTGGAAAGGTGGCCTATAGATTAGATCTTCCTTCAGACCTCCATAGGGTTCATAATGTTTTTCATGTGTCACAACTCAAAAAATACATTTCACATCCTTCTCATGTCTTAGAACCTGAAACAGTCGAATTAGATCCATCTTTGACTTATGAGGAACATCCAATGAAAATCTTAGACACCAAAACTAGGAATACCCGTACCAAGGTCACCAAGTTGGTCAAGGTGTTGTGGACTAACCACCAAACTGAAGAAGCTACATGGGAAGCCGAAGATGACATGAAACGAAAATACCCACACCTCTTTGATCAGGTATAACTAGAGTTACGAGGACGTAACTCCCTTTTAAGGGGGGAAGAATGTGATACTAACTTCGTTCTTTTACTTTGAGCATGCATTGCATTCATACACTTGCATCATATGATTTGGTATGTGTGATGTGTTTGTTTAACGAGTTCACCTAATTACTTTGCGCTTCGAGGACGAAGCATTTTCTTAAGGGGGGAAGGATGTAATATCCCGAAATTTCAAAGTATTTTATATGAATAATTTTTAATTTATTAACTAGATTATTGAAGTGCAAAAGATTTTAAATGTCAATTGTGAGTCGTTTTCAAAATGAGTTCGAAAATGGTTTCTAAAATCGGAATTTCTATGTGGGCATCTATTCCTAAATTGGGTCAATTTTAGCAAATGGACTAACACCAACCCAAAACCAACACTATTGGCCCATACACAAATCATACCCCAACCCAACCCAAAAGAAAAAAAAAAGAAGAAAAAGAAATCAGAAAAACAAAAGGAAAAAGGAAAGAAAAAGACAACAAAAAAAAAAAACACACGAACGGAAAAAAAAAAAGAAGCCGAAACCCCCCTATAAAAGAAACAGAACCCCTGCCTTTTCCCTTCCCCTGCTCCTTCTTCACGCACGTCTTCCCTTCCCCTGCTTCCCGTCGATCGCCGCCACCATCTCCTGCCCAGCTCGCCGCCGTTCTTCTTCTTCCGACCACCGCACTGCTCCCTTTCCTCCTTTTTCACGCCGTGGGTAACGTATTCGCCCCTAGCTTCCCCTGTTTTTCGTCCTCCTTATTAAACATCGTTTCAATTCGTTTTATTGCTTTAAATTATGTTTAATTGATCCTAATAAGTGTTATGATTAGTGGGTAATTGATTTGAGTTAGTTTTATACACAAAGAATTGGTTTTGATGCTTGATTTGGGTTGATTTTCACTAATCATGTTTTTGGGGTTAATTAGCTTAATTACTCGAATTAGGGTCAATTAGTTCCGGAAGTTATGATTTTAGTGTGCTAATAATCTTTTAATTAGGGTTCTTAATTTTAATTGGGGATTTGAGTTGGTCTTGGTTCATGTTTTGTAGGAATTGTAATTTGAAGTAATTTTGAGAAATTGTTTCTTAATTAATATAATTTGCTTAAATAATTAAAGTAATTGGGGTTTTCGAAAATTAGATGATTTATATAATTATAAACTGATTTTCGTTAACTGGTTGATTTAATTCGTTTTTATGAATTTTTGTGTAATTAAAACATGTTTTTGATAACTAAAACATAATATAAATTGTATTAATAAACCCTAAATAAATCATAATAATTAAAAGTTTGTTTTTATGAATTAGATTCTGTTTTAAAAGTGATTTTAAGTCTTTGGGAATTTTTAAGATAAATTGAGAGCTATTGAGCATTAGTATTTAATTATTGAATTAGAAGTAGAATTGTTGGCTAAATTGATAATTGTTGGTTTAGAAATTAGCTTGTGGTGAGCATTGCATCTAGAGTAGAGCTAAGATAAGTATAAGATGAATGATTGGGTGAGATTAGTATTAATTTGGGATTTATTGATTGTGTAATTGTAGACCTCGAGTTCGTAGACGAAAAATATTAGTGACCGTTGTGCTGTCGTGTTCTTGTGTGCATTGAAAAGGTAAGCTAGCATGCTCAACCTTTCTTAAACTTGTAGAAACCTTTCAAAATTATATGCTAAGTGATTGGTGTGTTGGATGAAAACTTAGTATCATATTAGGTGGAGAACGATTTATTGTTTTGATTATTGTATCTTGATTGAATTGGATTTGATTATTGCATTGATATACTGTTCACTTAATGATTCAAAAGATGTTATTGGAATTATGATTGATAGGTGTGCAATTGATATTGATATGGCTGAATTATGAATGATTGTATGATTATTGGAATATAAGTTTGTGTGTAAATGGCCAATATTATAAATAAAATAAATAAGTAAAGTATGAGGATACACGAGGATTATTTGGTTTGAGTCGCATCGACTCCACTTTATTTGGTTTGAGTCACATCGACTCCACTTCATTGCCTCACCGCATCGGTTTTAAGAGGGCTTGGCTCTAGTACTACTCTATTGGGTTAGCAATACTTAATAGGGGGTGTGCACACTTAAGGTCTAGTAGTCTTGTATGGTATGGTTTGGTGAGTCGGCAAAGGTTCGGCTCACCCACGTATATAATAGTATGGTTTGGTGACTCGGTGAAAATCCGGCTCACCCACTTATCGAAATATGAATGGTATGGTTTGGATGAGTTGACAAAGACTCGACTCGTCCCACTTATAAAGATCGCAAGGAATTTCTCATTAAAAATCGTAAATAATGACTTGGATTATATTATGAAATGTTATACATTTGTTGTAGAGATTGTGATACTTCTATTTTGGTGATTTGATTTGTCTTACGATTGGTTTATGTGATAATGTGCTAAGTGTGGTTTTCGAAAATAAAACTAAAACGTTTTCAAAATCCAGGTAAGGGTTTTGGTTTTCTACGAGTTGAGGTGTTAGCTTACTCAATTTCACTGACTTTTCAAACTGTGGTTTTTGTGTTTTAAATCCACCACAGGTATGAAGTAGATGGTGCATTGCGGGGATGACGACTCACTAGATATTAGCTGAATCAAATAAAGTTTAGGCTTTAAGCTATAGACTATTGATAATACATAGACCATTTATATTTCGTATTTTGGATTTCGGATTGTTGTAATTTAATTTCGAATTGTAATAGATTAATTTAGACCATTAGATAATCATATTCTGGCTTTTGGAATCTCCTAGCATTCGGGTCTTTGACTTGAGTGCGGAGTGACACCTCTGAATTTCCTTATTTGTATTTTGGTTCGTGATAAAAATGTTTTTAAAAGGGAAAGGAAATTTGGGGGTGTTACAATGATGGTGTGCAGGTTTTCAATGCGCGTGCAGGCAATTCATTCAAGTTAAGAGCATTATTGTTCAACACTTTACAAGATTTTCCTGTTTATGGAAATCTCTCGGGATATTGTGTGAGACGGGGTAAGGCTTGCCCTATATGTGAGGATGATGCTGACATCATTCGTCTCAAAGAAGCAAACAAAAATGTTTATCTCGATCATCGTAGGTTTTTATGTGAAAATCATAGATATCGTAGATTTAAGAAAGCTTTCAATGGACGGACCGAGCACCGGCCGCGTCCTACGAGGTTGTCTGGATCAGAAGTCTATGATAAAGTCAAAGACCTACCAATCACATATGGCAAGAAAGGTAAAAAGTCTAAAAACCAGCAAAGAATCACAATTGGGTATAAAGCGATCCGTGTTCTTTGAACTCCCTTATTGGAAAGATGTGTGTGTTAGACATTCTGTTGATCTCATGCACATAGAGAAGAACATGTGTGAAGCTCTTGTGAGTACTTTGTTGAATATCCCTTCGAAAACTAAAGACACCGTTATAGGAAGGAATGACATGATTGCATTATGGGAGGTAAGAACTTAATTGAAGCCACAATTGAAAGGGTCGAAATACTTTCTACCTCCGGCTGCCCATACTCTCTAAAAAAAAGAGAAAAGAGCATTTTGTGAGTGCTTGAAGGGACTTAAAGTTCCGGAAGGGTATTCATCTAATATTAGTAGTCGAGTTTCTTTGCAAGATTTGAAACTTGTAGGTATGAAATCTCATGATTGTCATACGCTAATGCAACAATTGTTGTCGGTGGCTATCAGTTCTATTTTGCCCAAAAAAGTTCGTTGTGCTCTAACGAATCTTTGTTTGTTCTTTAATGCCATTTGTAGTAAAGAGATTTCTGTTAAGGAATTGGACGACTTGGAAGAGGGTGTTATATTCACTTTGTGTCAGCTTGAAATGTATTTGCCTCCTTCCTTTTTCGATATATTTGAGATATCAATATCCTTTTGAGAGACTCATGAAGATTTACAAAGATTATGCAACCAATAAATCTTATCCGGAAGGATGTATTGCGGAGCGTTACATCATTGAGGAGGCGCTTTCTTTTTGCTATGAGTTTTTGTCGAATGTTGAACGTATCGGTTTACCTAAGCCTTGTCACATTGATAGAATGGAAGGTAAAGGGATCAGTGGTCACAAGAACATCCAGCTTACTTCCGAAGAAAAACATATGGTCCATACTTATGTTCTAAACAATGATCCAGACGAGGACCTTCTTGCTTACTTCGAGAACCATAAATTTTATGTGAGGGAAAACAATCCGAGCAAAAGTGAAATGTGGATAGAGCAAGAGCACCATCGGAAGTTTGGTACTTGGTTCAAGAATGAAATTTTGAATGAAGACCCTAACTATGTTTCCGATCATCTCTTTACTCTGTGTTTTGGCCCAAGTGCACAAGTGTCATCATATTCTGGCTATGCAATTAATGGGTACACATTATATACCGTAGCTCAAGACGCTAAAAGTACAATGCAAAATAGTGGTGTATCTGTTGAATCATTGGCATTGCACTTTGCTAGTGCAAAAGACAAGAATCCAAAAGAAGCTTCTATGCTCTATTATGGGAGAATCGAAGAGATATGGGAAATATTTTACCAATGTATTCGGATTCCCATATTTAGATGCAAATGGGTTGACAATAATAATGGTGTAAAAAAAGATGAGCCATTTACGTTGGTGAACTTTGAAAAAGTCGGTTATAGAGATGGAGAGTTCATATTGGCTTCCTAAGCTGTATAAGTGTTTTATGTCACTGATCCATGTGATAAAAAATGGTCGGTTGTTTTATCTACTAAAGCTAGACATAAGGTTGACGAGTACGAAGATGAATCAATATTTAAGGGTTTAGATTCTCCAATACTCGATGATGAATCTAATAATAATGAGTCATTGGAATACGTACGTGACGATCATGTTGAAGGAGCTTGGGTAAATGTCGATTCCATTCACGGAAAAAGAGGTTCAACTTCGCAATCTAATAAACATGTGCGGAGAGATGTACGTAGTTTACTTTTATTTAATTTAATTTATCATCATTTTTAGTTATAAACTTATATGTTCATTATCACATGATTTTTGTAGCTATTTTAAATTTTTTTTTATCTATCTAATAAAATTGTCAATGTTAATGTGTTTGTAGGTTGATGACTCGAGGGATGATAACTAGAAGGAGAAAATCAAGTGGTAGCACTAACGATGATAGAGGTGAGTCGGAAGGTGAGAGAGGTCCGAGTGTGCTTTTGCAATGTGCGAGGGCCTTACAAGAGAATAGACCTATTCTTTTGGAGTGGAGTGAGGATCGGTTACTTCCTATGGGGACACACCGTTCCAATTTCAGTCCTTGGATAGGTATAATTACTCGTAGACACGTGCCTTGCAATTTGAGGAAATGGAAAGACCTAAACAAAGCAACCGCTAGGCGAATATGTGAAGACATTGAAGTAAGTCAAAAACATCTTTTTACCCAATATATAGTACCTATTAAATAGGCACTTATCATTAACTTTTAATGATATGTAATTGTTTTGCATTATGTAGGGCGCTTTCTTTGTTCCTGACAAACGTAAAGGTCATTGGATTCTATGTGAGGCCGCTAAACATTTCAAAAGATGGAGATGTACCCTTCACATCCATCATATGTATATATATGACAAGGAAGACAAGAAACGCACAAAGAGGTTAGGAATAAATAAGGTGAAACCTTATTGTTATGAGCAAATCACTCAAGAACAATGGGACGACTTTGTTGAGTATCATACCTCCGATGTATTTCTAGTAAGTTGGCAAAATTGAATCATCCTATTTTTTATAATTTAGATCATTTTTATATTATATTATTTGCTCATATTTACATATTACGTTTTGTTTTTGTTTTTTACAAGAAAAAAAGCAAGAGCAGAGTTGACAATATTAAAGAGAAGAAATCACTATATTATGGGTCTCGAAAAGGGTATATCGGAATCAATGAGGAGATTGTATCGCTTCATTAAAAGGCTTATCTTCGATACCATATGTATATATATGTATATTTATTTTGTCAATTATAACTATCCTTTCTTTTCAATTTCATTAAGGTCGAAGATTGTGCAAAACAAGAGATCGAGATACAAGATGTACCTAGATATCTCACTTGGCTAAAAGGACATTCGAGAAAAAAGGCGAAATGACCGATTATGACAAAGAAATTGCCAAAGAAATTGTAAGAACGAACATTTATTTTTCGATCAATAAATTAAACCAATTTTTTGTGCTTAAAATTTTTTCACATTAATAATAATACTAATTTTTTTTTCATGTAATTAGACAAGGTTGGAAAAGGAGGCTAAGGAAGGAAAATTTATTTCTCAAGGCCGAAATGATATTTTGGCAAGTGCGATTAAGAACCGAGACCATCCGGGACGTGTTCTAGGGATGCCTACGAGTCTCACCATTTCCGATGTCTTTGGTAAACAAAAAAAACGGAGTTCGGAACTTAAGTTGGAAGAACAATTAACTTCATGTTACCCAAGATAAACTTAATTCAACTCTAAATAAGGTCGATATATTACGGCAAATTGTTATGTCTATGGGTGATGGTGTGCTTAGTCAAGTGCAAATGGAGTTGTTGTCTAAAGTTTCTCCGGTTAGTTCTCAATTTCCTGGAAATCGTGATGATATGGAGGAAGAAGTAGCCGATATTAACTCGAAAACTCCTCAAAATCAAGAGGATGCTGCTTATTATCATACTCCACCTCATATTCAATTTCAACAAAGTAGTCCGATTGTTATTCCAAAGACATCTCATAATTTTGTAGATCCCGGCCATGAGGTAAAATTTTCATTTATCTATTCATATATCATCGTATGAAAAGTAACTTTTGTTTTATAATATTGATTTGACATGTACATGTTAATTCTGTTCTAGGAATGGACAGAGTGTCTATTTTTATCGCCGAAAACGGGGTACATAGTGGCGGAGGGGAAGGCTAGGAATCAAGGTCCAAGAAGCACGGTTTCCATCCGTGTACATTGCATGCCTCTACCCGATAACTGTAAGGAAGTGATCATACTCAAAGATATCGTGCCACATGAACCATTGCCATATCCCAACTCAGAGTTACCTTTTTTTAGTAAAGCCGTAAACATCCAAACTATATGGCCTATTGCATATATTTATCCCAAAGAATATAATAAGGTAATTTTATATTCTTTTTTCTATATGTTTTTGTCTTGATTATAAGTTTTTTTAAATTAGTTGATAGGTTAAAGTCATTTATTATTATGGATTTTTTGTTTCATTATTTGTTAATAGGCGGCGAAAGAACCATCCAAGAAAACTCGTCCGTCCTCCAGCTCCAAACCTACTCGTCATCAATTCCAAAAGTTGACTGTTGAGGAGAAAATGAAGGTCGTGAGGACAGTTTTGGTAAAAAAAAACCTTTGGAGAGAGTTTTTGAAAATGAAGGCGAGGAATGAAATGAAGGAGATTTTTATTCCTGAACATGTGGTCCACAACGAGCAAACAACATATGTTGGTTGGGAAGAGATGCAAGAATGGTGTCTTCAAAACAAAATTCAATCTACTCATATGATCATATTCATGAGGTAAGAATTTGCATACAATAGTTCTTATCTTTTCATTTTATACTTTTCTAAATTCATCACATTTTTTACATGCATAAATTCCCAATTTGTATACTTATATGATATATGTATGATATAGATACTTGCATAATATGGCCACCCAAAATGGGACAATTCATTGCTATGGGTTTTTGGATCCAAGTATGTTGTCCCCAATTAGTGTTGCAAGCAACGAAACACGTGTGGCTTATATTTTAAAAGCATTTCAATGTACATCATGTCTAAGTGGTGGTAAATTGTTCTTTGCTCCTTATAATGAAAGGTATCTTTTGCATTCTTATAACACTTTTTAATTATTTGTTCTATTTCCGGCCATGCATGTGATATTATTTTTTCATAATTATAGTGCCCATTGGATGCTTGCGGTGGTGAATCCCGGAGCACGGATTGTTTATTGGTTAGATTCCGCCAATACAAGAGATGAACCCCCACAATTCTTATTTAATCTACTAGCCGAGTAAGTTTTATTTTTATCTATTATTTTAATTTGAAATTTATCACTACTATGTTATATGATAAGAACTTGTATATAAACACTACGCCAAAAAACATATTAGACACCGGCATATATGACACCGGAAGGTCAAGAACCGGTGTCATAAATATATACGACACCGGTTTTGTATAACCCGGTGTCATATGAATTTAAAAAAAAAAAAACAAATGGCAGTTTAAACATATGACACCGGTTTTTGCCATAACCGGTGTCATACACTACGCTAAAAATAAATAAAAAGAAAACTAGTTTTTATATAAGACACCGGGTATTTACCAACCGGTGTCCTATGTTAGAAAACAAAAAAGTTAAAAAAAAAAAAAACAAAAAATGTCCCTTGGTCTCTCCGCCTCTCTTAATTATTTCCTATTTTCCAAACCCCCTTGGTCCCTCTGCCTCTCCATTTTCTTTTTTCACAGAAATTCCTACTCTCTATCTCCACTCTTTACATCAAACTCTATCTCATATCCCTAATTTCTATCTCCACTCTTCCTCAAGTAATTGAACCACAAAAATCATTTCTTTCTCAATTAATCGAACCACAAAAATCCTCTATTTCTTTCTCATCATCGACCGATCACCTTGGAAGTGCCGCCGCCAGCCACTGTGGAGAACATACTGAAAGCTAATTGTTGAGTGAACGAGACAAATATGGACAACTGCGCTGCAAGGAAGCGCCTATCGCAAGCCGGCGAAGAAGTTGCGGTGGTATTTTATTACTAGATTTAGCCATATTTTCTTAACTTCATGTACGTTCTATTTTTAAAATTTGGGGGGGGGGGTTTCGTACAAATTTGGTTTCAAGTTTTAGATGTACTCATATAAATTTTAGATATATTCTATTTAAGTTTCAGATTTGGAGAAATGTGATATTTTTCAATGTATGGATGTTTATTTAATCTTTGGAACTTTAATTTGTTTAAGTGTAAATTTATTAATTTGCAGTTGATGTAGCCGGTTTGAATCGAGTTCTCAAATCTTAATGATTTGCCTTTGTCAATTAGTTTCGCTATTGTGGTTTCTCGTAGCTTTCGTGCTTGGATTTATACGTATTTAGCACCAAGTTAGTAAGTTTCGATGGTAACAAATTGTTTCACAACATTCTCAAAAGAGCTAATACAGTTTCATTCAATTAGTTTGTTGGTGGTGGAGGGCAGTTGCATCATGCGGCGGAGTAGGTGAATGTTGGGTGGAATGCAGGCATCAAAGCGTGTGTTGTTGATTTGGGATTAATATTTTTTTTTTACGAGGGACCTAAGACACCGGTTTTTCTCATAACCGGTGTCGTATGTGTACCAAGATTACTTCACAATAGATACATATAACACCGCATTTTGTCGCAACCGGTGTCTTATGTCTTACCTTTTGACACCGGGTATTCGGATAGCAGCCGGTGTCTTAGGAAAAGACACCGGCAGTCCAGACACTGGGTTCAACCGGTGTCTATTTGATTTTACACCCGGTGTCAAATCCAATTTCTGGAGTAGTGAAACTTATAATGTGTACGTAGGAGCAACAATAGATTCCAGAGTGCTAATCCTCTTGCGAGTCTTGAAAAATCCTCAAAGTTAAGATGGACGGTGGTGACGGTAAATCAATCATAATAACTTGTTGTCTTTTGTTTTTCACTTAATTAATTTTTTATCTATAACATTTTTATATGGAGTAATTAACTTTATTTCGTGATTTAATGTAGGTCCCTCGACAACCTTTAGGATCAATGGATTGTGGCTACTATGTGTGTCGCTATATGAAAGAAGTAGTTGAAACGGGCAAAAATTTCATTCCCAAATCGGTAATTATGAAAAAGTACTAACTTTCATAAATTTAGATTTTTCTCAACAATGAATTTGAAATCCTCTCACAATAGGTTGTGATTATTGACTATAGTTTTGTGTTCCTTTGTAGTATGTTATCAAAGACCGTCCGCAATACTACTCTGATAAAGAAATTGATGAAGTGCGAGACATATTGGCCGATATAGTTCTTCGGGTTGGTCAAAACGATGATGACATCATTTAGCATGCGTATATAAGGTAATTTAGTCATATGTAGTATCGGATAGTTAACTACCTTAGCTTGCATGCTTATGGTAGTTGATAGAGAACTTAGATTTTGTAGGATGGCCGGGGAACTTAGATTTGTAGGTTGGACAACTTTTGGATTTTGTAGGTTGGACAACTTGGATTTTGTAAGATAGCAGTGGTGATGGTTTGTTGAATATATAGAAGTTGTTAGATGAAAATGGTGTTGGACATTGGTATTGTACTTTGGATTATGAGAATGGAGTAGAAGAATGGGTATGATTTGTGGAGCATTGTTTTTTTCCCATTTCTTACCAGGTTGTAGGCGCGGTCCGCCAAAAGTTTCTGGATGGGAAGCCTGTAAATTCATCCCAAAAAAAAAAACAGACCTAATAGAAAGGTTTTTACCAAAACCGTTCTCATAGGTCCCAATAAAAAACGCGCGCCAGCAGAGCAATTCAAAATTTGAGCAAGGGTCTTTAAGAACGGTTTTTAACAAAACCGTTCTTAAAGATAGGGAGTCTAAGAGAACGGTTTTTAACAAAACCATTCTAAAAGACCTTTTAGAACGGTTCTGTCTATAACCGTTCTTATACCCTTTTAGAACGGTTGTAACCGTTCTCTTAGGCTTTAAGTACCGTCGTCTAGAGAACGGTTCTACAACCGTTCTGCTTAGCTTTAGGGGAACCGTTCTTGAAGGCCATTTTTACGTCAAATTCAGTCTTCGAGAACCAGCCTTAGAGAACGGAATTTTTAAAAACTGATCTGTTAAAGATAAGAAAACGGGTCCACCAAAAACCGTTCTGAAAGATAATTTGCAGAAAAAAAAAAATTAATATTAAATACCTACGAGAACGGTTCCTTTAAAAACCGTTCTGAAAGGGGTTGTAAATTCTAGTACCACACCTTTAAGAACGGTTCCAAACGGTTTTCAGAAAGAACCGTTCTATTATCCCAATAAAAAAATATATAATAAAATAAAGGCAGGCCATTATTCCTCGTCATTTCCGCCAACCTCACCTTCTCTCCTTCTCTCATTTCATCCTCTCTGATCTAGTTCGTCCTCTTCTTCTCAACTTTCTCTCATTCTTAAATTTCTCTTTCCTCATCCTTCTTTTCTATTTTTCATTCCTCATTCTTCTATTAAACTTCCTCTAACAATTTTATTCGTTGATTCAATTTTCTCCAAACAACATATCACTACAAAAAAAGCCCAAATCTACAAAAATCACGGACGACGACGACGACTACACGACGATGGCGAAGGCGGTCGCGAAATAGCGAGGTGGTGTGGCTGACATTTAATAAGGTTTAGTATTATTTCAGATCTACTTTTTATTTTAATGAATTTGTATATTTGGATTTTGATCTATTTAGTCTATAACTTACATGTGTTTTTGTTTTTTAATTGCTCTTTAATTTGGTCGTATACACAATCTTTTCTCTTATGTTCATTTTATTAGGTGAAAGATTGAGAAAACAAACGCGAAGTCGACCACGATAATAGCAGCGGCAGTGACTACGTCGATGACGACGAGGGTGACAGGTAATAGAGAAATGGTTGTTTGAAAAAAAAATAACTTAAGGTTTACTATAGTTTTAAATCTACTTTAATCATCTAAATTTTTATTTAATTTAGATTGGATTTATTTGTAAATTTTGAGATGTACAGATTTAGATTTTGATAGGAATTTTTATTTAAGTTACACATTATAAATAAACATTTTTGTACCCAGATGTATTCTTGTGTTCCTTGATGTTGGTATTGCTTTATTTTTACTCAAGTTTAGGGATTTATTTCCCGTGTTGTTGCCGGCGTTGATGTTGTTGTAGTCACCAACTGTAATACCTCGGATTTTAGAGGATATCCCTGAAAGATTAAGGGCTCATATGAGGTGCTTAAAAGGAATGATAGTGCTACTCACACCAACAAAGTCGACTTTCCTTTTAGGAAGCCCATGTGATAAGAACTCCAAAGTTAAGCGTGCTTGACTGGGAGTAATTTCAGGATGGGTGACCTCCTGGGAAGTTTCCCAGGGTGCGCATGAGTGAGGTCAAAGTGCGCCGGAAGGACCCGTGTTGGTCTGTGAGGTCAGCCCACAGCCTGGCAAGCTGCCATAGGTGACTACTCTCGGCTCAGGGGATGAGTCGGGGTGTTACAAATGGTATCAGAGCAACCCTGCGACCGCGTGTTGATCATGTGGTCAGGAGAGCCCAGGTCAACAGCCTAGCGGGGGAAAGATCCTGAAGCTAGACTATGGTTGGCTGCCAGTCGCAACGAGGACGTTGCTTTCTTAAGAAGGGGTGAATGTAATACCCCGGATTTCAGAGGAGATCCCTGAAAGATTAAGGGCTCATATGAGGTGCTTAAAAGGAATGATAGTGCTACTCACACCAACAAAGTCGACTTTCCTTTTAGGAAGCCCATGTGATAAGAACTCCAAAGTTAAGCGTGCTTGACTGGGAGTAATTTCAGGATGGGTGACCTCCTGGGAAGTTTCCCAGGGTGTGCATGAGTGAGGTCAAAGTGCGCCGGAAGGACCCGTGTTGGTCTGTGAGGTCAGCCCACAGCCTGACAAGCTGCCATAGGTGACTACTCTCGGCTCAGGCGATGAGTCGGGGTGTTACACCAACCCTATGAATCTGCAAAATACCAAAAAATCTCCAAAAATTGTTTTTTTTTTTTTTTAAAAAAGCTTTTGGATATATAGGAGAACTGTTTTGGTCAAAACCGTTCCAAAACCGTTCTGAAAGGGTATAAGAACGGTTAACAACCGTTCTCTTAGCCTTTAACTCTTAGTCTTTAAGTACAGTCGTCTAGAGAACGGTTCCACAACCGTTCTGCTTAGCTTTAGAGCAACCGTTCTGTTAGCCTATTTTTGACGTAGTGTTTGCTCAAGACAGGGGTAAACCCATCTTTGTCAACTATGAGTCGGGGTACTTCCTGAGGTTTATCACTGTAATACTCCGTATTTTTGCTGGGTTTTATTCTAATTGGAATTCATGATTTATATTTTTATTTAAAGGTTTATTTGATATGAAAACAATTTACTCATTTATTAATTATATTTATAACTAATTATATTTATGGAATTACTTTCATATTGAAAAGTCTTAAGTTGTATTTTCATACTATATATGATTTGAAATTATACAAATTTTAGATTTCAAACCTAAATTACATTACTAATTATAACATCTTACCAAAATACCCCTAATTAAACTCATCACTCCCTCCTACCCACTATTACTGATTAAACCTACTTCTAATCCTAGTTGCACGCCTAAACACACATCACACACAAAAAAAAAAAAAGAAAAAAAAAAAGAAAAAAGAAGAAGAAACAGAGAAGTCCATCGGACTCCCTCCATCTCCAATCTCATCTTCACCTTCTTATTGCCAGCCGACCAGCAATCCGGCCACCACCCACACCGATGACCACCGTCAGCCTCCTTCCCAGGCCGGTGTTCTCTTTCCTCGCGCGCACCCACCTCCTCCGTCCTCCTCTGTTCACCCGCGCGCGTCTACCAATCTCGGCCGCATTTTCGGCTGCTCCGGCGACGTTTTCCGACACATTTCGACACCCTTTTTCTTCCCTTCCTCCCATTGATACTTGGTATCAATTTGGTACAATTCTTAATCTTAAATCTCATGTTTCGATTTTTAAACCTAATTATGCATTTTAATTCGAATTTCTGAAAATCAATATGTTTTGATGATTTATAATGTTATATAAATGTTATATTGTGATTCATAATTCATTTCTAGGGTTCATATAAGATGGGTTTTTTGTTTGTGATGTTTTGGTGGAGTTTATGATAAATTGGAGAAAAAAAATTATATGTTCTTATGTAGGGAGCTTGTAGTTGTGTTGGTGTTTGTTATTGTGGTTATTTGTCGATAAGTTGAGATCATTGGGTTTGATTTGGTAAGTAAGGCAGATTTAATTGAGAGTTAAGATGGTTTGAACGTAGTGATTGAGTTATAAAATTGTTGGTTTTGGCTAATTTGAGTGTGTGTGAGTTGTGGGCAAATATGAGTAATGATTAAGGAGTGCTTGAAGGTTGATTAGAGGTGGAAATTAGAGGATTAAAGTCTGGTTGTGTTGTGTAGATGATGAGTACAAAGAGATTAGTATGAGAATATGGTGTAAAAGTGTTTCTATTAGTGTATAGTCGAAGTTGGTTGAAATTGGTTGAAATTGGTATCGTTTGAATGTCGTTTGGGTATGTTTTGAAGAATGTTAAGAGTTATTCATTGATTAAGTGTATGGATACTAAAACGAATAGTATAGAGGTTAGAAGTTTCATAAATGGTGTTGGAACATATGAATGTTTGTTGGTTAGATTGCGAAGTTATGAAGTTATGGCGCTCTCTCGATGTATGTGTTTGCCCTTCTAATTACGATGCATAGTAGATGTCAATGCATATCATAAGCATATTCATAAACACACTCTAGGAGCATAACTGATTTAAATGCGTATCATATATTCATGTAGAGTCCGAGTTTGTAGAGGAGCAATTTTAGGACTTGCTGAGCTACCATGAGACTATTTTTACTGATCAAGGTAAGAAGATTTCTTATCTCCTTAAAAAGTATCTATCTACAATGTGCTAATGAAAAGTGATTTATGATCGTTTGGCAATGAAAGTGTTTCAAAGAGTGTTTGCTAAGAAACGAACTTTAGAGCCAAAGGTTTATCGATGAATTAAATTATAGCTTGTGTTTGTATCTTTGTCAAACTAATTGAGAAATGATTGAGATGGTTATATAAGAGTTTTATTTTAGAATTGGCGTTAACTCTGTTGAGGGAGTTAACAGGAGTACAGGGTGACCGTAATGGTCTATTTGATTATTTGTGCACAATGTATATATAGATGGGGTGGATTGATCCTCCACCCTGAACCTTTATCTCCTCCCCTCGGGAATAGGTTCTGAGGGGGATGCATGCATTCGGGAATACTGGTTTGAGGAGACGGCCCTGTACTGAAGGAAAATAGTTTGAACAATAAGGAAAGAAGTGTTGAATTTCTATTTTTGGAATGTTTGATTTCTGTTTCTTTTGTTTGTTTTGAAGGCATGCTATTTGGATTAAAATGCTCTTATTACTTTAAAAGATTGAGAAAAATAATTATATTTCAAATCTAAAATCTTTTGTTTCGTTGAGCAATTTCAACGATTAAAGTTTCAATGTCTTATATAATTGAGTAAAACTTTCCAACAACGCTTTCTAGATAAGACACTTCTTACTCAACCCGTTTGGTTGACGTTTTCTACTTTTTAGTCTTGCAGGTTGGTAGTTGAATTTCTTCCGGGTTTCCAAGGGCAAGAGAGACGATCACCATTTAGTTTATAAGTCCTTTTTCGGCTTATTCTCCTTTTTGGTTTCGCTTCCGCACTCTATTAGGTCTTTTGAGAAGTATTTTGGTTTATAAAATTATGTAATAAGATTTGAATTTGTATTCGGGATATTTAGATCACTAGTATGTTTTCCTTTTGCCTTAACGATTGATTTTAGGAGTCGATCGTGGCGGTAACACTCCCAATTATTCGTGTTTTTCAATTAATAGTTATATTTTCTAAGATCCCAGGAAATTGGGGGTGTTCCAAAGTGGTATCAGAGCATTTTATGGCTCACGACCTTAGGGGGGGAAAAAAAAATCTTAAGAACAAGTCTAGGAAAGTACGAATTTTAAAATATATCAAGCCGAAGTAAGGAAGAGAGATGGGTTTCTTTATGGGTTTGATTTCCTTGTTGTGTTTATGTTCTAGTTTTGTGTGTTTGGATAAGTTTACTTAATTGCCTTACCCTAGAGCAGAATTTGAGGTGTTTTCTTTGGAGATGTTTATACTATTAGTGAGTTTGCTTTTCTTTGTTAATGAGTGTAATGATCAGCAAGGTAGTGGTAGTTGATGGAGAATTTAGATTTGTTTTGGTATATTTGGAAAATGAAATCAATATAAATGAAAAGGTTGAAGAAGAATGAAACTTATATTTTTATAGTCTTGATATTTAGAATAGTACTATGGATAGGAGAAACCACTAATTAATTATGGTCATAAGGAGAACCGTATGTTTAAGGTTTCAAGAGTTTAATTACTAGTCTTGATTTGTAGTGTTGTTTGAACCATGCTAAAAGGATATTTAAAAGTTTGAGAAAGGAAAAGATTGTCATTGGTGTGGTTCATTTGAGGAATGATATTGTTCTTGATAATTGATAGAAACTAAAGGTATGAAGGTAATTAGATCGATTGATTTGTTATGAGACATACAAGAGGCTAACTAAAGCAAGTGGTTATGAGGTTTAACTTTTGGTGACGTGTTGGCGGTTTTATTGCTTGAATGGGTTTCGATGAGATGTCTAGTCCACTTGATAAAGGGGATCAATGGTCATAGTTGTATATATATGAGATTCATTTTTAAGAAGAATTTGTTTTAAGGATGTATTTTTCAAATCGATGAGGAAACCTTGTGATTAAATAATTGTAATTGCCTAGGGATGAAGTTTTAAATGCTTGAGGTGTTGAGAGAGCTTATTAAAAGTGTTAAAGGGTTTCGCACAGATACGTTGTGAGATTTAAATATGGTTGTGGGTATAAGAGTTAAAATACATTAATCTTATTTTGTAGGCTTGAAACTCTCCAAAACGATGAGAATGATTTGTGGCTTTAATGAGTCTGAATTTAAGGATGCATTTCGGATAAGAATGAGAGTTGTGTGATTTACGATAGTGAAGTAACGAAGTTAGAGGGTTATTTGAGATTCTTCAAGGTTTGTTATTTTGCGTCAAGTAGTTAGGGAATATGGTTGTTATCTTGTTTATGGATGACTTTTGAACCGTTTATTTGCGTGTGAAGGTTTGGATAAGGTTGACAGGAAGGGTGGAAACTGTCGTTTATTGCGTCAAAGTATGTTGGTAAAAATTATAAATGATTGTGACGGAGGAATATGATGAATTTCACTATGGTTTTATTCACTTGGAATGGTTTGAACCAAAGATGTTAATGTTGACGAGTTATCTTTGTGCTTGACTAACTTGTTTGTTAAAGTCTTTCAGATGAAAAAGAGCAGGAATTTGGCTAAAGATTTTTATCTTGTATATTACTATTGTTTAGTTTTGGGGTTGTTGTATAAAGTTGTGATTTATGGATGTAATAATATAAGTTCGAGATTATTGGCATTAAGTTATCTTGTTGAGGTGGTTGAAATGTATTACCCGTTAAGGTGAAGGGGTTGCCCTAGAAGTATTGTTGGGGTTGTATGATTCTTTTCTCGCAGGTTTTCAACGTTTTTAAATTTTGGTATAGCCTATTTACAAAGGAAACTCTGCCAAATTTTCTGCAGAATTTAAGTGCAAATTTTATTTATTTATTTATGAAAAGCCTACAAGTTGCAATATGGTAGTATGTTTTTAAGTGATTAATTCTAGTGAAATTACTGTCACAAGTTTCCTTGATATTTGAAATTAGTATAATTGTTTTTATCATTTTTATAATAAAGTGATGATAGTTATGTTCAAGTCTCAGCTCAGCAAGTTAGAAAGTAAATCAATTGAAGCATAAATCAATGAGTATTATTGCTGATAGAAGCATATGCGTGGATTTAGTTGTCGTTGGACAAGCTTGTCCCTTTACTTAGCAGCCACATATTGTAAATAGTCTTATTTTTATTCAGAAAGGTGATCAAGTGCATATAGCAGCATATATCTCTTAATATTACGTTACTTTTAGGTCGGTGATATAGATGCTGGCGACCATGAACTACGTATTCCAGGACCCCGAACCCAAGTTAGTTCCTTGAGATCATTGTTGAGTAATAATAAGAATGCCATAGTGACTATGCTCAAGCTCTAAAGAAAGAGATCCCTGGTTTTCTTGATGTCTGATAGAACCTTGAAAGCTTGATTTCTTTTTTGGAAGTATGATTGGAGACTAGGGTTACAAAGAAGACAAATGTAGGAGGTAATAATGTGTTGAAGCCAAATCTTGAGATGTGCTCAAGGAGATTATGTGGATAGAAGTGATGGCACACAATTGATAGATTCTATATTTGTCTGAGGGGTAACAATAATCATTTAGGGAGAGACATGAAAGGGAATAGATCAGACTTACATGAGTGTTGCGATTAATTGAGATTGCTTTTGATCATAAGTAATATAAAATAAATGTGGTTGTTCAGATTGACCAACCCCATATTGTGGCACATAGATTAAGATATTATTGGGTCTAAGCGGTTAGCATAAATGCTTTGTGAAAGATTCCTCTAGGATAGGAAGACCTATGTTATATTTGATAAGATTAGAGAACTTCAGTTAGGTGATAAACTATTGGATAAAAAGAATGTGATGAGATCTGAATAAAAAGATGGAGGTTTCAATGTGTTTGTATATTGAGGTTGAGACAACGATTTAGGTGGTTGGTTGTTTAACAATCTTGAGTTGAGGAAGAAACTATTAGATAAACCTGTTATATACCTTGTCTTGTCAGCCCGAAAGTCGCTAGTCGTATATTGATTGTAAAACATTTGAAGGTCTAACATGAAGAGGGACATGGTTAAATTTCTGGCTAGGCGAAATTAATAAGACTTCTATTATAAGAGTGTAGGAGTTTTTTGTTTTATGTTGGGAAGTTATGTCAGATGTGTCGTTCTGAGACCACCCCGCACATTGGAGACAACTGAGCAATTGAAGGTTATGTGAGATAAACTGAGCGACGTCGGTTAAATTTCACGATTATTGGTGACATGATTATGTTGAGGACATCAGAAAGAGTTAATGGAATTTGGGAGGGAGAGAATTTTAAGTCCACGGTTCATTAATCCTTATGAGATTCTAATTAATATGAGAGATACCCATAGTAGATTCGGCCTAAGGCATTTGAGCTTGATTAAACTTTTATATATGACGAGGTATCAACCCATGTCCTACACTCGAATGTTAGAAAAATTAGGAGAGAGCAATTTGTAAAAGTCTTATGACCCGAGAAGTTAAAGAATTCATGAGACTAAAACGTTCCTACCTTTTACCGAGATACTACCTTAGTTACGAGGACGTAACTTTCTTTTTAAGGGGGGAAGAAGGCGATATAACTTCGCGCGTTTTGCATAACATTAGACACTGAGCATGCATTGCATAATAGATATAAGTTATTTACTTTGCACCTTTTAGTCATATATGCATCTGCATCAACCTGTCGGTCTTCAATCATAGTATGGGTGAGTACTGAATAGTAATAAAGTAAGTAGACCAAAAGGTTGTAAGTAATTGAGTAGAGAGCTTTGTAGGGTGGAAATACAAGAGAGATTTTAGGAGTTAGGGCTTTGTATTGATTGGGGTTATAGCTTCGGGGACGAAGCTTGTTCTTAAGGGGGGAAGACTGTAATACTCCGTATTTTTGCTGGGTTTTATTCTAATTGGAATTCATGATTTATATTTTTATTTAAAGGTTTATTTGATATGAAAACAATTTACTCATTTATTAATTATATTTATAACTAATTATATTTATGGAATTACTTTCATATTGAAAAGTCTTAAGTTGTATTTTCATACTATATATGATTTGAAATTATACAAATTTTAGATTTCAAACCTAAATTACATTACTAATTATAACATCTTACCAAAATACCCCTAATTAAACTCATCACTCCCTCCTACCCACTATTAGTGATTAAACCTACTTCTAATCCTAGTTGCACGCCTAAACACACATCACACAAAAAAAAAAAAAAAAAAAAAAAAAAAAAAAAAAAAAGAAGAAGAAACAGAGAAGTCCATCGGACTCCCTCCATCTCCAATCTCATCTTCACCTTCTTATTGCCAGCCGACCAGCAATCCGGCCACCACCCACACCGATGACCACCGTCAGCCTCCTTCCCGGGCCGGTGTTCTCTTTCCTCGCGCGCACCCATCTCCTCCGTCCTCCTCTGTTCACCCGCGCGCGCGTCTACCAATCTCGGCCGCATTTTCGACTGCTCCGGCGACGTTTTCCGACACATTTAGACACCCTCTTTCTTCCCTTCCTCCCATCGATACTTGGTATCAATTTGGTACAATTCTTATTCTTAAATCTCATGTTTCGATTTTTAAACCTGATTATGCATTTTAATTCGAATTTCTGAAAATCAATATGTTTTGATGATTTATAATGTTATATAAATGTTATATTGTGATTCATAATTCATTTCTAGGGTTCATATAAGATGGGTTTTTTGTTTGTGATGTTTTGGTGGAGTTTATGATAAATTGGAGAAAAAAAATTATATGTTCTTATGTAGGGAGCTTGTAGTTGTGTTGGTGTTTGTTATTGTGGTTATTTGTCGATAAGTTGAGATCATTGGGTTTGATTTGGTAAGTAAGACAGATTTAATTGAGAGTTAAGATGGTTTGAACGTAGTGATTGAGTTATAAAATTGTTGGTTTTGGCTAATTTGAGTGTGTGTGAGTTGTGAGCAAATATGAGTAATGATTAAGGAGTGCTTGAAGGTTGATTAGAGGTGGAAATTAGAGGATTAAAGTCTGGTTGTGTTGTGTAGATGATGAGTACAAAGAGATTAGTATGAGAATATGGTGTAAAAGTGTTTCTATTAGTGTATAGTCGAAGTTGGTTGAAATTGGTTGAAATTGGTATCGTTTGAATGTCGTTTGGGTATGTTTTGAAGCATGTTAAGAGTTATTCATTGATTAAGTGTATGGATACTAAAACGAATAGTATAGTGGTTAGAAGTTTCATAAATGGTGTTGGAACATATGAATGTTTGTTGGTTAGATTGCGAAGTTATGGCGCTCTCTCGATGTATGTGTTTGCCCTTCTAATTACGATGCATAGTAGATGTCAATGCATATCATAAGCATATTCATAAACACACTCTAGGAGCATAACTGATTTAAATGCATATCATATATTCATGTAGAGTCCGAGTTTGTAGAGGAGCAATTTTAGGACTTGCTGAGCTACCATGAGACTATTTTTGCTGATCAATGTAAGAAGATTTCTTATCTCCTTAAAAAGTATCTATCTACAATGTGCTAATGAAAAGTGATTTATGATCGTTTGGCAATGAAAGTGTTTTAAAGAGTGTTTGCTAAGAAACGAACTTTAGAGCCAAAGGTTTATCGATGAATTAAATTATAGCTTGTGTTTGTATCTTTGTCAAACTAATTGAGAAATGATTGAGATGGTTATATAAGCGTTTTATTTTAGAATTGGCGTTAACTCTGTTGAGGGAGTTAACAGGAGTACAGGGTGACCGTAATGGTCTATTTGATTATTTGTGCACAATGTATATATAGATGTGGTGGATTGATCCTCCACCCTGAACCTTTATCTCCTCCCCTCGGGAATAGGTTCTGAGGGGGATGCATGCATTCGGGAATACTGGTTTGAGGAGACGGCCCTGTACTGAAGGAAAACAGTTTGAACAATAAGGAAAGAAGTGTTGAATTTCTATTTTTGGAATGTTTGATTTCTGTTTCTTTTGTTTGTTTTGAAGGCATGCTATTTGGATTAAAATGCTCTTATTACTTTAAAAGATTGAGAAAAATAATTATATTTCAAATCTACAATCTTTTGTTTCGTTGAGCAATTTCAACGATTAAAGTTTCAATGTCTTATATAATTGAGTAAAACTTTCCAACAACGCTTTCTAGATAAGACACTTCTTCCTCAACCCGTTTGGTTGACGTTTTCTACTTTTTAGTCTTGCAGGTTGGTAGTTGAATTTCTTCCGGGTTTCCAAGGGCAAGAGAGACGATCACCATTTAGTTTATAAGTCCTTTTTCGGCTTATTCTCCTTTTTGGTTTCGCTTCCGCACTCTATTAGGTCTTTTGAGAAGTATTTTGGTTTATAAAATTATGTAATAAGATTTGAATTTGTATTCGGGATATTTAGATCACTAGTATGTTTTCCTTTTGCCTTAACGATTGATTTTAGGAGTCGATCGTGGCGGTAACACTCCCAATTATTCGTGTTTTTCAATTAATAGTTATATTTTCTAAGATCCCAGGAAATTGGGGGTGTTACAATCACCCTTTGTGACTGGGGTTTTTTCCTTTTCTATCTCAGCCTCAGTGATAATCTCTTCATCCACCTTCTTAGCTACCTCTTTTGGGACATAGACTACTTTTTTTGCTTTTTCCACTTCTCCTTGTCCTTTCTCAATAGTTTACACCTTTGAGCAACATGTCCTAACTTACAGCAATTAGAACAGTAGAAAGGAACCCATTCATATTTGATGTTCTGAATGCTTTCTCCATAGGGGGTATTCAAGGTGATGCTATCAGGTAGGGGCCCTGCAACATCCACCTCTATTAGAACTCTAGCAAAAGAGATTTTCTCCTTCAGTGTGGTTCTAAGATCAGAAAAGAGAGGCCTTCCTATGTGGCTAGCAATCTTACTTAGTGCTCTTTGTGACCAAAAATGAGGCTCTAAATCTGAAAATAGAACCCATACTGGCACCTTCGAGATCTTTTCCATTTCAATACTGAATGTAGGAGACCATTCTTTCAAAATGAAAGCACATTCACCATAGTATCAGGGGTTGTTTTACAAAATTCCAGTGCTTATTCGCAAATTCCACAACGTTTTTCTCATTAGGTTTGGCACCAATGACATGTCCTACCAAGGTGAATTTCCAGTATGCTAACTCATCAGCAAAATCTTCAAGTTTTAATGTTACAGCAAGATCATTAGTTTCAACATAGTCTAGCGTCATTCCCGATTTATCTCTAAGCACATCCCTAAACTTGCTTTTCCTTCCACCATCAATCCCATTTCCATTAGACCCCTCTTTACCATTAACGTTTTGGCTTCCATTATTTGGATTTTTCACACCAATTTCCAGCTCAGCAAAGTTCAAATCATTCCTAATCCCATTCACAACTGTAGCTGAATCCGTAGCGAGTTTAGAAGGACTCACATTATGAGTCAAGGCTTCCACATAGTAAGAGAAGGTCATTCCAAACATTTCCTACAATATACAACAACAAAAAAAATTAAAACTAAGTGCTTTAGCTTCTAGTTCATACTTCATTCACCTGATCCTCAATCCCACAAAACATAAGTGGAGAAATTTTATGAGGCATTTTATTTCGAGAGGTTTTTGCTCCAATTCACTTACCATTTCTTTGTCATACTCATAAACATGTGTGTTGATAGCATCTTTGTTGAGAGTATCTGTTGAGCCACTAATTGGTTCATGCTCACTGATTTGGTCCCCCTGGATGAATTAAGAGGTAAGAAAAAGGAACAAGTTAGTAGTAGTCATATCTTACTAAAGTGGCATGACAATGTATCAATAGTTTGCTTATCGATATAGGTAACTCATCATTAGTACTTACAACTTGCTTGGTTCTCCTTCTTTTGGGTTTACCATTTTTATCCATTCCCTTTAAAAAACCAAATAATGTTGAGTATTTTCTTAAAAAAACATTACTAAATAAAATAATTGACATTACTCTTGTTACTTACATGTACACTGCTGCCGTCAATATTAACACCTTGAGAAGAATTTCCGCTAAGTTGAGTAGTCTTGCGCACCACCTTTTTTCTTTGGACTCGGACTCTTGACCTTCCAACTGTTTTCACCGCATTCGGATCTTTTAAAGCCTTTAGTTTGAGTTCCATCGGTGTTATCGATCATAAACACAACCTCACTAGGCTTTTGGTTAGCTTGATCAGATTCGATATTGTCGATTGTGTTGTTAACATTTAAGTTCTGCAGTTGGCTATTCCATCTAGAACGATGTCACACTCTTGGCTAGACTTCATTCCCCTAATAGCAACCTTTTGAAATTCACTCACCAATTTTTTGTACCTTGCGACATTTTCACATTTTTTTGGATCATAGTAAGGTACCTTTACTCTATTGTACGGCCGATCGACATCCTTTCTCTATCGCCTAAGAATGTATTTCTCCAGAACTTCTTGGACACTGGCATCATAGTGAACTTTAAGAGAATGTCTACACATAATCCCACGCATTTCAAATAGCTTACAAGTACAATAAACATGATTAGTGTTTTCTCTAACTTCCCTATATAATGCACCCTCTTTTCCACTGGCGGATTTCCAAATTCACGAGTATTCTCCACCTTATATTCTTGAAAATCAGCTTTATCTCTAATCATGGTGGGAGTTGTATATATTATGTACCTTACCTCATTCATCACTCTTTTGAATATTTCATGTGTATAAATTGGTTGAAAAGTTCTTTCAGCTCCAAACCTAGTGACAATCTTATAGCTTGTACGTCTTGAGCTATGATCTAAGAGTCATTCTTTCTCACACTTTGTTGCTAGAGCAAGATCATATTTGAGCACAAACTCCCTTAGCGATGTCTTCCTATTAACATACCCCTTGAAAAAGTTATTTACACGCTCATTTCTTTGTGTAGTTGATATGCCAGCCCAAAAATGGCCATTTACATAAGTTAGGACCCACCGACGCCTCTCCTTATAATGAGTATACAACCACGCATTATTCTGAAGTCCATATTCCTCCACAAAATCTTTCCAGCATTGATCAAACTCCTCTGAGGTCATAGCATCATAAACACAAGCTGACATGGATTTTTGGATCTCCTTAGAGTATTTGTAACCTTTGAACTTCTTATGTTGCTTCTCCATTATATGCCAAAGGCACCACCTATGCCTTGTATTTGGCATTTCTAACTCAATAGCCACTACAACAAATCATCACTTGTGCCATGAATTATGCCACGGGAATTCAAAATTCGTGGCATAATTTTACCTTGCCACGGGAAAAGTAGATTACTTTACGTTCTTAGAAAAAAAAATTGCCACTGGAGAGAAATTTTGTGGCAAATAATCACTTGTGCTACGAATTAAGCCACACCCGTGGCAAACAATGATGTTGCCACGAATCAATACCCGTGGAAAACAAGTCCCTTCTTGGACAATGAATAGTTTTATTTTGACTTGTATAATAAACTTAGCACTATACAAAACCACAAACATTTAATAAATGTAGCCGTTTATTGTAATATGAAACTAAAGATTAACCGATTTATATGTAATTTTGGTTATTTGCATTTATGTGAAATTCAATGTTATATACTCTGTATATACAAACAAAACGAATTGTTGGGGAAATAAAATGTAAAAAAAAAAAAAAATAGCATTCACATAGTTAAAGGCTTGAAGTTAAAGTACTTAAAAAAAATTCGCTTTAAAACTGAAATTCCGCCACAGTTAAATCAAATCACACTCAAAAAAAAAAAAAAAAAAAAAAAAAAAACGCCATTGTAAATTAAAAGGGGGGAGAGTGAAAGTTGCAATAAAACACGCGCAACTGTTCAACTTCTCTACGTGGCTCTGCGCACGGCTGTCTGCCCATCTGCGTGGCTTCACAATCTCCGGTACAATCGCCACACGACTTGCCTGTGCTCTCTCCTCCAAGCCTCTCGTCTTCATGTTCAATTCAATTCTCTAGCCTTGATTCTTTATTTGATAATAGGTATGTGCAATTCAATCAATCTTAAATTCTGCAGTGATATTGTGTATCATCTAATTGATTTTTGACATGGGAACTACTTATTTAAACTTTGTGTTTGTGTTTGTGATTCAATAAGTTTGTGTTTGTGTTTGAAATGTTTTGGAAAAACCAATTACATCGTCATGCCCGAAATTTAAGATTACATTACTCTCTCGGAATTGATTAATTATCACCCGAATCGATGAAATCTCATAGCCAATGTGCTATGTATTCAGACTTGATTCCTCCTAATAATAGTTGTTGCTGCGGTTAGTCTATGATGTTGGAAATTTTTATTATGATTTAAAATTATTTTTCTTATTTTGATCTAATCCCAAGTTTATTTTTCTGAGCTTTGGACCTAAAGTATAGGAGGAAGTGGTTTTTGGGTTGTTAGTGTTTTGGTCGTTGGGTTTCATGGGTGAGTGGGCCGGTTTAGTAGGCTTAATTTGTTTGAGGTGGCTGTTAGTGGGGAAGCTTTATAATGTGATTATTTACTTCATGAATCAAATAGGTAGTGATATTCTTCGAAGAGCAAAAACACTTCGCTGTCAGCTACACTAGCTCACTACTCCATTGATTCCCACTAAATTTCTCTATTCTACGATTAATTACTAAATACATAACCACTCTATTAATCACCCTTTTGAGCTTGGTAATCTATTCGTTCGGGGTTCAATTCGCTGCATCCGACGGGCACCATCGGGTTGTCGAATCTTGGGAGAGGGACGCGGTTACAAGTTTCCAGTGCAGTGGGGGCGTATTCCTCTCTAAAGAGAGCGCTACGGCGTGCTTCGACCCAGGCTACTCTAATCTCAACTCTTATTGTCTATTTTCTAATTGATTGTTATTAGTTCTTGTTTGTTTGACCTAAATTAATTGAATTCCCCTTTTGTGTTTTGTGACTTATATTCCAACAAGTTTAGAGAGGAATAGTGGTTTTTCAATTAATTTAGGCTAATATGGATCTTATAGTTGAGAGATAACGTTTATGTTTTGTTTTGGTGTTGATTGTATGTTGAGTCTACTGCCTTGTGACATTATTGTCAATTGATTGTAGTTTGATACACGTGTTGCGCTTGGTCCTTAAATATAGTGATCACGGACCTGTTTGAATTGTTAATGTGATCTTGCTGATTGCTTGAATATTGGATCATGTATTCCTCTGACCTTCGTATGATTTCTCTTTGTCGTCTGGTTATTACTTGTTATCGCAGTGATCCTTTGTCAAGTAGTTGCCGTGGCATAATAATATGCACGCACTATGCGTGTTCAATGTTATTAGCAGTAATAACTTGAGTTTGTTATTCAATAGTCAACTCTTTTGTTGTTGTTGATTCATTGCTGTTTGGGCTTATGGTTGATATCTTTCTATGTGATCTTGAAATGGCATTGCCATTTATCTGCCATATTTGAAGCATATGCATACTATACTTTGAAGCATGCTCTAGCAACGTACTAGTAATTGTTGTCTTGCTGGTTCTGCCAAATATCAAATGATTTATTTACGTATAATTCATGTAGAGATTTTCGGCCTTTGTGCATTTCCTATCGCTGCTACTTTTTTTGTTGTGAAATTCTTAAAGTACTCTGCACATACTAATTAATCGTCTTTGTTCCACATGTATGTATGTACATGATAATTGAGCAAATTAAAGGATTTGTTCTAGAAGGTTTGTGGTATCCAGGTGTGCTCGGTGCTCCGGCCTGACCTTGACCAGATAAGTTTTATTCCTATAGAGGTCTTTACTTGTGATCGATCAAGTGTGGCATGATGGTTTCAATAATTGTCTGATCAAGTGTGGAACAAAAATGCATTGTTAATGCCTCTGGTTGATTCGCCCTTAATTTGAAGCTTGCGATTGAGTGGTTATTAGCTAATGATTACCTATTATTGATTAGCTCATTTGGTTCACTATTGTAGTATGTCGAGCCTGCATGATTTGCTCATTTGCTCAGTACCTAACTCAGCTTACTTGCTTGATTAGCAATTGCACTTTGTTAAACTATCTTAGTGTGAGCCTTTACAGCCTACCGTCTTTGTCTCTGTGGTACATGTCAATTGTCAAAGCATGTGATTGATTACTTTTGGCCATCGTTTGATTCAATTGGCACTCTTAATCGCTTAGTTGCCGTATGATTGTTAAAGTTCGTGACACTTGCTTTTTGCTGAACTATTCGCCTAATCAAAATTAAGCTTGTTGTAGTTGTTTGTTTGCTTATTCATTCCTTGTGGACTTGAGAAATGTGGGGGTTATTTTGGACCCATAAGTCATTATAACATGAGTCTATTATTAGTGGATTGATTCGGATGATCATGTTTATGCTAGTGAGAGTCTATTTAGTATCTTCCGGAGTTTTGACTCAAAGAAGTGTTAGTATGAACACTTTTATTATTCTTTGCTCATGTGTTGATGTTATTCTCGATAATTGGTAGCAAAACAGTAGTAAATGTTTTTATGGCATGCTATTCACTTTGATGATATGAAGGGTCTTGGTCCAGCTTAACATGTTTTTGGGTATTAAATCGTTGAAAAGGCATGTTGCTGTGACATTGACCCGATCGCAGTATATTGAAAAGATGTGTTGATACTAGCTTGTTTGTTGACACTAATGAAACAAAGCTACCACTGGTTATGAGTTTTTTCTAGGAGGTGTGTAGTATCATAAAGAAGGTCAAGGTCTGCGAAGCAAGTACATCTTGCTTGACCACGGAAGTCGATCAAGCTTGTTGCGTTGGATACCGGAAGCATGAAGCATAATGACTTACAAGTTATTATATGATGTGCTTATACCTGCTATGCAGTGGCGAAGTTGCTTTAGCTAAGCCTAAGGCTAATAGCAAAAGTTTTATGAGAAAATGAGACATTTCAGACTTTCTGAGACATAAATCTTTGAGACATATGAGCTCTAACGAAATTATATCTATTTGTCTTTGGATGTTGAAAGGTCTCGGAGTAAATAGAGTAAAATTGCAGCATCTGCTTACAAGGGGTTGACGTCAACTGGTTTTTATTCAAACATCGAGGGGAATGGGATTGCGCCTACTAATTAAGTCACCACAGTGGAAACCCGACTTCGATAGAGTGGCGATCCCATGAACGAAGTTCAACGGGTACTAACGAAACTGGAATTTTTTGGTGACTTGGAAGAGCAAAATATATTATATATTTTATATGCGGAAATTTTTCCGAGTCCCATTCCTATGATGCACTGCTCTTCATGTGACGTTTGAGGTTGAGTTTTTCTCTTAATAAGTCCAAAGGCATGATTTTTGCAGGGTGGTTGGTCACAAATCACTCGAGGACTTACCTATATGAACGTGGTGGTGGGGTCGCCACTGTGGGGGAGTAGGCTACCCTCTAATGACGTTCATGAAACAAGATTCCGTGCATGACCGTAAAGCACACCACTGACAGAACCTTGGTGATTACCGTGTCGTGTGTGTGGTGAGTCCAAGCTTGATCTAAGGGGCCTAGTTCAAGGCATTTATGCTACTATGGTTCTTTTAAGTGTAAGCTCACTCATACTAAGTGTAGGTTCAAACCCGGAAGGTACCTACACCTATTGCATGGCATTCTAAGCTCATTTGGATGATTATAATTTTAAATCATGTGGGGGATTGTTGAAATTTTTTATTATGATTTAAAATTATTTTTCTTATTTTGATCTAATCCCAAGTTTATTTTTCTGTTGGTCATAGCTTTGGACCTAAAGTATAGGAGGAAGTGGTTTTTGGGTTGTTAGTGTTTTGGCCGTTGGATTTCATGGGTGAGTGGGCCGGTTTAGTACGCTTAATTTGTTGAGGTGGTTGTTAGTGGGGAAGCTTTATAATGTGAATATTTACTTCATGAATCAAATAGGTAGTGATATTCTTCGAAGAGCAAAAACACTTCGCTGTCAGCTACACTATCTCACTACTCCATTGATTCCCACTAAATTTTTCTATTCTACGATTAATTACTAAATACATAACCACTCTATTAATCACCCTTTTGAGCTTGGTAATCTATTGGTTCGGGGTTCTCTTCGCTGCATCCGACGAGCACCATCGTGTTGTCGAATCTTGGGAGAGGGACGCGGTTACAAGTTTCCAGTGTAGTGGGGGCGTATTCCTCTCTAAAGAGAGTGCTACGGCGTGCTTCGACTTAGGCTACTCTAGTCTCAACTCTTATTGTCTATTTTCTAATTGATTGTTATTAGTTCTTGTTTGTTTGTCCTAAATTAATTGAATTCCCCTTTTGTGTTTTGTGGATTAATTGTGTTTTGTGACTTATATTCCAACATATGAAGCTGTGCGGTTATTCTTATACTAGTTGTTGTTGTGTACTGTTATTGTTTTGTGTATCTAATTGATTGCTGTTAATTAATCTTTTGAGCTTGTGTAAATTTATTGCTTGATATAGCTATTTAATACCCTCCTTAATTCATTAAGAATTCAAGGGCTATAGATGAGATTGAGAAAGCCATAGTTAGTTCAATTGAGGTTAATGCAGTTTTAGTTGTTGGATTTCGACGCCTGATTTGGGTTGCTGGATGTTACTTGCTGCTGCTCCTTCTCTATTCAATTTGCTGTGATAACCGTCATTCGGGGAGCTAGAGAATAGACTTGGTTCATTAGTCGATGAAAGATGCTATAAGGTGACAAATTGGAAGATTAAACAAAGGCAAACCCTTCCTTTAGGTTTTGTCATCCTTGCTTAGTATTCATTTCAGGTGCTTGCTTAGTTTTTTCCTTTAAGAAAGTCTTTTTCATCACATTTATTTTCACTCCAAATTGCAAGCCTTAGATTACCCCTGAAATATAGTATTACAACAACAGCCAGTTTCGATAAAAACAGAACACATGAACGTGACAGTGCGTAAATAGCTTTCAGACGAAGCAAATGTTATCGTATAATGTTATAATTGGTACCATTGGAAAGCTATCTTTTTGAACTTGAATCTGAACATATAGTTCGCCCAATTCCTTTGTCTAGAGATGGAGATATTAATCCTTGAACTATAGACCTGAAAACTGAAGTTCTTGACGACTTTGTCTCTGACAGCCTGCTTCAAGCTTAAACTGCGAATTATTGAGACATCGTTTTATCTTAATTCCAAAGCAGTGATTTAGATTAATCCCTTAGCTTTCCAAAATGGTATCGCACATAAAAAATGAACTTCGTTTGACCCTTATAAGAGGCTCTCAAAACCGAGTGCGCAAACCTGAAATTTCTCGGACCTGCTGAATTGCTCTATGTACTAGCTTTTGTTTGATTCTTGATTATGCATCAGTTAATGATATAGATGATGAGGACGAGAATACTGTTCTTTGTCAGTGTGTAGAAGAACAAAACCAGAAAAGAGTAATAAAATTTGCAGGTTGTATGATTGCTAATAATATCAGATTTTATTGAGTTTTTTGTGTAGAAGAAGAAGACCCGAAACGGAGTGTTCAAGAGTTGATGTGTTCCTATAAATTCGTAAAAAGAAATTATCAAGGACGTCCGTGAATCTGACCAACTTAGTTAACAACACGAATGCAAAAGTAAGTTTTTGACTTACTGCTCCACATTGTTTGATGCTTTGCTCAACTCATAAATTAAGTAAGCTCGAAAATACGTCGAGGCAGCTACAAAAGAAGCAGAAGCAAGGCTGGTGGATGTACTTGAAGAACCATGGATTCCATTCTTCTCATTAAGGTTAGTACAAGTTCTCTTTGCTCATGCTTTGAGTAATACACTTCAAAAGGAATTCACTACAGAACAGTGATGAAATAGGCAATATGAACAACTATTTGAAGTTGAGAAACAAGAGCAAAACTGGATAACACTCACGACATGAACATATTGTATTATTATGTGTGGTCTGCTTAGTTTTTTCATCTATGGTATGCGCATATTGTGTTCAAACTATTATCAAAATGCAATCTTTGTAAAATGTAATGTGGGTGTCATTTGCAAATAGTTTTATTCTCTCCATTCTAGTGTAGGTGTATTGCTTAGATCTGCTTGGATTCACTCAGCAACCGGAGAACAACAGATTTGGGGCAGATCAATATTCATAACAATAACATGAGAAGTTGTATCTTGTATCTTAAATGATTTTACATAGCTTTGGGACATGATTTTTTTTCCCTTGTATCATAACATTTATGTACAAACATTTCTTATAAATGATAAATTTCACATTTTACCATTCCCCGGTATTTGTTACTTCAGTTTATTGATCTTAGTGAACCTAATGGTGCATTGCAATATTATTTTTTAGTATAGAATCTTTAGAATGCTAGCTTTGCCATAACAAAAAATGCTAGCCACGGGTATACATCTATTTGTGTAAAGAGGTGATAGCCACGGGATTGGACACAATCTTGCTTGTGGCTAGTGTAGATGTTAGCCACGGGAATATCAATCTTGCCACGAGTTAACCTGTGGCTAAAATACGTGGCAAAAAATATAATCTATGCCACGTTATAACTTTTCCCGTGGCAATTTCCTAGCCACGGCCACTTGTGCCATAGGTACCTCCAAGTAAAATTCTCGTGGCAAAGTAGCCGAGCCACGGAAATTTTGCACTTGTGCCACGAATTTAAACGTGGCACAAGTGCTTATTTGTTGTAGTGAGCTCTTGTTATGGGGAGACTTTGATCAGTGATAATACCTCCAGGTGTTTCGCCACCCATACATTCGACCCAACTTTTAAACAACCACCTAAATGTAGCAACATATTCCCTAGATAAGAGTGCACATCCTAACAATATAGTTTCACCGTGGTGGTTAATTCCTATGAAAGGTGCAAATGGCATGTCATACCTGTTTTTCAAGTAAGTGGTGTCAAATCCAACATTGTCTTTGAACTCATTATATGCAGCTCTGCTTTTAGCATCTACCCAAAGCACATTACGGAGTCGACCATCATCATCTAGATCCATCATAAAGTAAAAATTATCAGACTCCTTCATCGCTATGGAATCTGGTCCAGCTAATTTTTCTTGCCTCTTTTGCTGCAATAAGTTCCTCAAATCTCTTTCAACAAAAAGAAACATTATGAAATCCGCGTTTTCTCACCACCTCTGCCATGTAACTAGTAGCAGGCCTTACTCCAGCTTCATCATTTATCACAATTCTTTCCACAGCATCTTGAGGCTCATTTCTATTTGCAAGTAAAAAACGTGCATCTAGTGGCTCGAGAGAATGATTGTGATCTAATTGTACATGAGTGTACATCCATATACCATTTTTCTCCTTGGCATTGAATCGAGCTTTACAGTCAACCATTTGAGTAGGTCTAGGCTTCATTATGTTTTTCGACCTATCAACTGAAATACCACCCTTATGACAAACCCAAATAATATGCTTCGGGGGATTACCAGAATTTCGGGGGGGTTTTACATTCTTAGCTCGAACTGAGAAACCACTCCTCTTACAATATTCACGAAGATGTTTGTCTAACTCAGTGTGTGTTGAACGTCATATTTGCATTAGGGGCTTGAACTTGTTCTAAGATATCATCGGTTTCCTTAGTGTCATCAGAAACTGTACCAATTTCAGACAAACTTTGATGAGAAGGGTGATCTTTTTGTCCATCCAAATCAACACCCACGGTATCTTCTTCCATATTGGCATCATTTTCTACTGGTATCATTTCTTCATCTTCAAGTAAATCAAATGAATCATCGCTAAGCAAATCAATCAGCTTATTACGTTTCTCCTCAACACTTTTCTTAACAATTTTGTCAATTTCATTTTCTACACCAAGTATTTCATTATGGCGATCTCCATGATTCTCCATAACTCGTAAAACAAAGTTTGTATGTACGATAATGATAATAAACAAGGTCGCTTAACAAAACAATGAAACAAAACTTTTGGACAACTAATTTAACTCCAGCAGTGTAAAAACAAGCAGTAACTAACCAAATATAAAATAAAAACAAGTACGATAAGTTAACTCTAGAGAATATGGTAATTGAACTTAGTTTTCATATTTTGTACTAGATTATGTGTCACTATACGTACGCGTACATGTTCACATTTTTTTTTCCTAATAAACAAAACCAAACTTCTTGGTATACTCACGGTTAGTGGTAATCCACTATGGCATAGACTTTGTTAGAACAAACATGTCAATACAAATCCTATACCCAGGAAACGTGCGCATATATCAATGGTCAACATCAATAACAATTCATGATTGCATAACTTTTTTTTGTAGGACACAAGTGTGTTAGTAGCATAATTGTTATGTCTTTTATAGGTCAATTGATTCGAACAACATGATGAAAACAATGAGCAACTAGATTAACATAATTCGAGCACGACCAACGAGATTATCGAAATTCGAGTAACAAACTGCAAAATTACAGACAATAGCAAAAGAAATCGAGCAAAACTAACCTGAATTGACCTCTCCTATTGGTTTCTTCTTCTGAGTAGGGTGGAATAATTAGGGCATAGAGAACTTGGAGCAGAATATGCCGTGCTGAAGAGCAGCTAAGAGGGGATAACTAATTATTAGGTAAAAAAATTACTTAATTGAATAATGCCAAATTACACTCGTATCCTTTTAATTATTATAATTAAAATTAAAACATGTTATTTAAAATATAATATTTTAATAATTAAATGTGGGTGGTACTCAAAGTGAGTACCACCGGGTGGCACACTATCGCTGTCCTAAACTGATCATATGAGCCTTAGTTTCCCAATGTGGGACAAACCAACTCCATAAACCACTTCCCATAATCCGTAGTGCTACAAACTTCCCCACTTAAAGAATGCAACGTCCCCATTACGTTTAAACCAATCCATACCAACATCAACACATGTCCAAGATCTCAGCTGTCGAGCGGCTGACCTGGGCCTTACCCCAGCACTCATAACTCGAACCACCGTCCGTCGCAACACAACCCAATAAGATTGGTAGTCACCTCTTAGGCAGGTAAATCCTCACTTGGGCTCTAAAAACGTCTTGTTGATAGTATGATGGTAGGAATCTATTATAAACTGATCATATGGTTTATCGTCAATAATAAACATGGTTTTCTCTTCTTTTTTTTTAATTCGGATATATAACACCTCTTAATTTTTTTAAAAAGTGTCGAAAATACGAATTGTTATATATACAATCGTAAAGGTCGGGTCATGCATATATGCGAGCAAAGTCTCTTTGATAATACTTTCTGTAAATATAAGCGAGTACGACCACCGTCACTGTTATTCGATATACATCTCCTCGATAATACTTTCTTGTCTTTTATTTATTGGGCATGTAAAAGTTTATAACCGTTTTGTCACGGTGTATAAATCCGTAACAATGATGATAGTTCGCCACGAATATCGTTGTCATGGCCGAAGTACTTATTTGGTAGAAATTTTCCCCCTTCGTGGCGCAAGTGCTTGTTGGCCACGATTTTTTTGATCATTCGTGGCATAATAGATAATGCTTGTTGACCACAAATTTTTATTATTAGTGGCATAATATTGTTTTACAAATGACTACAACTTTTTTTTTCTGAGCCCAAGATAAATTAAGCCACGAATTATGAATTTTCGTGGCATAATTCGTGGCCCAAGTGTTCATTTGTTGTAGTAGTTATTTTGTGTTAATAAACCACACCGACATTAGCCAAAGACTCGACCTTTATGCATGATCCCCTCCATATCCCCCTAGTCTACTTTATTTGAATTATCTATTGTCAAGTTTACATATTTACTTGCCTGTTACCGTTTTATTAGTTAGTTGAAATTTCTACTTGTCAATTTAGGTCTAGACGTAGTTTTTATAGTTAGCTTTACCTAGTTGTTACTTTATTTGCATGCTAGCTTAATTTGATCATCCAAACCAAATTTCCAAATTGATTAAAACATATTAATACACCAACTCGACTTCTATGTGTGTTTGAGTAAGCACTTGTCCCACTGATCGACACTAAGATATATAATACAAAAAAACTAGCAGATATTCGCAGCATAAATTATATTTTTCACTTGCCACGAAGAAGACCATGCCAGTCACCCTTTATTTTTGTATTGAGCATGGAGATGATGTAATATCCGAATTCGTAGTTAGGAAATGAGTTTTAAATTAGGTATCGAGTTGTAAGTGTGGATTACCTAAATTGGACATATTTCCATCTTGATCCATCTTTTTCTTCTATTAGCCCAAACACTCCAACCCAAAACTAACCCAAAAAAAAAAAAAAAAAAAAAAAAATTAAGAAACGAAAACAGTAAATAGAAAAGAAAACCCCAACTTTTTTTTTTTTCTTTTCTCACGCAAAACACAGAGGCCTCTGCCTTCCCTTGTCCACGCCGCATGAACGACCACCGTGTCCCCGCGCTATACCGCTGTTCCAGCCATCTTACCATCATCTACGTCGCCCTCTCTACTTCCATACCATTTTTGGGTAACATAAACCCTTTTCTCTCTCCTCTGTTTTCGATTTCTATTTCAACCCAATTCAATTCTTGTTAGTATTAGTTCATTTTTATGTTTTTTATGCTTAATTAGTTGTTGTACTAGATGGGTAATTGAGTATGATTGATTTTAGTTTCAAAGCATTGATTTTTAAGCAAGTTTTGAATTATTGGGGGCTAATTATGAAATTGCGACTAGTACAATTCGAATTGTTAATTGTTTTTGTTATTGATTCTATATTGTTGATAGATTGATAGGAATTATGATACTAGGGTTTTCGAATTTTGGTTTGGAGTAGTATGCGGAGTTTGTTCATGATTTTTGTCTAATTGAAATTAGTGATAGAAATTAGTTTTGTAAGTAAAATCTATTTTGAAAACTCAAATTTAGTATGTTATAACTATATTCGAAATTATCATTATTTGTGAAATTAGTTTCTGATTTTTCAGAATTTAATTTCTAATTTTCGGATTTAAGGGTAATTAGGCCAAAAACATGGGTTATTGATGGTTTTTACATAAGGGATTTAGTGGTTTAATTTGGGATTAATATGGGTAAATGGTAGTATGATTTTTGAAGTTTTTTTTTCTGTTTTAACAAAATAAATTGAGTCTTTTGGAATTTTCATATTATTAGTATTTTAATAGTGATTATGAACTAATTAGAGTAATAGAATTACAATTGTGTCATGCAAGGTTCGTTTATGTGTGGGGGAAAGCATATCCCTTAATATGTATATCATAGGACATTCATACATGACATATAGAACTCTATATTTAGTAAAGAGGCTAGCTCGGTGGTTAGGTGGATTAATGACTTATCTAGATTCATGTTTGTATTGTTGTAGACGAGGAGTTCGCGAACGAGAATTATTTCTGTGAGTAGTGTTGTTTGCGCTTGAGTTTGTGAAGGTAAGGTAGCATGCTCAACCGTTCTATGACTTATATAAAACCTTTCAAAATTTGGTGCTAAGTGTGGTTTGATTGTTGGTTGAGAACATAGCTGCATGCTAGGTGGAGAACTATTAAATATCATGTTGGTTATTGCTATTGGATGATTGTATTTGGATAATGATCGCATATTACTTATGAAATGGTTGATGGTTTGATTGAATGAAAGCTACTTTGGTTTATGATTGATGTATTATGGTTTATGATCGAAAGTTATTTAAGACAATGTGTTGGGAAAATCGATCGTATATATTATTGACTGCAAAGTATTGATCGCACATATTATTGATCGCAAATTATTGATCGCATATGTTACTTTTGCTCGCATATATATTTACCCCACCGCATAGGTCTTCAAGAGGGCTTGTAGGCGTTTAGTACTACTCTATTCGGTTGGCAATACTTGATAGGGAGTGTGCACACTTAAGGTCTAGATTGTCTTGGTTGGATTATGTAGGGCTGGTTATACCGCCTTAAAAGTTGATTGATTGCATATTATGTAGGGCCAGTTACACCGCCTTAAATGATTCAGATTCCCACTCATTGATCTTATTTGAATTATACACTTGGATTGATGATTATATGGTTGTTGTGATGTTTCAAACATTGTTGGATTGATTTGTGCGTGATTGTGTGCTAAGTGTTGTTTTCAAATGAAAAATAAAATGTTTTCGAAAACCAAGGTAAGTGTTTTGGGTTTTACAAGTTGGGGTGTTAGCTTACTGAATACCCTGACTTTTTCAACTATGCTTTTTGTGTTAAATTTACCACAGGTGGGATGTGATGCTTGACTGCTGGGGCGCGATTCACCTTCATATTCTAGGATTTGGTTATTGAATATAGCTAGACAATTTAGTTTGCTAGACAATTCATTAAACTTAGATATTTCATATGTCATTCGGAGTTTGGATTATTATAATTTTTAAAGTTCTTGGATGTAATTGGTCACTTTAAAACCTTTAGACTATTGGGACTGATATTCAACTTCTCCTTGCATTTGAGCTTCGACTTAAATGCGGAGTGACACCTTCGAATTTCCTGAGTACTGTATTGGATTTTTCTCAAAAATGTTTTATAAAATGACAGGAAATTACTACCCGTATCTTATAGGATGGCTTATAGAAGATATACACCACTCAAAGTTGATCGTACATCGGGTTGCCCTTTGAAACTTAGATTGAAGAAAGATGAAGGGATTGTGGAATATTGCGAGAGAGTAGTTAGACAGTGCAACCGTCGTTGTCATAGTACTGATATAATCAAGTATGGTCACCCATTGGTGCAAGCCAGTGTTATCTTGAAGGGCTTACCTAATAGGGCACCGTGGGCTAAATTGAAGAACAAGTATGAGGATCTTACCAATGAGGGTCTACACCCAAACCTTAAAGAATATACCTATCAAGAGGAACTGTTGATCACACCTTCATCTTTAGCTACTAGGCTGTTGGCGGCTCACAAAGAGTGGAAACTAATGTTAAAGGAAGAAGGACTGGGAAGTAATAAAAGAGTAAAACATGAATAGTACCCACCCACCCTACCTTATGTAGTGTTGGAGTAGGTGTCCTCCGACAATAATGCGTTGACTAATTAAATCTAATTAGGAATAAACCCGTGATATATTGAATATACTAAGTCGGTTGATTAACGTAAATCGGTAACGGTTGGCTGACTAGAGTTTGATGTTATTGTCGTTTGACGGTGGTCATCAACTGATCCCTCTCGGTCACACCGGTAAAGATAGTTTCTCCAAAGGATATTATATTTGTACTTAATACAATTTTATATAAACCCTAATGTATCAGTTAAAAAGTTAACTGATTATATCGGATAGTGTTTATGAGTTCGGAACTCAGGTCGAATAAATTATGATTTTTGTATGAATTGTCAATACAGACAATTGGCTAATTAAATTAAAAATAGTTGTAATTTTAGCTAAAATGATGTAATTAGTAATTATTATATAGTGATATAATAATTAATTAATACTTAAAGAAATAAGTGTACAAATTATATCAAATTGTAACATAAGATGTTTAGGGGTATAATTAGTATGGGCAAAATAGTCATTTTGCCACCACCACAATATATAATGTGTTTTATGGTCAAACACATACAACACATCATACACAAAACTTATTTTAGAGAGAGAATTGAGAGAAAACTCTCTAATTTCTCTAAAAAGTCAGCCAAATTACAACACCTTCAAGATCAAGTTTTCTTCATTGCATGTCAATGAAAACTTGATCAAAACACTTATCTAAACCTAGAATAACATTAGCTAAAGTGTTAGCTAATTTTATTTTGGTTTTAGGGTTTTATTCATCTAATAACACTAGCTTGTTTTGGGTGAAATTTGGAGAGCCTCTTTGGTGGATCAAGGGATGAGGTTTCCTAACTTGGAAACTCAAGATTAAGGATGAGGATCCCTATTTAATAGCAGGTCAAGAACCTTCTTTCAAGGTGTGGTCAATTCCATTTTTGGTTAAGGTATAAAAACTTGTTTTATACACTTTTTATGCTTTAATCTTACATGCAACTAAAGATTCTTAACTAAACTTAATTAGGAGTAATTTAGTACTAATTAGAAGAGTCTAATTAGAGGCTAAATAACTTTCATGTGGTATCAGAGCATCGGTTTAAGTTGCATGTTAATTTTAAGCTTTAATTATGTTAATCAGTAACTTAATTAATTTTTGATGATAAAAATTGGTTTTATCATACAAAATAAAGTTGCATGTGATGTTTGGGCATGTGGATGCTCCAACCGAAATTATGGAATTTTGGGAATTTATTTGCTAATTTTGCTTATTTTTTGTTGTTTTTACAAGAACTATGCTATTTTCTAATTAATTGGTAATTAGATTAACATGCATGTTAATTTTTTTTAATTTAAGAAATTTATAATTTTTCCAGAATTATAATGAGTATAATTTCCAGAAATTATTTCATAATTTTATTGGTCATTTGTTATTAGTTAGTAATAATATAAATGGTGGAAAATTCATTTCTTAATAGAAAATGACCAAAATAATTTGGAAAATTTTTGTCCTTAATTAGCTACCGGTTGTGAGCTTAAATCACTTAATGAAATAATTTCTAAAATTTTTCATAATTAGTTATGATTTATTTAGATATTTTTGGGTTTATTATGTGATTTTTGGACAAATAATTAGCAAATATAATATAATTAGACTAATAAATTCAATTTTACTGGAGACTAAATATTGAAAAACTAATTAGTTGGTGGTTAGTTTAAACTTAAAAGGTGTTTTAAGTGTTGATTATTGATTCTAATAAGTTAGAATCAGAAATTCCTAAATTTACCGGGTTGCTTGTATTGTAAAGTTGAAAAATCTGATTTTCGGTCTTATTTGCATGATTCTAAGTATAGTATGGCCATAGAGTACTATAGTATCGGTACTGTACCGAAATGTATGGACGGTATCCGATTAGTTTGTAATAATTGCGATCTCGTATCACCGGTTTGTAATACTTTAATTCTTTTATTTTTCAAAAATGTATAATAGGATAGTCCATATGTACATTTGTTTATATTGAAGATCGGCATTTTCACAAAGCCGATGGTTGGCGGAACGAGACTGAAATGAAGACGGAACCTTTGAAGCATTTGAAGCCTAGTTTAGGTTTAAGTGTTTTAACTAGGTTCTAGTCTTATGGCCATACTAGGACTTGGATTTATTTGATGCATGCTTGGTTTTATTTTTGCACAATTAAAACCAAACGTAAATCCCACATTGTCATATCCTTTATCCGCGACTCGCTAGAATTAGTTCACTTAGCGATAGATAAAATATGACAAGATCTCTCACTAAAATGTAAAATCGAGATTTAGTCCTTCCACAATTCACGCCTATGCAACCCTTGTTCATTAGGGGCACGCTCGCCCTAGCGGGGTGTTTCCTTTTTACCTTAGGGAAGTAGGTTAATAAAGAGTTATTACGAGTGAATTTTGGTTTAATCTCGACGTGATTTGCAATACAAGTCTTGCAATCCGGGACTAAAGGATTGATTTAGTTGAAATCGATCAACCGAGAGTTCTAAGAGTAGAATCAATC